>JALIZH010010623.1:0-22972 GCA_030522465.1 Rhipicephalus appendiculatus | reverse complement strand
GATACGCTCTCTAAACCAGACGCAGGCGTCGGTGGTGCGTGTATTGAGAGAGCAGCTACTTTTTCTGAAACTCTTTCTAAAACACCAACTGCTCTTTCTCTTTCAAAATGATCATAGAGGGAAACAATTAATGCCTTTTGAAAGTCACATATACCTGTTGTTTCAAGAAATCTGTCCAGAATTCTCAAAAGTCAGCAAAATGCGATATTTGCTCGATGCCTTCAGTAAACCAACGGAGATGGGAGTTAGTTAGAGAAATAGCAATATAAAATGAATATAGAAGCAGTATGGTTGTGGCAGCATGTTATGCTTGCTCACTAGAATAGAGAATGGAGAAATGTGAGGAAAAAAATAATAGAAACTAAAGCGTTGCTCCTTCGGTAGCCGCAGGCGTCTTTGAATTGCTAAAGACAAGATTTGGCGCAGCCATTAAGAACACCCATCAACCGACTTGGTTTTGTGGGTACGGGCTGCGCTTGGCAATCATAGCACGCAAGGCGCCCATACGTTAACGAATGCGGAAGAACTAGTCGCCTTATTGAGTAGTGACGTTATTCTGGTCGTCTGCTTGTTGCGCTCATCGGTGTTTCGGTTTCGCCGTTCAGTTTGGTTGAAATTCATTACGCCGCAATAATTACTAGTGGCCGCCTTTTCTATGTCTCAAAGCTCCGCACGAAGAACTTCAATTCTCCCATTTGACAAAAACCGCCTAACTCCGCTAACTAAAAAAGCTATTTACTTAACTTTCTTATATAATTACATTCCCGAATGATGTATTTAGCCATCTTAAGATGTCTGGGGCTACGGAAGACGTGATTCTGATGGCATCGAAGAAATATGGGATTTCCATGACTTTTTGAGGATTTTGGACACATTTCTTCAAACACGTTATATTACACGAGCGCATGCTGTCTATTTAGGATTGAAAATATGGACCTACAAACAGAGACTACGCATCTTTCACTGACATATGAACACTTCAGCCAATCTGTTTAGAACTGAGGGACAATTGAAGATGCCACTGATAGCTCGGTATAAAAATTTATTTCCACGCGAGTGAAAGAGGTGGTTTGTTCTAACAGGCTGTGAAAGCAGTAAGTAGAGATGTAACTAGCAAAAAACTTATGGCTCACGTAATTGCCTCGTTCCACTAAAATGAAAAGGTCTTGTGAAGAAGCACTGCGAATACGTCCAAGCTACTTTTTCTTGATGACACCTGAAAGACAATGAGAAGAGCGTTTGCGTCTTGAAGACAGATGCACTTTGGCGCTATACGGTAAGTCTTGTTTTAACTTCTGTATACATCGCGTTCGCTCTTACGATAAGAAGTTTAATTATTATTACTGGTGTTATATCTATGTGGTGTGTCACACATTTAAAAAAACATTTGTAGGGATTTGCAAATATCCTAAAACTCGATAGTGTCCTTTTTCGATACTACATTCAAGTACAATAGCCGCGAATAATGTGTAGAGCAAAATTGGCATCGTTTGCAAATACCATAAAGTGTTCACTGCACCTTAATAAACTAAAAATTGGGGTAAATATACAATAAATTTCGTCCCCGTGGGGATGTAACGTGGACAAAAAAACATTAGAGCTTACGTATTCTGATACAGTTGATGTCGCTTGGGGAGCCAGACTTTATGAGCTGCCGCATAATGATTCATAAAGTTATGTGTGATCATTGATGACACAACTCTCTGAGTAGTTAAGTTTGTGAGAAGATTGTGATCATTTATTCCTGGTGCTCCAGTTCTGTTTTAATCCTAGAATTATCAATACTAGGCTCTGTAAACTAGTTGATACTACTGTAACAACGGCTGTTCAAGTATTAAGCACGAAATGCTTTTAGCTCCCGTTTTCGGTGACCTTCAAGTGACCTTGAGTCAAAAGTCGGAGCCTTTATTCGGGCACTCCGACGAGATCATCCGGGCACCCTTGCCCGATGAATACGAGAACATTGCGTCAACCATTCAAAAGGTTTAAAACCGCTGTCTTCAGCCCCCCAACTTTGTGTGCAAGACCGCGTTACGCACGCTAGTTACTACCCAGACAATTGCGTCATTGTGTTTAAAAAATCTTGCTTCACTACATTGTGTAACTATTAAGGAATATGACGGCACAAAAGATGACATACGCATTGAAAAAGTTGACTCACCTTCAGCAGCGGGAATTTGTTGAACCGCGACGACAATGCATTGATGTCAAACGCACACTCCCCTTTTGCATGCCTCTATTGTCGGAGAAAATGAAATACGTTGGCGAGCATCGCGCAAGAGCCTACAAATGCATAGGAGGACAAAAGAGGCAAAACTAGTTGGTACTTGTAACGAACATTTTTTCAGGGAAAATAGAACTTCCAACATCATTTACGTAGTTGGATCCTTGAAACTGTCAGAAGGGTGTTAATTTAGTCAAGTAGAGCCTCTAGCTTTTGAGAAAGAAACTTCTATTAGAATAACAAAATGAAAAGGGTGTCAACACGAAATTCATATATTTTAACTGAGCACACATAGCGGTGAATCTTAAGACTTAAGTCATATAATAATTGCAACAGCTCAAAATGAACCTCAGGTACACATACTTAGAGGCGCACGAAGGCCATTACTGCATAATAGACAATGCATCAGAAACATGTGGGCTTAACGCTATGAACATTGCGGTAGATAACGCTCTGGTTATACTAGAATTAAGATAAAGAGGCAGATATCTCAGGCGATGTAAAACGTTGGTGAGATATTGAGTGGACTATTAGACTTCTAGAATTGAGGAGGCTGGATGGTGCCATGGGTAAAATATACGAGAACAGGGAGTGACATGAATAGGTCAGCGTGGTTATATTAAATAATTTGCGGGATTATGCTTGGGAGCTTGTCCGACTACACTGTAGGTAGCTTGAAATTGTGTGCAGATGCATTTGGTTGCTTTGGTCAGTGTGCAGAGAGTAACATAACTATGATGCCGATTATGATAACTGATGTGAATGAAGATAGATAAAAAAGAAAGCAAAGTACAGTATTGTTAGAAGAGGTCGCACCCAGTCTGCTACCCATCAGAGGGGGGAACTGAAAGAGAGCGGGAAATGATAAATATGAAACTGTATCGTGATAGAGAGAAGTGATGGGCAAATAAATAAATCAGTGGTTATAGTGAGGCACTTAATACTCGTGCTTTGGTGGAACTGCGGTTACAAAAGCGTGAACTGAGGTTACATATTGAGAAGTAGACATTATGAAGATAGTTTTGTGGAGGCGATGTATATATTTCAGTCGGAATTAGTTTTGTGATATCCGATGGTGTCTATTAGGCAGGTAGATAGAAAAGAGAAAGAAAATTACTTATGTGGGCATGTTGCTCAGCGAAGTAAGAGAAAAGCAGTTTTGGAAGCATATTTGTCCCTAACAAAAAACTGAAAAAAATAATGCCGGTTTTGCTGAATGAGTGAGCGAGTCACACCGAAAGCTAGACTAAAATAATTATTGTCTATCCCACTGCAACGTTCCGTATGTCGTTCTAATAATTGGCGTGTGTTTCCTTGCAGAATCCATATATGTATAGTCTATATAATTCTGTACTAATCCTACGGAAACACATGGGATTATCGGAATGGCACGCGGAGCGTTGCAGTTGAGATATATTTTGATACAGGGTCAGCGCAAACTGAAAGATCAGAGCCGTACGTTGCCGCCCGTGTTCTAGCGAAAGGCAGCTCAAGGGCGGCTTCCCCTACATACACGTGATATCTGGGCAGAAGTCACGGTAATCTGTGAGCCGCACACAACGTATGCTACCAACATGTTTCTGGTGCGAAATCGCACAACAGTGACGTGTTAATTATATAATGTTAATGTGCGGTGAAACGTTATGTTATGATACATACATACATACATACATACATACATACATACATGCATACATACATACATACATACATACATACATACATACATACATACATACATACATACATACATACATACATACATACATACATACATACATACATACATACATGGTTTGAATGGGCCGCGGCCGCACTAGAATTCTACCGTTGCGTTCCAGCGCGGCCGTCAATGAGCATATTGTCGCGCCATAGCTTAAAATAGTGTCAAATAAAGAGCAATGATACAACACATAAATACTTCAAAAAGACTTGCAAAACATTCAAATAGTTATACTTAGAAAGACTTGCAAAAAATAACATAGAAAGGTATAATAGCTTGAGAAAGAGGGGCACGAGCTACGCTGTTTCAACGGTTTTCACGAAGTGGAGCTGGCTCGATTGTTTTCTAACTGATGTCCGGGTGACTGAGACAAGTAAACGGAGCCTTGCTTTAGCGACCGGTAGTTATAACAATCTCTGGCTGCTGGAGACCTACCAGAAATTAACAAAATCAAACATGTGTATGTTCAGGGCGCTTAGCTTGCTTGTTTTGCTCAATGAGGTACTAAATTCGGTAACATCCGCATGTTCTTCCAAGCTGTAACGTATATCCTCGCGTATAACGCTATGGTTTTTGGTCTCCAGAACAGGGGGGGGGGGGGGGGGGCAAGAAGCAATGCTGTTAGAGCTACAGAAGCACGGAACATATGTAAGGCTGCGGGTGCACGCCTTCGTTTGCACAAACCTCGATAATCACGCACCATCATGATGAACGCACACGGGAGATATCAAAGGCATACCACATGGCAAAGTGTGATAGTAATTGCATAAGTCAGCCGTCGGTGTCACTATCAGAACAAGAGACTCTTTTCATTGATCAGTCGTAAGCTTGTGTGCTTTTTACGTTTTCTTTATATATATGAATTTTTTAAAATAAAAATCTTTCAGTTGTTAGACCAGTGCTCGTCCCGTCTTCTTCCATCGTGTCTTGTCCGTTTGTGCGCTACCCAACCATGGATGTTTACGCTGGCCACGTTCTTAACAAAAGGTTACGCAGGTAGGAATGCTGGGCATATTAAAGCCATATCAATAGCCGTATTTCACACGAAATGTCCCCGTTGAGATGTCAGTGCCTCAAAAGAATAAGGAGAACAAAACTTTTCGCTCTTAATTATAAAAAAACTGAGATATATTTCAGGGGCAAAATTACTCTTACGCAGCAATGGTGAAAGCAATTGTGTAAAAAGAAAGCGAAATGAGTGTCTGCTTTGCAGCTCTTGTCAGTAGCCAACGTATCACAAAGCGTACGGCACAATGGCTCTTACGTTATGCAGTGTTTGCAGAGGTAGCGAGCCATGTGAAGCAAAGATAGCCACTAAGACATCCATCTTCTATGAAAGGTACTACACCGTTGCAAAAGTAGTAGTTAAGGCAGCAGAACTTAATGTTCTTGTCGCACAATGTGTCGCAATGCGTCATTCATTTGCGCAATTTTGACGTCGCCTCACACTGTATCGTACGAAGCAGAGCGTATGCTAACGGACTCTCGTACTGCATTATCTTTTATTGCGTTTGCGTCCCTATTGTGTCCGAACAATTTCTGCTCGTGATGCTTTCTTTCTCTTTTCAGTGGTCGCTTACTCATAGTGTTGAGCTGTTTAGTAGTGCAAAATTTTATGCTAAGCCATAGCGACAGTTATATTGAGCTGTAGCCAGCCAAATGAAATTTCGAATAATGTAATGAAAACATGGAGCAGACAAAGAGGACAACACTGATAGTAGAATTCGTAAACCATACGTGAATTTACTTATTCAATCTACTCGCGGGTTCGATGCTAGCCGTGACGCTTGCACTTCGATGACTGCGAAATTCTGAGGCCCGTGTGTTTTATGCGATTCCAACGCACTTAGAGATCCCCAGGGGCTCTAAATTTCCGGAGTCCTCAAGCGTGCTTCATAGCTATATCCGTAATTTTGACAGGCAAAACCCCAGAAGTTATTATTATTATTATTATTATTAATAATAATAATAATAATAATAATAATAATTATTAATAATAATAATAATAATAATAATAATAATCAATCAATCAATCAATCATTCCTTTATTTAACATGCCCAGGAACAACCATAAGGTCTTTGTGCAGGCGCACGCAGAATTAAAACAAAAAAATAAATAAACAATACAATGGAGACAGTCTTCAGAAAGAGGCAGCAAATAAAAAGAGCGAAAACGCTTAGACAAAAAGAAATCAACGCAATGGGGGAAGAATAAAAAGACAACACGAGAATGAAGGAATTGAAGTGAAAGGTAATGTGGTATATACACAACTATGCGGAAGGCTTCCTGAAAGACGGAAAAGGGAGGAATTTATACATTGTGCAAAACTATGTTAAGACAGTGCATAGCTCGGATAAAAACAATGACTGTGGAAAGTGAAAAACATCAAGATCAAGAAAGTTAACATTATAGAGACTTTGTATTCTGTGAACGGTAGAGTGTTGGAGGAAGCTGGCAGGTACATGAAACGGTCGATTCTCTCTGGTTAACTTACGCGGTTTTCGAAAATTAATACAACTGAGAAGTAGAGAGCAGGATATCATACCATGAACTAGCTTGTAAAGAAATAACAGGTCAGCGCGATTTCGTCGGCAGTAAAGTGATGGTAATGATAATAATCCAGCAGTGTTAGGACAAGACCCAGAGTCATTTCCGCAGCAGACAATGCAGCCACAAAGACCTGCGTACACCTAAAGTGTCGTTTATTACAGCAACAGACAATTATATATCTTACACACATTATCAGGTCTACATAACAAAAACTCGTCCCACAATGTAGCCAAACTACGAAAGAACACCACGCGCAGGTGAATTAAAGTATGATAGCTCCTTTTGCATTAGTATGACAGACGGTTTGCTGACGCGGCTTCCATTAGCTATCGCCGCAGTGTCAATGATGATCCTAGTGTTATCGTTAGGGTGAGTGGCGAACACTGCTTGCTCTGTCAAATAAAGGAACACATTTTCTTTCCGAGTAATGACACGCCAAGAAATGACACTGCCTTTTTGCATCTTTTTACTGTGTTGAAGCAAATGCACCTTAAGACATCTGCCTTGTCTGCTCACCGTAACTTTGGGAGCAGGACAGCAGCATGTTATACACAACACCTCTCACGCATTGAACAAAATTTTTTTGGTCTAAATTTTCCAATAGTTTGGAGACCTTGCTACACAGCTGGTTCTGGCACATAACAGAAATTTTATAGGGCGCAGTAATACCAACCGAAACCCTGCTCTTCACCCCATCTTTAGATTATGTGAAATGCCGAGTTCATAGGGAACCCAAGCCACCTTATTACGAGCTGTTGTCTGAGAATCAGGTGCACATGTCACTGAGCTTTGACTTCCTTCGCAGCATTTCCGATGTTTCCGATAGAGAGACCAGATGGTGGCGAGGATACCCAGCTGCTTTTAAACGAACAGTCTGCCCGCTGAAAACTTCATGAATCGAGCGGTAGCACGACTTAGTTAATGCGTTAAGCAAACATGCACGAGCAATACTGCGCCTAATTAGTGAGCCTAAAAACGTGGAGGACGCTTGAACTTCGCCTTTAAGAGTAGAACATCATGGCGTAATCGGGCCCCGTGCACATCGTCTTCAACCATGGCGCAAGGAAAGGAAACGTTTGTGCGCGTAACATTGGCCGTGCACAACTACCCTACAATACCTCTTGTAAGTACAATTCCGAGGTGTCCACTACGTCATAATTGTGCCTTTTTACAAATTGGCGTCATGCCCACTACGCGTCCGTAAGGTGCCACGCGCAGCTGCACCTTACGCAATTTGTAATGAGTGGGAACTTTAAATCACCCACTCGTGGCGCTGTTCACATGTTTTGACTCCTGGTGCGATTCTATGATTCCGCCACACAATATTACATGCGTTAGGTAAACTTTTCGCACCACATGACATTCTTAAAGCGTTTTTTACACCGAAATATGTTATGAGATCACAACAAGAGGGTGCCGTTGTTGTCCGCCGCCGCCGGTTTCCGTAACCGCTATCGCGTGAAATAAGAAAAAAATGTCCAGGATGGAACGGGGTTCGAACCTGGGTCCCCTCCGTGGAAGCCCAGCATCCTACAAGAGCCGCGCCAGTTCTCGAAATGGCGTGACTCTATAGTAGAACACATGCTTGCCACGCACTAGGCCTGGGTTTGCAGGTTTTTTAATTATTTATTTATTTGCAATCTATATCGACTTTTCGCTCGCGGAGAACGCTGCAATTTTCGCTGAAAATCCAACGACGCCGCCGTCGACACTGACACCGCGACGCAGGAATTTCTGCGAAACGAGCTCTTTGAACGCTGTCGCGTTAAAATGCAACAAATGTTTTTCTCTAGGCCCATACCTCCAGGAAGCCTGTTTACCCGAAAACGAATCTCTTACGCCTACAAACCTCAGGGATCCACTGTGGGGAAGCCCATGCTTGAGAGTAAGCGGTTTTAAGCATTTATTGAAAGCGCCAAGGCCTACTGAAGGGAAGATTCGAAGGCAGTGTCATGAGATTCAAACTACATTAGTTCATCATCATAATTCTCAGCCTGTTTTCAGTCCAGTGCAGGACAAAGGCCTCTCCCTAGTGATCTCCAGTATACCCTATCCTGTGCGAGCTGATTCCATTTTATTCTTGCGAATTTTAATTTTCGCCTCTCCATCGAACTCTCGGACTACCTCGACAGTGGTTCCCATTCCTTGGTAGCCATTATGTTGCTCTTGCGGTCTACCACTTGTATGTTATACGCATCGCGTGGCCAGCCCAGGCACATTTCTTTCTTTCGCTTGATGTTAACTAGGACATCTGCGACCCCTGCTTGTTTCCTGACACATTCTGCCGTTTTCCGATCTCTCACGTTACTTCTATCATTTTATATGTTCCCCGGCACGCTGCGTGATCCTCAACCTTTTTTCTAGTTGCTTTATTATCCTCCATGTTTCAGCCCCATATGTTAGAGATCATATGGGGTATTGAACAACGAAACGAAAACATTTGCTTACGCATGTTTCCGCTAAACGTGCTTGAACCTTGATATCCAAATTCGCCAGGAAGAACTCGCTGGGAAGTGGCGCAAGACAGGAACCTAGAAACATGCTCTCCTTTCTGAAAAAAGACGCTTCCGTTCCACTCGGCATATGTAGGAGGTAAGGTATAGTTTATGTAATTTAAGGGAAACCGAAAGCTGCAACGACACACTGAATCTGGAATGACACCATGACAAATAAAAAAAAATATCATCTTGAATGATGCCAAAAGGAGCATGTTGCGTAATTTTTTTTTTTTGGCGCGCTGTTTCAAGACTGCTGGTGCTTCTGCAGTGCCGAACGCCGATGAGAGACACCTTAAAATAAATAAAAACGGAAGTTCGTAGCGTAGTCCTCCCTGTTCAAGTTTGCATAGGTACATTCAAGTAAGAACATTGCACATCACCTAGGAATATTTGGGTTATGTCAAGTCAGTGCATAGAACTCATCTTTCTTGTTTAGAGAATATGCGGCGTTATGAGACAGATATCAAAGGTACCGAAATACAAATTTTATGTTTAATGTTTTCATGTGTTCGGGTGTATTATACAACTCTTTGTTTGCGACGAAAACATAGCTGTTTTTTTCTTAGCGCGGTTGTGGGGCACTGACAAGCTTTTGCTTGGTTTTCTGCGGTAAAACTGAAATTTCGGTAGCGTAGCAATGTTAGCAACTCCGCCGGAAGACCTAGTTTTAATATTTTCTTTTGTTGCGTCCGCGTGGAGCCTCATGTGTTCCATTTGCGTTTACCGGTATCGCGAGACCGCTATGCCAAAAATATAGAAGTGGCTTTCTAATGGCCTTCCAGAAAACAATTCAACCATTCGACCACAATGGCATCCTTGAATTGGGCCATCATTTCAGTGTTGACTCAAGTAAATTTTTCGACAATGGTAATGCAGGACCTGCAGTTGCTCTTAGCATTGTTGTTGCAAGGAATAAACGTGAATTATTCATGAAATTCCGCTTAAACGGTCACCTTCACCCAGTAAGAGAAGGAACAAAGAAAATAAGCTATGGTTTTGGAACTGTTTTGTGTGCAAGGAGCTCAACCTGAGAAAAAAAGAACACCCAATAAAACAGGAAATGAACCTTTAACGCGAATGCGTTGCTTGGCTTGGTTGGAGAAAGCGCGCACCCAGCTGGCTTCCGCGAAGCTGTATACGGAACACACGTGACCTCTCCCTACTGACGCTGGCGCCAACAACTGCGGCGGAGTAAGAAAGGGGAATACACGCGGCACTGGGGGAAGTCCTGACTTGATGGAAGCGTGCTTTTGTCCACAGTAAACTTTGCGTTCAAGTGGCGTGGAGGCAGTGTTACAGCCGCATTCACAATGATTTCGTAAAGTCGTTGCAGTGAGTCTGGTGTCGACGCTATCACCACATCAGACCCACTGTAACTACATCACGCTCATGCGCTCAGGCTCTTGCTCACTACAACTACTTCATCGCGCTCTCGCCAATGCGAAGATGTCTCGCCAATGCGAAGATGTTTAGATGCGAAGCGTCTTATAGCGGTGGCATGTCCCGCGGCGTCGTCGGCGTCCGCACTCACACTGCGCATGCGCAACTCTCCTCCTTCCCTCTCTCCGACAGCTGCGCGTTACTCTCTCCACTTCTCTCCTACCACCTGCTTGCGCTTTTCCTGCGTTCTCGCTTCTGCACTCGCGGCGCATGCGCTACTCTCCTCCTCTAGTCTCCTCTCCTTCAAGTGTGAATATAAAGTGGGTAGAGCGCTCCTCCTCCCCCGAACTGCGGCCGCGCACTCTCCTCCTTTACGCGGGCGTTTACGCAGGCGTTCGGTCGCCTTCTCTCCTCTCCTCCCCCCGCGCTGCAGCCTGTAAACCCACTCCATCCTCTCCCTCCCCCCATCTCATATAAGCACGTGCGCTCGGTCGAGGAAGTACCGCTTGAATCGTGCGGTCGCTCCGTCGGTTCCCGGCCGCTGCAGTTGTCTCGAGAGTCTCGCTACCCTTGCCGCAGACTCGCGTTGTCTCTCTGTAGCGGAAGTGGTAGCTCGACGCCGACGCTTGGCTTCGACGGCCGAGTGAACGTAAACGGAAACTTGGTGTGCACCCCCAATGCTGCTTCGCATCCCCTTCATGGTTCCCTTTAGTGGGAGATGGTTGTAATTTTTTTACCTCACATCACATCACATCACATCACTTTATTTCCTTAAAGAACCCACAAGGAGCAGTTTTATTAACGTCTTTAGTGGGGTATTTGCACTCGTTTTCTAAGTCATGTCGGCGTTGTAGGCATAGCGTCGACATCGGCAGAAGAATCGTGGACGTTGTGAGGCGTACCGTCTCGAAGGACGAAATAGAAGAGAACGTGCAAATGTTTTCTCCACCCGGTTGTTTCTACCTAGTCATGTAAATAAACGCAGTTCGGCATCTCGCATTGCCTCATACGCTTTCGTCTTTTTCAAATCTCATGAGAATGTGTTTTCAAGAAGTCAGGCCGCCTATTCTTTAGCCCGAGGGTTCCAAAGCAAGCATCTAAGGCTTTCGCCTTAATTAGGTCAAATGTGCCAGGTGCAAACGCTAAGAGCTCCCACACGTATGCTCGCTTCGTGCGCGCTCCTTCCCGGGCGCCTAGTATTGGAAGACGTGTCTCATGCTCCAGATAAGCCTCAAACCGATAAAGGGCCCGAAACACTTGCTCAGTTCCGCTGGTGTCCTTCGTCACTCTTAGATTGTGCTCGTGGTCATTGAGTGCGATTCGTTTAACACTGAGTGCTACTTCGTGCTATTATACTTATTAGGTGAATGCTTATTCAAATTTATACATTCGATAAATGTATGCACCTTCTTCATGGAGATTTCTGTTGCATTGCTGTCGCTGTCAATGGTGTATATTTCGTGCAAACTGCGACTTTTGTCGCGATGTCGGCCTTTACGGCCACTTGATGAAAGAGTAGATGCGAATGTATCTCTTTCTGATCGATTTGCGGTTGCTATATTATCGTGGTCAAGTTGTCGGAAGATTTTTAAGGTGTGATAACATCAGCACGTAAATGAAACGCTTGGTGACAAGTAGTAACAAGACTTTATTTACATAATAAAGTGACTCGCTAGTTTGTTCAAACAGGGTGATATTTAACTTAGCAAGACGAGTAGGAAGAGCAAGAAATGAAAGTTGGGAGGGTATAGGGCAGGGATCACGCTTACTGAAACAAAATGATAATATGTAAGAACGAAATAATGGGCCGTTGCGCAGCCGCAACCGTATTTGAGAGTTAACGTAACAGATTAACCTCGAAGCCATGTATCTGGCAGAGAGTGCTACGAGCGAACGGTGCGTGATACTTACAGAGACGGATTAATGTATTTGTGAACGAAGCGACATATCTAAGCTAAAATTTGGACACTTAGAAATTGGCCAAGATGTTCTCAAATGAAGATGAGAGGGATGACATAACAGTCTTGTCCATATCAAACTGTGTTACAACATGGTTAAGTGGTGTAGGAGCTTGGCAAGGAACAATGGCGCCAACGGCAACGCTGGCGAATGATATGCTATGCTTACTGTCAGAGCTCTTGATTCAAAACTTACGAAAAATTCTGTTGGGTGATTGGCATTGGGGACGCATGACAAAGGGACAAGCGATACAGTGAAGGTTAAAATCGAACGATACGGTTTTGAAATAAGAGAAGCACAGCGTGAATTTAGTCTTTAAGGTAGACTCGACAATATTGATGAGAGGAAGTGGGCGGTTGCTGAAAACATGGATATTTATGTCAATGACACGAACATGGCATAGAGGCACACGAAGAAAAAGGCGCCAACCAAGAGCTGGTTGATTGAAAGTGTATATGAACAACCAGGAGTCATGAACGAGAGAGTGAGAAATACGCATGGAGGGCCAATTGCATGTAATCTCAGGTAAGAACGAAAGGATCAAGATTTGGAAACACGCCAACAAGTATCAGAAGAAATATGTACGATAACGCAACGGTACAACATTCCCATTCGAGGCTATAGCTGCCTGCTGGAGAGCTAGGACACACCGAAGGAAACATTCCTGCTTGGGAGGATGAGGTATATGCTGGTTAAAGTAAACGTTCGGAAACGACTGAGTTCATAGGAATGATACTGCAAAATATTCGCCCGGTAAGACCCGTAGCAAATGTCAAACTTCAGGAAGCACTGGAATTGGAAAGGGATAGAGGCGGTATCCAGTCAACATGCAGTCGGGATAATGGAGGGTTGTTTAGAGTACTGGTGAAAGAAATAGGAGGAAAGAGTAGTCCTAATAGGCACACGCAGAAAACGTAGATAGGGGTTTTAAAGTAGGTGAATATAAATTAGAGATGAGTACAAAGCTGAACTTGGGGAGGTCTAGAAAAACCTATGTAGATCGGTCATATTAACTGAACATCTGTCGCCGCTCTTTTTTCCCAAGGGTTTGTCTATAGAAAATATTTTCGTCATCGTGCTCTTGAACGCACTGTGGTTTGGACCATGCCTGAAAAAGAAATTAACGATGTATTAGAAAATGAAAAAAAATACAGCGCTGTTATCGTGGCAAGCAAACACAATTATAAAGGTATGGCATTTTTGCGAAGTATTTATGCCTTTATGGTACACGTGTGTTTCGCCCACCCAGGCGCTCAAGTGCCAGACGGGGCCACATGCAGTAGTCGGAAAAGGCCACTTAAAAGGTCTTGTGCAACTCGTCGTGCTTCGCTTCACTTCACGGTTATCAATTGAATTAAAGACACGAAAACGCTTTTTTGAGTGCTTTTTAAACAAGAAATTGATAACAGCTTTGGATGTATTATTGATGAAACATTTTACGAATGAACAGCCCTAATGAACGAAATGTTCGGTGGATTCGGTACTGTCCATCTGTCGTCGCCTGTGAACGCGTACAAGGTGAGCTATTTCTGACTTCAAAGCATATGAAATTACGTACAATGTGCAAGCCGCAGGAGGTACGTACCCCTTGTTACGAAGCAGGCGCACTGTTATGCCCAGCATGTTCCATTTATACAGAAGTCTGTATGAGACAAAAGAGTTAGTTGTTACTGTGAGTGTAAGGTGGTAAAAGCTTAATTGTAACAGCAGACACAAAAGTCCCAGGAGGAGATGGCAGCTTGAAGATATGGGAAATTCTTGAACTGGGCGTGTCACTGGAACCAATGTTTTAGCCAGCGGACCTGTCTTGGTCAATAGAGCAACTGAAGGTGGCATTTGCTGCCTTCACAAATTTAAGCCTGCTTGCCGAAACGTTGGCTGCACTTCTTGTTGAAGGACTTTTCAACCGTAAGTACAGTAACACTGGTAACTAGATAGTGTATGGCCGCTGGCCGCTTAACTTGAAAATTTTGTTCGGTCAAAAGCGATACAATAATGAACGTAAAAGGCCGCAAAGCCTGATATTAATTTTTCGGTTCTATACATCACCTGCTGGAAATCTGACCTTCTGTGAATTGCAAGATGACGCAATCGATACAAGTTGCTGAACTTGTTGCGACGAAATAAAGTTTACGAACAATCTTGCCGACATCGGCTACGTTTCTAATCCCTTGGTATAGCTCTGAGAAAGGTTCGTCAGTCATCCCCATGACGCGGCCCTCCCAGGTCCACTTCTTAATGCCAGCTGTAAGGTTGGTTACCCTTGTTTGCTCTCTATTCCACTCCGATCTGCGCCTGTCTCTTAATGCTATGTGAAACAGTTTGTCTTCCATCACCCGTTGCTTGGTTCTTTGACTGCTTTTCGTGTTCCATTGTTCCCCTCCAAGTTTTTGGCCCGTAACTCACTAGTAGCAGTGTACAACGGTTGTTCACTTTCCGCTTTAAGGACAGCGATAGAGTGCCCTGTTGTCATTTAGGAATTTCTACCGTAAGAACTCCACCACATCCTTATTCTTCGGGGATTTTCATTATCTCGTAAATATGGCATACTTGAAAAGCAGGACGTTTGTGTACAGCAATTAACCGTGCTTTTTGCTGCGATCTAGCAACTCTTCAACAGAAGTGGACCAGTTCGGAGATCTGAGAATAAACAATTAAAACCTGCTAAAAGACACACAGTTATGATTGTCTCCTTACCGTCACCGTAATAACAGGGGCCATACTTGTGGTATACACCGCCTTTGATTTGTCCTGGTGTGCATTTTTCACCATACATCGACGAAAACTGGCAAGTATCGACGTGGTCTTCTCGCAAGCAGCACAGTCCCGGGTAGCATTCGCTGCTATTTTTGCAGGAATCACCTACTCCTTTCATCTGTGATAAAAATACACGTGAAATCATTTCAATTCAACTCAACTATTCTCTTCACTGGAACAGGAAAGATAAAAATGAGTTTGCACAGCTTGGCAGATATCCTGTCCTAATTATGCTTTTCAAAGTAATAAATATTGTAATATTAAGCTAGATATTGTAATATTAAGGATATCTCCGGCATTTTGACTACTCGGTTAATCCTGTCTGGTAATTCGTGCAGTTCATTCTTCCATAATGATAAAACTTAGATATTGCGAAGGAAGTAGTGGCATGAACTTCTACGCGCAAAGAAAAATTAGGTTGCCTCGTCAGCTCTTTTAAGAGCTCTTATCTTACCAGAAACATTGTTCCGCGAACGATAGCGCACTGGTTACTCAAATTTACCGGATAGGCGAGGTGTTAATTCAGAAGGCTATCTGTCAATAATAAAAGAGAAAGATAGGAAAGCAAGGAATGTCAGGGAGGTTAACCAGATGCAGGCCGGGCTTGGTACCCTGTACTGGGCGAAGGGATATAACGGAAAGATGAAAGGAATGACGCCCATTATTGGGGAACACACCGAGTCTACAGGCGGTGGAAAGAACTCTGGGTGTCTTGAAAACATGGCACGGAAAGGAAACTAAAATGTATAGGGAGTGCTTTTGTGACACTCCTGCATCTGACGGTCGTCGGTTCGCTCACTTACTGTAGGTTCCTCGCCCGGCGGCCAAGTGGGCCAAGTGGGACGCTTGATTCCTTCTCCTTCAGACTCCGCACACCCTAAATCCGGAAAATAATCTCCAATTACCCAACCACCCCAGATTGGGTAGTTCAAACTGGGAACAACTGAGATTAAAACGAGAAACATAGCTCCGATCACAGAGGATGTACTCATAGTTGACACGTAACGCGCTTTCACGACTACCACGAAGCCGAAGGCGGGAGAGATGGTGTGCCCTTTATAACAAATGCTTTATGAAAGCGAGAGGAATCTTCGTGACAAGAATGCACGCTGTAATTCTATTGCAGGCGCGATATTATCCAAATAAAAGAAAAATATGTGCTCCGTGCCGTAACAGAGGCCCGGGTGAGGCGAGACTTTCGTAGACAATGGCCCCCCTGTACGTAATGTAGTCCCCGTGGTATAGTATAATGGCAGTACTACCATTTTCCTTGCTGTTGTGGAATTCGCAAGGACACCACTTGAAATAGCAATTGTAGCAGTGGCAAACTTTGTGTTAACTTTTTCAGCCTTTGGAGCACATAAAGGTAGAAGAGGATGCATCATTTTTGGAACAATGTCTTCGGCGGCCGCGCTGAGTGCTAATACGCAGTACGGGCAGCGTTGCCAATTGTGTGCGCGCGGAGAAACTTTGTTTCGTGGCGAAAATGAATGCATTTCAGTTGCAGGTGCAATATGCACACAATTACAATGGTATGTATGATTAGAGCACAGTGGCAGTACGGCGAAAAAAAAAGAGAATTTGAAAAGTTCCAGCCCGGCATTGGGGAGCGCGCAGCTTCAGGGAATACGTTCCTGCCCCATTTATTATTAAAAAAATTGTCGGAGCTTGCACTAAGCCACGCAAGTCTTGAAACAGCAAAAGTGAACGATTCGGACGAATGTGGTTGCGTCTAGGTTGTTGCTAGGGTTTAGCTAGGTGATGCAGGTTATTTCTAGTTTGCTTCTAGGTCGTTGCTAGGCTTTAGCTAGGAGATGCGAGGTTGTTTATAAGAGGGAAAAAACAGCGCAAAATTCTGACAGGACACACAAGGTGAAGAAGGCTCGACAACAGCGCTGACTTACAACTGATTTATTTTTCGACATGTGGGCACATATATACCTTGACAGTCAAAAAATAGAAATAAAATTAACACGATTTTGTGCCCCTATCTCTCGTCGAAATGCGTCATCACTGAGCGCCACTCGTTGTCATCACTGAGGCCCACATGTCGAAAAATAAATCAGTTGTAAGTCAGCGCTGTTGTCGTGCCTTCTTCACCTCGTGTGTCCTGTCAGAATTTTGCGCTGTTTTTTCCCTCTTATAAGTATGAACCAACTCGCCCAAGCCTCAACCCTCGCGAGGTTGTTCCCACGTTGATCCTCCGCGCAGAGAGGTCCGAGTTTAAACCACTGACAGTCATAGACAGCACACGTGTACGTCGTCGTTGGCGTAGGCCTTCCATCGCTTCGGGGTCTTCTCGCAGCCGCAGTTGCCTATCCCGTTCCCTGTATTATTCTCTCGTTATACGTGCTCGCGGTCTTCGGATCGCCGCCGTCGCTCCGCAGTAATCTGTTGGGCGAACTGTTGCCTTCTTCCTTTTAAGTGAAAGTTGTGTGTAGTGGAATTTACCCAATTTCTGTGGCACATACCCGTTTGCTGGGTAACTGTTGCCTTCTTCATTTTTAATGGACCAGTGGTGAGTAGTTGTATTTAACCAATTTCTGTGGCGCATACGCGTTTATGGAGATGATAGTTTTTGGTACGGGGTGAACAAGGAACGAATTGCTAAACAGCTTGTATGTTAAAAAACTGTTATGAGATTGAAAAATCCGTAAACAGGGCTTGTGTGCTCGAGCCGATGTTTCGACAAGTGGACTTGTCTTCTTCAAGGCTAGAACTGATCAGTGCTAGCCTTGAAGAAGACAAGTCCACTTATCGAAACGTCGGCTCGAGCTTTAACCCTGTTTACGGATTTTTTCATCGCAAGCTTCCATCTTCCCCTTCTTGCCGTTTTTTTATGAGATTAGACACATGGCGATACAACTCGACAGTTGAATTTTGGCTGTTAAACTTCTACCTTCATAGTGAGGAAGTTAAAAGGCTACTGTGAAAAAAAATTTTTTTAGGATAGTCTCGCAGTGGGTGGATATTTGCCATGTATGAACTTATCGCCGCGACAACCTTGGTCCTACAGTGGCTGGAATTCGGTGAGGTCGGCCAATCAGGTCGGCCCTATGTCAGTGATCGTAACATCGGCCAAGGTGAGGCCAGTGTCCATCCCCAAATGTGGGCCAACCTCAGCAGCCTTCACGCTTTCTTAGGGGAAATGTGTGTGCAGCACAGCGACCCGTACGTTCGCAACTTGTTGGCTATACATTTAGCTTTCCGTGGACTTTTTAATTACGTGTACAGTTTTTTGTTTGTCCTTTTAATTTTTACGTGATGTGCACTTCCTTAAATTTGGAGGCACTTGTTCTCATCCCATCCATTTACAATGCTGGAAGCCTTGAGCTTACTATAAATAAATAAATAAATAAATAAATAAATAAATAAATAAATAAATAAATAAATAGGGGTGGCAGCAATGCTTGGGCGTCCCAATAGATGAAGTAGCTTCACGCACGCTGCCTCCTTAGTGCCTGGTGTGTTGGAGGTCGTCTTTCAATCATCGCAGAAGCTTTTAACAAATAGGGGCATGAACATTTGCTTACTTACGCCTCTGCTGGTCACCGCTTCTCGTCACCTTTCATTAGTGTGATAGAGAGTGTTCGTAGTGACCGAGTGAGATTTTTTCGAATGAGATTTTGCACAATTTCTTGTGTGCGCAACAGTGCTCTTTAAAGAGACCCTAAAACTGGTTTTGAGATCCTTCTAGCGTTTAGGCGAGAGCATCATCAAATCGTTCGCACCACAAATTAGGCGACGCATCGTGTAGCAAAGCAGCTACGAGCAATTTTAGTTATACTGTTCCTTCTCGCCACTGCTTTGCCTCCCCAACTCATCAAAAAGCCAGCCATCGCTGGCGACGGAAGCGCACTTGGCGGATTGGGCTCCGTCGAGTGCCCCCCATGGAGGAAGGAATTGTAAGAACAGGCCCTGACGTTACATTCGTGAAGTCTCCACATCGCAAACAACCGCATCGCCTCCTAGCGAAGGAGCACCTAAACATTTTGCGATTTCCATCGCGTCGTTTGCAAGCGCATGCGCGCATCGAGCGAATCGTGAAACTTCTGCGGCCTTTTTTTTTCTCGCCGTGCAAGGGGCGCAGTCGAATCACGCATATTCGTATGCTGCTCCTTCTGTGTGGTCATTAGGAAAGCTACGCAATGCCCAGCTGTTGCGTATACCCGGTGCAAATTGCGTGCACTGTGGAAAGTACCGGGTGTCGCTTTTCATGTGTACATACGTATACAATCGCTTCATTGCTGATCACTAATGCATGGTATTTGCATGACAAGCGCTCGGATGTGCGCTCTGTTTGTTCTTACTCATTGTGTCAACTCAGAACACATGTGAACTTTTGTGTTTGGCGTCTGACGCGCCGTACACAACATGTGCCGAAGGCATCGTATCGCGTTTTTAGAGGCTGTGTCGTTCATACGGAAGGGCAATAAACTTTACTTATTGTTATCGAACTACTTGCTGTATGTGTTGTGCAGTACGTGTGCTCTCGCTGCGTGCTAGTAGTTGCGTGCGCACTGGAATGACAAATTTTACGTGCACGATCGCGTATACAATACAGCGGTGTCCTCTTTTCGACGTGAAGTTACGTTCTAGGCTGGCGTTGCGCCGAATACCTACGAAGCAAGATCGGGAAATCGGGCTACGAGAAAGGAAAACAAAGGCCTTAAGCCTAGCAGAACGCGTAAGTCACTGCCAGGCATAGGTCGGCAAAACTTGTGGAGCTCACTCAGACTCACTCATGAAATATATTTTGCGCTTAGGGCTCACTCGGACTCAAACTCACCAAAATGTTTCTGAGCCGGACTCACTCGAACTCACACTCGCGAAAATTTTCTTCACCCGGACTCACTCGGACTCAAACTCACCAAAACGTTACTCACCCGGACTCACTCAGACTCAGACTCATGGCTCGATCTGAGTCTGAGTGAGTCTGAGTGAGTCGAGTCATGAGTCCGTTAGCCTAGATATATCTTTTTCGACCATGGTGTCAATGCTCTATAACATGAACATCTCACGTAATCGGTGCTCTTCTTGGCGCATTTTGATATAGTATCTTCGAATACGAGTTATGAGTGCTCGTAAACCAGTAAGATCATTTTTCTTGAAAGAGATGACAACATAAGATACATTTATCAAAAATGTCCTTGGAAGAGTTGGTGTGGAGGGGGGGGGGGGGGGCGTCAAGGCACTCCCTTTCGTAATTTGCGCCTCTGATCCATAAATATTTTAATGCTGTATGAAAGACACCGTTTTGGAATACGTGTGAGTAGACGTGAGTATAAAAGTGAATCATCGAAAGCCTGATAGTTATGCTGAAGATGAGTAGATATGACCATAAGTCGGCAAAAAAAGTGGAACTCACTCAGACTCACTCAAGATAGATATCTTGCGCTTTGGACTTACTCGGACTCAGACTCGCCAAAATTTTCCTGAGCCGAACTCACTCGGACTCACACTCACGCAAATTTTCTTCAACCGGACTCACTCAGACTCAGACTTACGGCCCGATCTGAGTCTGAGTGAGTCCGAGTGAGTCGACTCATGAGTGAGTTCGCCGACCTATGCTGCCAGGTGAGTTCGAACACAATTATGCAAGGGCTGGATATTTTTGATTACGGCACTTACCGGTACTTTTTGCAGTGTTGCACAAAAGCGTTCCATGAAGAATTATAACACGAAGCGCTCGGGCCTGCCACGAACGAACAGCGTGGTAAACGTGTGCTTGCAACGATATTTAAACTTTTTGGCCAGTTATCAGTCTTGCTGCTTGCAACGTTTTACTGCATGCAAACCGCACAATAAGCGCTAAGTTTACGCCGGGACTACAAATTACCACAGAAGCGAACCAGCGCGCGGAGCGCGCCGTAGCGCGCCTGCTATTTTGTTTGCCCCATACTGGTTTGTTTGCCCCATACTGGTTTGTTTGCCCCATAAATTTGACGTCACTTCCGCCACACTTTTCGCAATGCATTGGAATACGTAGAGTTTTCCTTCCTCCATGAGTGTCCCCTGGCAGCGCGCTCGCCGCACGCCGTCTGGTAGCATGTGGCGAAGAGCGCGGAGTGCTTGAGATCTCCTCCGCCAGGCGCTGGTACACTAACAGCCCTTCCTATGTTGTTCTGCACGGCGACAATCTGCAAAGACATCTGCATGTGCTATGTCTTGAGGGGTGCAGTTACAGCCGCAGACACGTGCATTCGGGATTTGCTCGGATAGCGAGAGCCGGACGCTCACTGCAGCGACGAGCTGAAGCGACTCTGTATGCCGAATTCCTTACAAGCCTTACACGATGTCGCAGCTTTACAAGTCACCAATCCCTAAATTTGTGGCACACAACTCAGCTACGGCAATTCATGGTGTCCTAGAAAAGAAATCTCGAGATAAGCACGGTCGCACAGCTCACGACAACACGGAGCACGTTGTAGCACAGGCAGACGACGCTCGCTGCCCACCGGAGGTTCAGTGACGTGCACTGAACATATCCGTTTAGATCGGTCACCGGCGCTACGTAAAGAGCAAAAATGCTACGTAAGATGGACGTAGTCACTTGAAAACTCGTTTGGTGGAGCTGTGGTCTATAGCGATTGACGTGTTTAGAGTCGTGTAATAAAGTACAGAGTTGATGCAAATAGCTTAAATCAGTCTGCGAATGATTCTTCGGACTTGCTTTACATCTGAATTCGTTTACAGAAAGTAGTCGATTCCGTTCCGGAATTTGTCTCCGAGAAGCCTGTACTCTGTTCCAAATGATGATTGTTATTACTTGGCTACCACGCTAAATGATAAGTCTTTCGTACGTACCGCCACACGTCGGGTGTTGTCAGATTTTTGTCAAGTTTAACTTGCGGAAGGGTGATTACGAATACTGCGTATTAATTTGTTAGTGGTGTTTCGTGCACAAGTTGTCAGGAATGTTGTACGTCAATAATTTGGTGGCATTTCGTAACCCGAGTTTATTTACTGAAAAAGTGATTAGGTAGTCTGTACCAGCAGGCTGCTAATGAAGCTGGCAAAACAAATATAAAATGCAACATCAAAAAAGGAAATGGTGAGGATATTTGAAGCAGAAGGGAGTAGTATGCATTGAAAGAATGATGTTATTCTAAAAAAAAAAAAGGAGATAACGGTGCACAGCTACACCGTGAATGGTAAATGGAAACACACTATGTGTCTGCTAGAGTTTTGGGACGTTAAACCCCAGATATTATTATTATTATTATTATTATTATTATGTCTGCTAGAGTGTTCTATGAGGGTACGACTATGGGAGCTAGATACTGATGATTATGGATGTCAGTGAAGTGATATATGTAAGCCTAAAGTTTGAGACTGAGAAATCGGCAATTATGGTGTGTAATGAGAACGCGAGTAGTGACGTAATATACTCCTCATAATGAAATCATATAAATGCCTCCACATATACACAGAAAGAGATGTCATTCACCATCTCGCTGTGTTACTTGAGAAAGGGAAGCACGAATCATGCCGGTCGGATATCGATAACTGTTGTGCTAGAAGAGTAAGTGGCTATGGGAGTTGTTTGGCTAGGAGCAACAACGCCAGCTGTAACATTGGTGTGTGCTAGTCTGCGTTTATTATCAGAGCTCTTACTTGGAAGTTCACTGAGAGCCGGTGAGGTAACTACATTTGGTATCCATGGTAAAAGCAGAAACTAGGAATCAATTATGGAATTTTTCGCCTCAAGATCTTTTTTGCCGCTCCATAGACCCTGACTTAAAATCAATACTTCCGCATCACCTTCCTTGTTACCTTGAGGCATCGACTTCGCCTCAACGAAGCTTTCAACAGTAGCTACATGTATCGCCTTGGTTTGACCACGGACCCATACTGTGACAACTGTGGCGCTTCAGAAT
>JALIZH010010622.1:0-11083 GCA_030522465.1 Rhipicephalus appendiculatus | reverse complement strand
GTAACACGGACACGACATGGAGGCAGGCGAAAGGAAAGACGGCATCCAAGCTGTGGTTCATTGAAAGTGTTAAAGGGACACTAAAGGGGAAAACGATTTTTCGCGTATTAGTTAAGCACAATTTCACAATCCCGAAAACACCACTCTTACCGCGACACGAAGCTTGGTAAGCGAGAAAACACGCGAAAAGAAAATGCGGATGGATGACGCCACCTTTAGATTCCCGCACCAAACACCGTGACGTCACAGATTCTGAAAGGCGTCTACTGAGTCCTACGTAGCTTCTCATCAATAAAAATGAGGTGCATTGTCATCTGTGGGTGCCATAGACTTAGCATACGAAGTTTCAGAAAATTTCATCGAGCCAATGTCACGAAAATACGAAAAATACATTTGGAATCTCTGACGTCACGCGCGCAGATATCGGCGCCAAATTTAAAAAAAATAAAACTTTAACCTTGATTTTCTCCGCTAATAATGAACCTATGATAATGAAACATATGACATTAGAGTTCTCAGAGTGCATTTTGTCAACCTAAACCAAGTCATTGTTTCACTTTAGTGTCCCTTTAAATAACAAGCAGCACTCATGATAAGCAGATGAGAAATATGTATGAAAGTCTGAAGGAAAGAAGGGAATTCTAAGGGCTCGTTTTTTTTTTTGTTTGACACAACATTAGCGAAGACCAACAGATGACGAAGTCAAGAAGCTACAGGGGACACTAATTGTTCGATTTCAAATGTATTGAAGCAATTGTGAAATAAGGGTGAAGAAAGTGGACGCTTATTACTAACGAGGATATCGTTAATGAGACCATCATTTTGGTCAGTTTGGTAATTCATACTTAATTTGGTTGAAAGTTTGCACTGGGTGTGTCTTCTTCTTTTGTCCCTTTCTTTATTTGCGCAGTCGTGCTGAAAGGTCTCGTTCCGGTAGACTTGATGCCTTGAGGTAACATGCAAGCGCTTATTGGTCTGCTGTCCACTCGTTAGAAAAGATCACGTGCTACGTGAAGTCAGCTGGCAAAAAAAGGTGTCCTACACTCGTCGTTATGACTACGAGCGGCGCTAACTAACACTGCCAGGCTTTGCATGCACATAAATAGCCGTTAAAAGTGGACGGAAGGATGACCACCAAAGTAACTCAATTGGTAGAGCATCGGCCGCACTACCCGAAGGTCGCAGGTTCAGTCCCTACCGTTGGCAAGTTTTCTTTTCGTCCATTTATATCGTAATTACTGGAATGCATTTAAAGTCGCACAATTAACGTCCCCTGTACCTTACTTGGCTTCATTATCTGTTGGTTTTCATCAGTGGCATGATAGTCTGGCCACATGGAGTTGCAAGGAAGAACGAAAAAAAAAAACATCAACGCTTGTAAATGCGCTAAGGAGGATGAAAAAAACCAAAATAAATATGATGGTGCAGAGAATACAAACTTCTTGTTCGAGGCTTTAGGCGTCTGCCTAGGAACAAGGACACGCCGAAGCAGGTATATTTACCAGGGAGGATGAGTCATAAGCTGGCTGAAGAAAAAAGTTCGGCAAAAACTGAGTCTACCGTGAGAACATGACAACATGTTATCACATTATGACCCCTGTAAGACGGGCATAAGTGATATGCCAGCTACTAAGGGATCTGGGAAAACCTACGTAGCTTAATAAGGTTATGTGACCATTTGTCATAGCTTCATTTTCAATGGAATATCAATGGAAATTTTTGTCATCGTCCGGCTGTCGAAACCATGGCCGTTTTGAGCACGTACGCCTGAAAAATACAAAAAGAAGTATTAGAAACGCAAGATGTACAGCGCGCTTGTCATGGCAAACATATGGTATTATATAGCTATGGCATGACTGCTTACTTATTTGGAGCTTTATGGTACACACGTCCGCTCTCTGTGCACGTGTACCTATGGTAAAGCTGGAACACTTTGCCATAGTCGGTGAAGACTACCACATTGCACTGACGCTGACGCTTTCTGATGTCCCTGTGATGATTCCCAAGACATTGTATAATTCAGGTCGTGTTATATTAGTGAAGGGCTGTCAGTTAAGTTACTCGTGTAAAATTTGAACTTCATTGCTGGCTTAGAACCCTCAGAAGCGGTTGCACAATTCCCATTCTGTCACCACGCGTGGCCTAAAAGAATTCTAGAGCGTAGCACGGGGTTTGCTCGAGTTGCACTCTGAAAATTCTTAATGCGCTAGTCAAGTCACTCTTTTCGGATCATATATCTGTAGAAGACACCCAAAGACGCTGAAACGCCATCTATGCCCCTATACCGGCAAAATAAGAGCATGTGCACCAGTCCATCAGGCATTTTAAAATAATCAAGCTGTAGCAGGTTAGCGGTTACAGCGTTAGCAAAAAACACTATGCACGTACAAGTTAGTTGGTGCAGTGTGAATAGTGTCCATGGACCCAAATTTTTACCATGCATTCTAAGTGAGAGACTCTTTGTTCGTGCGTTGCAAAAACAATTAACCCAAATACTTACCGTCTCCTAAGAATGCCGTATACTAGGTACTATGCCCGTAAGCGCGTTAGTTCAAATTCTGGCATATTAGCGCAGCAGGATTATTGACCTATTCTGATCGCGAACCTCTGATATATTTCCACGTTATCATACTCGCTGCGAGCGCGTTGATTGTGACATTACATTACTGTGCAGAAATTTAGAGGGCCACAGCCATAGGCGTGCGCAGGGTTACACTTCAGGGGGGGCGAAGGTTCGTCGCAGCCCCCCCCCCCCCCCTCCTCCCGATTTAGTCAATGTATGGGGCTGGCTTTGCGCCCCCTCCCCCTAGAGTTACTGTATATGCTCCCGTAAGGTAGCATATACAGTAACTCTACTTCCCCCCCGAGTCGCAGCGCCCCCCCCTCTCTATTGTATCAATGTATGGGGCTGACTTTGCGCCCCCCCCCCCCCCTTAGGTGACTAGGGGATGCGCCCCCCCCCCCCCCCTGCCCCCCCTCGTGCGCACGCCTATGTCCACAGCGTTTAAGAAAACAAAAAAAAAATGAAATTAAGAACAAAAACCACAAAAGGGAAGTGAAACGGCGTATTGCTTTCAAGCTGAACAACTTCCGCAACTGGATGGTTTATTTCTGAAACAATTTCTTTTTCTTTTAATGCTCATGTTGCTCTTGAATCTTTGTTGGTTATTCTAAAAATTCAAAGGCAGTTTGTGTCTCAGAATATTGCTTGAGGCTTATTGCAAGGTTGGTTTGTATTAGCCGCAAGACGTCAGCATGCACAGTGAAGCGTCACATGACTCTCTTTTAGCATTCGGAGTCGCTTTTTTATTGGGAAGTTCGAACGTTCTACACACGCAAGCATAAACTGTAGTGTCGTTTCTCAATATTACACTTCTAGATTTTTGAACAATTAGTCCCAGTGGCCCAGTTTGAATGTAAAAGACTTCGGAACGTCATCGATAAAGTATGTTTGGGAAATGTGTCAGATGGCGTTACAGCAACGGTGACATACCATGAGGCTTACACAAGGGAGAGGGATAAGATGCAGACTGAAAGGAATTATAACAGGGGCTTAACATGGAATGTAACTGGAGTCAACACTTCGACAGGACCATTTTCTACAACAGCGCTAGCTGGTTGAGTTCATTCTACTAGTTCCTAAACGTTCGCTACGGCGACATTCTTTGATCAACTACTGTTAAATGCTCCTACGCCATTACGCACAGTTTTAAGAAGCACCTGGTAGCATTAACAGGCAATGGATAAGGATGAAGTGCTGAGACGCTGGCTCATGGGCATACACATCGCGACCAGTAGTCAGAATATCTATTTATTATTGCGATAGCAGCAGTGCGGATAGTTGAGACGCATTTTTGCAGTTGTCATCGTTCCGTATAAAGTACAAATAGACAATATCGCGCCGCGCTTCGTATGTTTTATGTGCGAGTGGAAAACTTGCGGAGGTTGCAGACGTGCGTGGCTCAAGCAGAGATGAAACGCGCCGGCTCCATCGGGTGAAGGAGCATGAAGGGGTGCCGGTGGGACGGGCTGCGTCACTCGGGCAGTGACTGTGCGAACTTGGATAAAAAAAGGTGGGATTGCGTGCACTGTCTCGACAGACAAGCGTGCGCAGTGTTCCCTTTCGGGGGGGGGGGGAAGGGGGGGGGGGGAGGGCGAAGGTTTTTTGCAGCGCCCCCTCCCTATTAGTGAATGTACGGGGCAGACTTCGCGCACCCCTCTTAGCGCCCCCCCCTCTCACCGGGTGGAACGCCCCCCCCCCCCCCCTCACCCGGCAACGCCCACCCGCCGTGCGCACGCCTATGTCGACAGACATCAGTGGATGGCTGCTATCCTTGTACGTGCTGTTCTCGCAGCGCTCACTTCGTGTTGGGGGGCTACACGCAGCATGGCAACCGCTTCGCTCCATCGAGCGGTGGCATTACTTTACGCCAGCGTTTTGTAAATTTATGCCAAGTTGGATCCTAGAGGAGTAAGCTGCTAGCCTTGCTTTCGACGATAACATTCTAATTTGTTGCGATCACATTCATTGCTTCGACCTTGCGGCGCAACAGAGACTTTTTGGGGTAGAATGTTTCATGTCTTATAAAAGATTTAGTACGGGCTTGGTCACTAACATCCTGGAGTATATTCTATATAAAAATTTAACAAATGATGCTCTGAACGACAGAACTTTTCAGAAGAGCATTTAAATAACAATAGCGACTTTGGATATATCATTAGTGGAAGGCCTCGATGAATGAACAGGCCTAGGCAACGAAATCTTTGGTGGATTCGGAATCTTCTATTGGGCATCATCGGTTAATGCGCACTGTGTGTTCTTTTACAAACTTCAATACAGAGTGAATGGTGTAATACTTGTGCGCTGAAGGTACATACCTTATTAGGGAAGGGGCGCACTGTTATGCGACGCACATTCCATTTATGCAGTAGGCTGTACAAGAGAGAAAAATGTAAATTAGCGCCCATTTACTTCAGGAACTAGCCCGTAAGTGGCTGCTTGCCACTGAACAGAAGTAGCTAACTTTGTCCAAAACTCGCATGAAAAGTGGTCGAATGCACCGCACTGCCTGAAATAATTTCCTCAGTACTGTCACCATATAGCCTGCCGCAGTATGAACATTTCGTGCAATGGACAGCAATGCAATCGATGCCAATTGATATCGCAAGCTGTTGCCTGTTTGGCCTAAACTCTTACTGATGTCTTCAGACATGTTTTGAAATACACCGCGGGTCATAACTGTGCCGTAAATGCATTCAACGAAAATAAAAGTCAAATAGCCAAATGAAAACTTTGGCCATTAAAGCAGAATACCGTAAAATCCCGAGCAAGCGCCCCTTCCCATTTTCCGGATAATTGAAATATGCACGAATTATAAAGTGTGCGCACCCCTCCTCCCCCTCCGACCATTTTTTTTAGTGTTCTCCGCTACAAAATCCTGCCGCAGGGGTTCCTTGTAACCAAAGGTCTGAGAGTATTTGGATATAAGCACGATTTCTTAGTACTTTTACAGTGTGGCGTGTGGTCACAAATTGTCGGGAAATTTCAAGCACGTCTTTCCCCCCTTGTCATAACACATAACATTTCACACGAGCATTCCCTCCGGTTCAGTCAAAACAGTAAATGCATGCATGCTCAATAAAACATTTCATTAAAAGCACAGGTGCGCATTCTTCTTAGAGGCCCTTTCGCCGCCATCTTGAATTTTGGTCCGCGACCGAGCAACGGCTCTCTCTCCAAATCTTTTCCGATTATCTTTCGCCGTAGGTGGGGGGAGGGGAGGTTTGCTCGGGATTTTACGGTATAGTAGAAAACTAGGTTCGTATACGAGTGGAACATGCACCCGCCACTGAGGTCTGATGGTTATGACACTCGACTGCTGACCCGAAGGATGCGGGACTGAATCCCGGCCGCGGCGGCCGGATTTGGATGGAGGCGAAATCCTGTAGAGGCCCGGGTACTTTGGTTGAAATGCCCAAGGGGAACTCCGGTGCATTTTCGACCATACTGAGATAATGCCGCTTTCAAATAGTATTAACTGTCCTGTAACAGCTAGGGTGGTTCATTTTGCTGAGAGACTCGTCAACAATTTCAAATAGGCAATAAAAGATGAGTCAAAACCGAAACCGAAACAAGGAGCTGCTCCATGCTGGGTATGCGATGACGTCACCAAATGCGCTACACTCCGCCGCGGCTAGCCAGACTGCAAAAAATAGAACACGTTCTACTATCGCGCGAAAAGCAAGCTGGCGATGCCATCCGACGCGGAATCAAGCGGTGCCGGCCTGTCATAACTTACCAGTGACGAGTCCAGTGATGATTGCAGCTACTATGTGAGCGCGGAAGCATCGTCTTTCGATTTCGACCTCCCGGCACGTAATGTAGCCGGCGTGCCCCGCATCGATCTCCTCGTTGCTCAATATTGGGCGTGCTTAATGTGAGAACCGTTGTCAACGATGAGTAACACGCTATGCAGCTAACAAAACCGAACAACTGTGCTTGCGTCGTCGTCGCCACGTAGAAAAAAGCGCGCTCTGCAACCTTGGGCAAGGCGGGGTTGGAAAAGAGTAGGCACGTTACGTCACATACACAGGGTAGCCCGCGTTTACAGGCGTGAATCCGGAATTGGCTATCAATTTTTAGAATTGGTTTTGTGAAAAAATAAATGGCTTGCGGATGTACAATTTGGCACATATCATTAGGGTACCAAAGAGAACATATGTTGAGAGTTTTATTGAAATCGGTGAAGGTCGAAAAACCGTTGGAATTCCCCTTTAAAATTTTTCGAAACTGTCCACTAAGGCGTCACTCATAATCATATCGTGGTTTTGGGACGTATTATCTCAGCTATAATGAAACAGAACGTCTGATATGCCGCCTGTACTTGTGTATGCTTAATAAGCATGCCTCTTTTAGTCCCACTAGCTTCAGTCTCTGCATCTTCAGTAAACCGTTAAAGGATGAGGATGGATGTTAAAGGATGGATGTTGAAGGATGGCACTCACCGTCTCCATTGAGACAGGGGCCATTCTCGTGGTACACGCCGCCTTTGATCTGATCAGGTGTGCAGCTGTCACCAAACATTGGCAACCACTGGCAAGTGTCGACATGATCTTGTTGTAAGCAGCACAATGCTGGTTGGCATTCGTCGGTATTTTTGCAGGATTCACCTATTCCTTTCAGCTGCAATAAAATAGACACATGGAGACACTGAACTCAATTCAGTAGTTTTCTTGACTGGACAACGAACAATAAAAAGCACTTAACACCGATTTGCAGATATCCTGCTGCCATAATAACTTCGATATTCCCGGAATGCCGATAATAAATATATCATCATCATCATCATCATCATCATCATCATTTATTTTTCCTTTAAAGGCCCCTGTTGGGGTATTACATGAAACACACATCTCAGAGAAATAGAATACCTGTTTAGATGCAAACAAAAACATTACAATTTGAACGAGACATTTAAAAAAAAACACTGTAAGGTCGTGAATGAATATTACAGCGTGAGGTGATCAGTGAGCAACTGCTTAAACAGAATGGGGTTACGCTCGGTGACAACACTATCTGGCAATATATTCCACTCTGCAATGGCGATCGGCAAAAAAGATTGATTCAAAGAAGACGTTGAACCATGCAACCGCTGGATGCTGCAAGAGTTAAAAAGGCGACGAGATGTACGGTGTGGGGGGTTGAGGAGTTTACCACGAAGTTGAGGGAAGTTGTAATAAAGCCTATGGAACAAGCACAGCCTTACAATCTTACGACGGAACGACAATGACTCGAGTCCCAGGGATGACTTTATGGCACTGATGCTTTCATCACGGCTGTACCTGGAAGAGATGGATCTGGCCGCACGGTTCTGTATGGATTCTAAAAAGTCAATGAGGTATGCTTGGTGAGGGCTCCAAATAGCTGAGGCATATTCAAGCTTACTCCGTATACATGTTTCATACGCCAGTTTTCGCGTGGCTGAGGGACACAAGGAAAGGGAACGTCTGATGTAACCAAGTGATTTAGTAGTATCGGCAGCTAATTTTGTGATGTGATCGGACCATGTCAAATTGTCATTTATGGTGAGACCAAGATAACGATATGATTCGACGGAGGACAAAGCTGTCGAGTTTAGGGAGTACGTGTAACTACTGTTTGAGCGCTTACGGCCATTATACTAAGCCATTTTGAATATTTCATTAATCTTTTCGGCTAGCCATTACCGTATATTCTTCAAATGTAATGAGTTTGATCTTGCAAAAAAAGGTGATATCAACTTCTACGTGTTCGAAAGAGTTCGTTAATTTTGAGCCTGTACTACTAAGCGTTACTTTAACACACGTATTATTTCCCGAAGCATAGCACACTTTTCAGCGAAGTGCACTTGTTAGACTAAGTTTGAAGAGGGTATGGACCTTCCCGTATAATAAAAGACGGTATGCACATGAATCTGTAATATAGGGCGTCATAAAGACCTTGCAAGGAACGCGAACTAATCTGTAGAGCGACTAGTTAAAGCACGCCCTCAGATCTGATGGCCGGTTAAATCACTTACTTGAGGTGCACTCAATGGGCGAATAGAATCCCTGGTTCTCTCCGACTTTAGCTCTGGACACCCTGTCTCCGGGAAAATAACATCAAACCCGGCGGAACCACGTGAAGTTGAAATTAAAGCAAGGAGCATGGTACTGATCGCAGATGACAGACGCATAGCTGGCACTTTGCGCCCTTCCAGGGGCGCCACGCGGCAATGAGGAGGAAAATGGCGCACTGAGTGCAGTTTAAAGTAAATCTTTAAGAAAGCCAAGCGATTATTCTAACAATACTGTAGGCTGAAATTCTTTCAAGGTGCGTTGTTATCTGACCGAGACAAAAAGATGTTCTATGCACCGTTACACTGGCGGTGACGTGACGAAAATTTCGGGGACAATTGTCCCCCCTGGCGCGTTGCAGCCTGTGTGGTAGAATTGTACAGGAAACATCATGATCCTTCTTTAGCGAAATTCACAAGCAGACGACGCGACATTGCGATTGTTGAAATCGCACCTCCTGCGTAACTATATTTTTTTTTTGCATTTGGTGTGCAAAATGATACAATAAGATACATTATTCTTGGCACAATCTCTTATGTGTCCTCGCTGAGGGAGAATACGCCGTATGGGAAACCAAGTTGATTGTGCACCTGTCGAAAAACTTGTTTCGTGGTAAACGAATGCGCTGCAGTTGCAGCTGCAACATGTAGGCGATTACCATAGTACGCGCGATTATATTTCAGCGGCAGTTGGAGCGAGAGTTTAAAGTTTATTGTGCGACCAGGCGCGTGTACTTTTCACCCAGAGGTGGGTGACTTCCTTATTATTTTTTTTTCAACAGTTGGGCGTCCGCTGCGAGCCATGACAGTTGGAGGAAAAGAAACTAGAAAATTTCAAGCCCAGCAGTGTTAGTGCTCTGCTTGAGAGAACGCGATGCTGCTCAAGGCATTACCTTATCTTTCAGTAAAAGTAAGTGTTTTAGTAAAGTAACAATGAGATTTCAAATACCCGCGAGAAAAAGCATGGTGATTGCGATACGTATTTGCTATTTGGCGACGGCACCTATGATGTATTCGACGCTATCAGCAAAAGTGAGGTCTTCGAGATCTGTCTCCGTTGTCCAAAGATATCGCGTTGGCGTGGGCACTTCATCATAGAAGATGCTTCACTGCTTCCCGCGCTCTGGTCTTGTTGCCTTTGCGTTTAATTTCACCACCGTTCAAATTTTAACGGCTTTATCCATCGAGAAAAGATAGCGGCTATGTTTGCCGTCTTGTGCATCTACGGTGGCTGAGTCTGAATTGTAGTCGGCAACATTCATGGTGATCTCTGAAAATTTTTATTCCTTTAGAGAATCCTTGATGCTTTTTTTCCCTTGTGTGGTGCGCCACTTTACTGCAAATATATTCAATGTACGAGCGCAGCTGGCGCTGCTTCAAAAACTCTCTAGTGCGACAATGGAACTCCGTCATCTCAGTAAATTGGCTAACTTTGATCACAGTATAAGTCGAATTTCTTTGGTCACGAATATAAGTCGATCGCTAATATGGGTAACATTTTTAGAAAAACAAAGAAGGACCACCTGTATTCGGATAAATATGGTATCTTTTATAGTGAAGAAGTTAAAATGCCACTCTAGAAGAACTTGTTGGGCTTGTTGGTGTAGCCTTGTTCGTGTTGTGCAAAGTTTCAAACATCGAAAACAAAGAGAGGAAATTGGACAGGTAAGAGAAGGGGAGTGCCAAAGTAGTGACTTTCCTTCTGATATGGTGTGTCACAAGTATGCGTATGTGGAGAAGAGGAAGAAGAAGTCTGTTGGGAGAAGAGCACGCGAAGAAAATATGTGGTGGAAGAAAAAGAAGAATCAAGAGGGGTTTGAAAGAGCGCGAGCTTGGAGTATCAGCTGTGGAAGACGAAGAGCGAGCTGGGCAGACGTGTGCGGGAAGCCGGGCAGTTGTTTCTTCAGCCATGGCCTGGAGACGTGCTGGTTGATCGTGTCATCCCGGGTTAGACATCGCAGCCGTCACCTGTCTGCACCCCGTGTCCACGGCCAGCCACACGCTAGTCTTTGGCTCGGCGCGCTGCAGACCGCGTCAGGTGCCACGCTGGTCTGGCGCCACGCTACCGAAGATCCGCCGTCATCGCCACGGAGGCCAGCAGACAAGCCGTGTCGACTCATCATGACCGACGTCTGACGACACGTCGGGGAAACGGCCGCCGCGTCGCAGCTGACGGTCAGGACGTTTACGTTTTCGTTCTTGGGGACATTGCGCGTAGAATGAGTAATGTTGATTATTTCTATATGTATTATTCATTGTGTAAATACGTGTGCTGTGCTTAAAGGGTTTGAATGTGCGCGGGGTTTTTTCGTTGTTCAGATAAATTATTTGTGTGGTACAAAGGTGTCCTGTCTATTTCTAGACCGATGAAAGTCGTGACATGGTGTACCTTTAGAAGTTTCCTTGTCGTTCTGTCCCTGATTTTTTTAACTAGCTCGCTTCAAGCGAGGTGCTCATGTCTGAACCACCACGTGCGCTTGATCGCATTT
>JALIZH010010620.1:0-101013 GCA_030522465.1 Rhipicephalus appendiculatus | reverse complement strand
CACATAGATCGGCAAAACTTGTGGAGCTCACTCAGACTCACTCATGAAATATATTTTGCGCTCAGGGCTCACTAAGACTCAGACTCATCAAAATTATCTTGAGCCGGACTCACTCGGACTCACACTCACCGACATTTTCTTCAACCGGACTCACTCGGACTCAAACTCACCACAGCATAACTCACCCGGACTCACTCAGAGTCAGACTCACGGCTCGATCTGAGTCTAAGTGAGTTCGTGCGAGTCGACTCATGAGTCCGTTAGCATAGAATTAGCTTTTTCGACCATGGCGCCAATGCTCTTTAACACCAATATCTCACGTAATAGGTGCGCCTCTTGGCGCCTTTTGATATGTACCTTCGATGCGAGTTATGATTGCTCGCAAACAAGTAAGGTAATTTTTCTTGAAATGGATGGCAGCATACGATATATTTATTTAGAACTTCCCTGGAAAAAGTTAAGGGGGGGGGTCAAGGTACCCCCCTACGTAACTCGCGCCTCTGATCAATAAATATTGAAATGATTTATGAACGATACTGCTTTGGAATATGTGTGAGTAGACGTGAGTAAAACCGTGAATCCCTGGCAAGCCTGATAATAATGCTGAAGATGAGTAGATAGGACTATAGGTCGGCAAAAGAAGGTGTGACTCACTCAGACTCACTCAAGAAATATATCTTGTGCTTTGGACTCACTCGGACTCAGGCTCACCAAAATTTTCCTGAGCCGAACTCACTCGGACTCACGCTCACAAAAAATTTCTTCAACCGGACTCACTCGGACTCAAACTCACCAAAATATTACTCACCCGGACTCACTCAGACTCAGACTCACGGCTCGATCTGAGTCTGAGTGAGTTCGAGTGAGTCGACTCATGAGTGAGTTCGCCGACCTATGCTGATATACATATACCTGGACACCGCGTATCGTGAATGCCGCGCAAAGATGACATCAACATGCACATAATAAACACTGGTACTCGATATGCACTTCATCAAAGCGTCGTCAATTAAGGAGAGAAATGGCAGGGGCTGCGCTCCCGATTGATAGGGTAACCTACGCTGCACTACTCCGACAACGAGCCGTCACATGCTACTACGAACCGAAAGCCAAAGAACATAACTGCGTATAGAGCGACTCCGCTATGCTAGCACGGCGACTGTATCTTTGCTCTTATCGAGATGCTTTAAACATGGCCTCCGAGATTGCGCACCATTACGCAGTCTTGGACGCCATACATTAGCTACGTCGTCGACGTATCGTTCTCTATCCACATTAGTAAGTGTCATCCCACATTACTTCTCTTCACCGCTCACGGACGGCGGCACCGTCTCGCCCCGCCAACAAAGAGCACTGTGCGAGGGCGAATGTGTGAGAGATATAAGTCGCGTTTCTGAAGAGCCTACCGTATGCTTCGAGAGCTTAGTCGGCAGAGCGCTGGCAGTGTTGCCAGGCATGGCTATATATAGCCAAATTGGGCTACAGAAAAAAAGTTTTGGCGTCTACTTGGGTGAGTTGGCTATGTGGCTATCTTAAGGCTGGGGGAAATCGGCGACTTGGCTTTGTTTGGGCTATAAGCGGCGCCGTTATGATCAAGGTTCTAGAAGTGACTCTCATCGAGCAGAAACAAATCTCTAAAGGCGCATTCACATTTGGCCTTGAAGAGGCCGAAAGCGGCAAAAATCCACCAAACATCAGCACGCTTCGCCGCCCAAGCGAGCGAAAAACCGTGCGACGAGCACCGCCGGTGTATGACCGTTGTCGCCCCGGCGACTGCGGAACGCCTCTCCGCCTCTCCGGAAGCCGTACTTTGGCTGTACTGGCATATGAACAACATGGTTATAGGGCTTCTGCAGGTTCGCCGATTCCCTAGCGGTTAATCTTGTTTTAGGAGCTTGCTCCTTTTGCTGGGGGTTGTCTCCCAGCAAAAGGAGTCTCCGTATTGTCTCCCTCCCAAGCCCGATCACCTACCCGTGCTCAACCCAGTGGCACAACGCCTGATCGCTCCTCGTCTACCCGTCATGAGCATCAGGCATTTGACTCACGGCGGCGGCCAGTACGGCATTAAGGTACAAGTGGTCAACGTTCCGATCAACGTGCTCAACACCGTGCAGTGCCTGCCGCGGAACGTCCCCGACGACGCAGCCTTCGACGCTCACCTCAAGCGCCGGCTCATTAATAAGCCTTCCTAAAAGAAGGTCTCGTCAAGAAAACGCCACGTACACGCCTGGCTAAAACATCTCGAATATTCTCCACTTTACAAATATCTCAAGATCAAGTTATACTGGAACAGCCTCGTGCGTTTCGAAGAAAACGAAGGCGGTGATGATGGCGATGATTGGGCAGATGTACTGAGGAATCACGGTTTACCGGGTTTGACCTCTGGAGCAAGCTCCTTCATCATCAGTGAATTCGTGTATATGCTGTGACTTTTTTTTAATCAGATTGCAGGCGCAACGCGGGTGGTGGCGTATGCTGTAGAACCTACACAATTTCGAGTGCATACGCTGCAAAAAGTGATGGGTCATGCGCCTGCACGTGGTCATTGATATTGAGCACACGCATTTCACCCAATATCAGATTTCGGCGCCTGCACTCACTACTCGTGCTTTGCTTGACCTCTGCGTTGCCTGGATTAAATTGACCCAAAATAATTTAGTTCTTTGTCTACCGCATTACCCACCATGATGGGCTACTGGTTATGGTGCTCGAGTGCCGACAGAGGGGTCTCTGGTGAAATGCGGTGACCGCATTTTCATGAGGTCGAGATACTACAGAGGCCTGCGTGCTTAGATAAGGTGAACGTTAAAGAACCCCAGGTGGTCGTGATTGCCAAAGCCTTCCACCACGGCGTGTCTCATAATCACTTCGTCGTTTAGGGACTTAGAACCTCGACTATTATTACTGTCTACCGCTTCTGCTACTCTATCCTTCACTGCCGCAAGAACATTACATTATACATGTACTACAAGTGGGCATTCTTTATTTGGCGGCGCTAAACCTAATTCGGTGACTGAACTGAGTAAAAGTGGCAAAGGCTTGTGGCTATGGTCATAAAATTTGTCTAGGAAATCATAAAAAAAACTAGCAGTTGTTCCGTGCACGAATACAACCGATGAGCGAAGCTCCTCAAAAATGGGAGGCAAACGACTATGCGCCTGATCTCGCTGCCGGCTTTCATGAAGCCGGCAGGGTGCGGATCGGGTGAGAAGAGCGTCTGCTGCGCTTGATGGCGGGAACGACTGAGCGAGTGAGTGTGCGGTGCGCGCAGTGCAGGGAGAGCGAGCCAGGTGGGAGAGGGGTGCGAGCGGTGATGTGGCGGGGAGCTTCAAAGGCGGCGACGGAAGGCCAAGCGCGGCGTTTCATTGGTTTTTTTAAAGACGATAGTCTTTCTTGGGATACCTAAACGGAGAAATTTTGGTCTGTCTGTTTCTCTGTTTGTCGGCACGTCGCACGATTCAGCTAGCTGGCCAAAGTTTAACCCCCTGCCTTACGACCTCCAATCTTGACCGAACGGCATGTGTTCATGCGGGTGAGCGTGGGCAATTAAAAATCAAATATTACGCATACCTGAGGCACAACATCAATACCTTAGTATTATTCACAGTGTTCCTTTAAAACAAAATCTATAGATACGTAATTATAAAGATCCTAGTGTTTATTACGCGGCGCTGAAAATGCGCCGCTGTGTACAAAACAAGTCTCCACCCAGTGATTTAAATTCGACGCTGTGGTGCTGCCACCTGGCAGCAGCATAGTTCAACACAAGCCGATGTTCCCCGGTAGCGCTGTAGATGGCGTCCTCTTCTGTTTTATCAATGCCAGCCAGATGCGGCTGATTCATCGTGGAAGAGCGCTGTCTCAGGCAAGGCAAAACATATATGGCCGCTTGATGAATTACGACCCACTCTACAAGACATGATCAGAGAACGCAGAGAAAAGACCGACGACCAAATTTCAGCGGAGAAACGCCGGCGTCCGTCTAAGCGTGCCCGGCAAACGTCCGAAAAACGAGCCCAGCGGCTAGCCCAGCTATTAAATTGTGGTACTCATGCCACTCATGCAGTGCAGTCGGCACAAGACTATCGTCTTTCGACGACATTTGCAGCGAAGCACGCAGATACGCGGCCAATTTTTTTTTTGTTTGTTTTTGCGCCGGCGCCGTGTTTGAGTGCTAAAGCGATGCTTCAGAGAAGGGAGCTTCGACGGCGACGGCAGCGTGTGGGCCAAAGTAGCTTCGCTCCTACGAAAAATCCACGCATGAACATGAAGTGAATCATGACGAGTGGGCAAAGCTCTGGGTGTAAAACAATATTCTGTGCAGTAAAATATTAAATGGCTTCAAAAGCATTTTTACGCTTTTATTACCTATAAGTACACTAACTAAAGGTGAGTTGTCAAACTAGAAACGTATATAAAACGTATACGCTCGGGTGAGGTACGGTTACTTACGTTACCGAAGCGTTGCCCCATATAATGTAAATTGGTTTCATGCATCGCAGAAATACTTTGCGTTTAGGTGCCAAGTTGGTGGGTTGCACAAAATTCGAGGCGGTATTACGTTTGTAGTTTGACAACTCACCTTTAGTTAGTGTACCTATAGGTAATAAAAGCGTAAAAACGCTTTTGAAGCCATTTAATATTTTACAGCACAGAATATTCTTTTTATTTCTCTCCATCTTCCAGGCCACCAACGGTTCTTAGACGAGTGTCATATTGTCCAGAATGCGCCTTTGTCAGAACTGCTTACATCTTTACGATACTTGTCTATCTTGCATACAGACATGCCTTCTGTAATTACTCCAATACAAAACTACCGTCTCTCCCCAGTGAAGGTTGTCTAGACTCGCACCAAAGGATGAGCTGCACTAGACTCGTTTTGTTCTTCCTGTGACAGAAATCTTTGGTTAGGCTGCCGAACTGTTGCCTTGGCCATCCGTGCGTAAGTGTAAGTTGCAACAAGTATAACACGAGGGTTGCACGTCGCCGACGGAAGACCTACGTGAATGTCGATGCATTCATATCGAAATTTCTGCCTAACATCTTCAGAATGATATTCCGTGATTTGCGCTAATACTCTTCCAGACAACTCAAGTGTCGGAGCAATGATATTTATTTCCGCAATGTAATACAAGTGAGGAATACAGGTGTCTTCGCCGGTAGAGTGGAACAGAAGAAAGGTTTAATTACTCAACGAGATAAAAAAAAATTCACGCATCTCCACGAAGTAAATCATAACGAGTGGGCCAAGCTCAGGGTATTGTATGGGTGAGTAAACGTACGTTACCCGAGCATTGTCCCATATAATGTAAATTGAGTGACATGAATTCGCATGAAGAGTCGAGGACAAAGCTAGGTCCTAAGGTCCATAATGTCTTCGTTGAAGTCGCCGAATAGTATAAAGGGATTTTGCTTGTAGGTGTTTTATATTGTTCCGTCAAAATTATGATTGGTGTTCATCAATTATAAACCATTCCTTTTATCACATACACACAAATGTTTCGACTATAGCAACGCTTTTCTATATACCTTGACAGCGGACAGTGAGAGTCGACGACAAAGCTAGGTCCTAAAGTTCATAATGTGTACGTTGAAGTCGCCGACCAGTATAAAGGGTTCGTGCTTGTAGATGTTTTATATTGTTATGTCACAATTATGATTGATATTAGTCTATTGTTAAACCTTCTTTTGTGTCCCACATACGTTTCGACTGTAGCCGTGACAACGGACACCGTGGACGGACAAACCTCGCCCTTAATGTGCTTCGCCCCTAAACTAACCCTCGGCCCTGTTTTTCTTCATGCGTAAAATTCTGCAGAGTTGGCGATAACTGGTGCTATAGAACATCTAGCATCGGAAGGTCCCTTTCCAATAGTAACGGACTAGTGAGACAATTACGAAATTCAGTTATATTTTCGTTTTTTTTAAGATCAGCGTGTGATGATTGGTTAAGGAAGCGCCTGCATATCGGTACTTTAACGTTATTGAACACAAGCTGTCAGATTCACTAACGACGGGTTGTACAAAAAGGGATTGTAGTAGTCTAATGTGAAAATGTAAGTCCAAATAAAACTGCAAATAAGAATGGCTAGCTTGCCTACAAATATTTTGCTCTTTTTTGTCTTTGGTTATATTTGGGCTACAGTTTCTCTGGCGTTTGGCTACGCCACCTTGTCTGAGCTGGCAACACTGAGCGCCGGGCACATATTGTCGCGGGCCGGGGAGTCGGAGGTTTGATTCCCGGCGGGGAAAGTTTTTCTTAGAGGTTTTCTTTTATCATTTGGTAGTCTACATTTTATCAACGTCATATCCGTGACTAAAATTCGTCACCGAAGTCTTGGTGGTCCCCAGCATAAAATACTTTCTTGTTAAAAAAAATAAAAAGCAAAAAAACTTCCCCATCTACCGCTAAAGGGAGCCATGTGTGGATGCGAAGCAGCGGGGGAGATAATTAGCTTGAGCGGGAGGAACGTCGCCGCTCTCATTTCACGGCAGTGGTCCGGGCGCTCATGGCGGCGCTGCACAGGAGAGAGAATGAGGCGCCCGCGCTCCCTCATTTTCATACCGCGAAACTACCGTGGTGCACCCCCAGCGGAGTATGCAGCTGTAACACCACCTGTCGTGCGCGCCGCTCCGTAGAGGATTCCTAGAGGAAAGGACGGGGGGGGGACCGTAGGAGAGGGGACGTGCATGCGCTGTGGGGGGTGTGGGAGCCGCTCCGTAGAGTAGAGGATTCATAGAGGAGAGAGGAGGAGGGGACGCGCATGCGCTGTGGGACGCGGGAGCCGCTCCGTAGAGTAGAGGATTCATAGAGGAGAGAGGGGGAGGGTACGCGCATGCGCTGTGGGCATGTAGGACGCGGGCGCCGCTCCGTACAGTAGATGATTCCTAGAGGAGAGAGTGTAGGGGGGTGTGGGACGCTCGGTGGGAAAGAGGATTCCTAGAGGAGAGAAAGGGGGGAGGGGACGCGTATGCGCTGGGGTGGTGTGGGACGTGGGAAGGGGGGACGGACTAAGCCCCCTCCAAACACATGCAAGCAAGATCAAGGAATGGGGTCAACCTGGGCGACAGACACCACCTGCCTAGCCATTGCTAAGCAGCCTCTCTGTGCTCTCGGCCATGACTCTGATGACTGTGATAGTGGTTGACGGCCTTCATATTATTGCGATAGCAATTATATGGACACTCGCGGCTGGTTTTCGCCGTCGGCGTCGGCGTCATTTGCCGTATATGTATATGTATATATATAACCGGGCCCGCCCGTCGTTCGTGAGCGTGAAAAGACGCGAGGGGGGGGGTGTCCCTCGAGCGACCTTCGATTTTACGAGCGGGGGCGCGCGCGTTATCTCCCCTTCTCGGCGGCCGACAGCGGGCGGGGGGGGGGGGGGCGAGGTTCGATTTTACGAGCGCGGGCAAGGGCGCGCGCTTTATCTCCCCTTCTCATCTCCCCTTCTCGGCGGCCGGGCCGGCGTACCCATCTACGTGCTGCGCTTTCAACGCGAAGAGAATTCTCTTCAACAAGCGTTTTCTAGAGTTGCGTGAGATCGGATCCAAAAAGAGTTAGCTGCCAGCCTCACTTCGTATAACATTACAATTTTTTGCTATCGCATTCATTGCTTCACCCTTGCGGTGAAACTGTGACTTTTACTACAGTGTTCTGGTTCGCATAATGGGTGCTTCCCTACTTCATTAAAGTGGCCGGACGCGGGACGCGGGACGCGGGAGGGACGGACAGAGCCCCGAGCATAAGATGCTTCGCATCTAAAATTCGCCATCTCCCGCTAAAGGGAAGCATGTGTGGATGCGAAGCAGCGGAGATATGGATAGCTTGAGCGGGAATTTTATTGAAAGGATAAATGAGAATGTATAAGGGAAGACGGAGAATGTGGTGGTTGCGTGTTTATTTAGGGAACGTGTGCGATTCCTTGCGTCGGTGCACGGGGTGCTTTGAAGACGACGGCCTTGTGATCGGTGAAGTGTAGCGTCAGGGGTTGCTTTTGAAGAGTTTTCATTGTGAAGTTTGCGAAGATGAGGTCTATGCACGTTCCCCTTATGGTTGTCGGTTGTATGTTGTCGTCGGAAATGCGTCGCAATAAGTACACGTCTATCATGTGGTGGACGAGCCAGTTGTTCGTGGTTATATCCACTTTGAAGTCACCCGCAAGCACGAAGGGCGTGTGGCTGTATGTCTGTGCCATTGCCTTCTCTAGGTAACGTTCGACGTTCCCTCTAGAGTAGAGAATGAGGCTGACTGTAGGAGAGGATAGGGGAGGGTACGCGCATGCGCTGTAGGGGGTGTGGGACGCGGGGGGCCGCTCCGTAGAGTAGAGGATTCCTAGAGGAGACAAAGGGGTTGAGTGTAGGAGAGAGAGGGGGGAGGGGACGCGCATGCGCTGTGATGGTGTGGGACGCGGGACGGACTAAGCCTCCTCCAAACACATGCAAGCAAGATCAAGGAATGGGGTCAACCTGGGCGACAGACACCACCTGCCTAGCCATTGCTAAGCAGCCTCTCTGTGCTCTCGGCCATGACTCTGATGACTGTGGGGAGTGGTTGACGGCCTTCATATTACTACAGTGTCCTGGTTCGCATAATGGGTGCTTCCCTACTTCATGAATGTGGCCGGACGCGGGACGGGGGACGCGGGACGCGGGAGGGACGGACAGAGCCCCGAGCATAAGATGCTTCGCATCTATAAGGTAATGCATCTCTAACACAAGACTTAGAGGTCTTAGAGTGGCACCCTCTCTGACGGTGTAGGGTAACTTGTGATTAACTGTGCGAAAGCTTCTTTTTCTTCTCAGTGATCCTTGGTACAACACCACCTTCCGAAATTGTGCTCCTAACGCGGTTTTGCTTGGTCTCCAATACCGGACCCATGAACAGCTTTATGTACATTTTCTGGTACTGCACTGCCTGCGGGATCCAGACAGCTCTTACCATGTATGATTTCGTGAGATGACGTCACCACGTGTGGTCTTTTTATACGGGGCAAGTCATCTAACACAAGGAAGGTAGAAGGTAGAGCATATCATAGCCATGTATAGTGTAGAATAAGAACCGGCTGGGTAAGAAAACTGAGGGTGAGGAGAAGTGATGTGAGGGTTATGAGAAAACGAGAGGGGAGAGAAAGGAGGAGGGATGAGCCTCAAGCATACCATAGCCATATATAGTACTGTATAGCAAGGAGTGGGAAATGGAAAGGCGGGTGAGGATAAATGACGTGACGGTGAGCAGGAGGGATAGTATAGCGTAGTTTAGCGGAGCCAAGTGGAAAAAGGGAGGCAAGTTGGAGATTGTGGACGTGCTAGGGAAGACCACCAGCTCCGTTTGCGTGATCTTTGTCTTTAGACAGTATTTATTGTATTGCTTTTCAGCACTTTTTCTCGTGCTCCCGGATAAAGATCTTAGAGCTTTTCCTGGCCTCGTTAAATGAATGAATGAAGGATTGGTTGATTCATTGATTTGTTGATCATAAGCGTTCACACGGTAGATACCACTATAATTCTCATCTTGATCTTGATGCGTTTCTTACGTCATTGCTTTCATCCGAGTTGTCTGCTGTTTTATCATGTCGTCACGCATTGTACTTGTCCTTTTCTTTATTCTCTTGGAGCCAGCCTGGCGCATAGTTGTATGCAATTTTATTTGTGATTCGTTTTCTGTATATTGCATGCAGTGCTATTGAATGTTTGCTTCATTGCTCTCTTTATTGTTTCTAGATTCGCGCCCTGTATTTTTTTTGCACACTGTCGTTCTTGTATTGTTTATTATTAGGATTTCTGGCGTGCACCAGCACAGAGACCTTGTGGTTGTTCCTGGGCATATTAACTCCATTATTATTATTATTATTATTATTATTATTATTATTATTATTATTATTATTATTATTATTATTATTATTATTTGGAAGCAGACCAAAGAAACATTTAGGTGAAGCCAAAAACACCTGCACTGTTGCGTACTTATTTTTAATGCCTGTTTCAATAACAATTAGATGCTAGAGAATAACACATCTTACATCCGAAAGTTATGCTTCAAAGTTCACACACTATCTAATGCTAAAGCGCACGTACTTGGACGCAAGCCTCATATCGCACGTCTAATCAATTCCTGGCATGTATCTGCGGCCCTGGTTTGTTTTCGTGATAACCATTTTTATTGCGATAGCAATTATATGGACACTCTCGGCAGATTTTCGCCGTCGCCGTCTGTCGGCGCCGTCATGTTCCGGATATGTATATGTATGTGTATATATAAAAAAGGCATAAAGAAAAATAAATCAGTAGAAAAAATTCCAAAGCACCTGATCGGGGATTCCAACCAGCGACCCCTCGCTCCGCAGCCTGCTGCGCTAGCCAACACAACCACATGCCAAGCTCGTGCCATCGTTATATCGGCGAGCTATTCATATGCGTCATTTGCCGCTCGCGGTACGCAGATCTCGGAACAGCTTGAGCGTGTTTGCTACGCAACGCTTTTACAGTTTCTCTCAAATTGAAAACTGCCCTTGAGATGCGCACGAAAAAGTGGCTCCCTTCTGTACCACTCATGATGTAGAAGGAAAAAAAACAACACCGGGCACACTTGACGTCATACGCCACCGCGCGGCAGGAGACGCAGAGGGTTCATTCCACGTGCCACAGTTTAAAAGAAAAAGAAGTATCAAACAGTGTCGAAAAGTCATAATCCTTGGCCAATCCCCCTGAGTGGGTATGAGCCATGTCAGAGGCAACAACAAGAACAGCGTCGGCTTCTGCATTGTGGACACTCACAGCGCGTTGCTCAAATACAAACACGTAACAACTACGACAGTTGTTAGTTCACGCTTGTCGTGTGAATACCTATGAGTCCTTTTCGAGGGTCCTTCTTTGGGCTGCGGGGGGCGCGTTGCAAGTATCGAGCTGCATGTCGTTCTTCGTGAGACAAACTAATTTCTTGCTATCGCGTTCATTGGTTCGCCCTAGTGGCGAAACTGTGACTATTTATGATTTTAATGCATTGGTTTATGATAGTTCATGCATTTTTATTTTATTGTCTTGTTGAATAATTGATGATGTAAGAACTGTTGCTTGAAAATTCTAAAAATATAGTTCGTTATTATTTCTTTTGGCATATGGACCATCAGTCGTTACATCAAAAGTTAGGCTAAAAATCTTGTCTATACAGTGTCGTACGTTTGGATATTTTCCTATTTTCATGCTACGCTTGTATTTCAGCGCATGATCTTGCTGCGCGCTGGGAGCGCACGGGTGTACTACGAGCGCACGGGTGTACAGCACGGGTATACTTACAATGTATGCCTTAAGTTATTCCTCACTGCTTGTCTACCTAGATTATTGCAGCAATTTTGTATTGTAAAGTGTATTTAAATAGACATAATATACCTTGAAGCTATTCTTTCATTGAATTTGTATAAAGATTCATAGTCATAGTAACCACACCTCTGCTCCTAACATGTAATAAAAATTGAAGGACACTTTGTACATTCCAAAGTGTGTTCGGCGAAAGCGTGTCGCCATTCCACTAATTGTGCCATGTCTTTTTTCTTTTACACTCTCAGTGGGATAAGACACAAACCGAATGGGTGCGTGTTTTCTTCTTTAATTTTTTACCGCGAATCGCAGCGAGACCCGAGACTCATCTTCCTCCGTTCGCATGCGTTAGTATTTTCTCGCGCTTTGCGCATCGTGCAAACGCCATCCGCGTTCCAGCTCTTAAACTGACGGACCCTTTGTAAATTGGAAAGTGTATTCCGTGAACGCCTGGGTCCATTGAGACGGCGTCGGTCAGAATGATTGCAAACTCTGGGCGCAGCGACGCTACGCAAGCAAAGCGCGAGCGCTGTAGAGTCCGACGCGACCGGCGTCCGTCTGCGCATCCCGGCGGCCACCTGGCTTTGTGCCAGAGCTCGGATGGACGGACGGACGGACGCCGGACGGAGGTCGGACGGACACCGGACGGACGTGAGCATGAGACATTAAAGGCTTTCGCCTTAAAGATTACACCATCTCCCGCTAAAGGGAACCATGTGTAGATGCGAAGCAGCGGGCGCTAACGCTTACACTGGCGGCGGCGTTGACGCTGGCGCTCATCGCAGCGCTGCACTGGAGAGAAACCTGGGGGGCGCGAAGCACGCAGTGATGGACCGGTGTTTCCTACTGGATCATCCCAATCGCTGCTAATGGGCAATGAGAGACAGAAGACTCCGACTGGACACAGAGACCCGCAGTCCGCTTTTAGTTAACGCGCACGCTGCGAATTTTTTATCTCCCACCGGCACCACCTTGCAGGTCAAGATCCATTGCCATATATGCGGGGTGGCCAGTGAACGGTTGTGCAGCGCGAGCAGTCGGTTTTTTTCAACCAAGAAACTCGCTAGCAGACGCTGCCTGCGTTGGCGTCGCGAGGTGAGAGAGGGGGGAGCGTAGGAGAGGGGAAGACGTGCATGCGCAGTGGGGGTGTGGACGCCGCAGGCAGGGATGCCTAGAGGAGAGAGGGGGGAGCGTAGGAGGGGAGAGAGGGAGGGGACGCGCATGCGCAGTGAGGGTGTCGCCTCCGCGGGGAGGGATGCCTACAGGAGAGAGAGGTGGAGAGGAGGTTTTTTATTTTTATTTTTTAATGGGTTGGCGCATGAGCAGTGGGGGGTGTGGACGGACGGACGGACGGACGCCGGACGGACACCGGACGGACGGACACCGGACGGACGTGAGCATGAGACATTAAAGGCTTTCGCCTTAAAAATACTCACGTAATAGATTGGACCAGTAACTTGCCACACAGGCTATTGGTCCAAATACTTATGTAACAATTTTTTGTATTACCTTGATCGAATAAACACTGATTGATTGATTGATTGATTGATTGATTGATTGATTGATTGATTGATTGATTGATTGATTGATTGATTGATTGATTGATTGATCGACGACTGGTAAATCTGAGCATCTCTATCCACTGCGACTGCCTGCGTAAATTATTTTTTAACCAAAAGAGATTGAGCACGCAATTAATAAGTTGTTCAACATAGCCCAGGTCGATGTCAATTAAATTTGCTTACGCGTGCCCGATTGACATTTTCATAATTGGGTGAGTACTTGGCGAGCTTCGAATACAGCTATGGCGTACTAATTCAGCGTTTTAAAAAAAATTGTAGTGGTTACTCTATTGCACTGGGAACAATATGGACTAGGTCGCAATCACTACGCACATGTATATGCGTTGACAAGGCTGTGCTGGTTCTATACAGGTAAATACTCTACAGATTCTGGGACATAAGGCATGTACGTTATATAACTCATATTCACGTATTACAACTAATTATGTGACTGTAATGAAAATACAAACTAGATAGAATTTAAGGGTTGAAGTTGGAGGCTTGAAGTGATGAGAAAATGTTGCACAGGAACAGTCGCCCGAGCCAACGCCTCTACAGGTGGAATGTCTTCGTCAGGGCACCAAGTACATTCCATAACGCGGTGTACGTGTACGCCTTGAGCACTTTCCGCTACTCATAAAAGTGAAAGAGGAGAAGAGACCAAGTGTAAAAAAAAAAGTGGTGAGGCAAATAAAGTGAAGTAGGTTATCGTAGTAATAATATGTCAGGTTTTACGTGTCAAAACCACGATATGATTATGAGAGACGCCGTAGTGCAGGGCTCCGGAAATTTTGACCATCTGGTGTTATTTAACGTGCACTGACATCGCACAGTACACGGGCATCTACCATTTCGCCTGCATCGAAATGCGACCGCTGCTGCCGAGATCGAACCCGCGACCTTCGGGTCAGCAGCCGAGCACCCTAGCCACTGATCCACCGAGGCGGACATACGTTATGTGTCATAGGGGCGAAGTAAGGGAGGAAATGATAAATAAAAAAGAAAACCGAAAGGGGTAAACGAAACGGGGTTGTATAAGGCTTTTGTTCGCGTCGGTGGGCCAGAAGCGGGGCGTAGCGCTGAGTCATAAATGAGCTCGGGGCCAAGAAAACGGCGTCATTGTATTGCGTCAAAATAAACATCCCAATTCATGTATTTTTTGTGCGCGGTATTTACTGCGTATAAAATATGCATCCCTCGTGAAGTAGAGTTTCTGTCCGAAAAGTTCCCGGAATTTTTTTTTTTTTCGCAGTCGGGAGCGCTGCCTGGCGAGGCGGAGTTTCAAGTGCAGAAGTAGTGGAGAGTAAAGGCTTCAAAACGAGTCTGGTTGCGGTTGTCTGCGGGCAGTTGTTGAGGCAAATCAAGCCATTGCGCAGAGGTATCTGATGCACCCTCGTCGAGAAAAAAAATAGCCATGTTTTTGTAGCAGTGTCGTGCAATCAAATTTTGTGTTAAACTGGAATAAAATGAGGGCAGAGATGTTCAAACGGGTTCAGACAACCTACGGTGCCGTCGCGATGAAACAAAGCCCTACTTCTATGTGGAACAAGAGCTACTGGGAAAGTCTAGATTCTGTCAACGACAGTGACCACTCTGGACGCCCATCAAAATCACAAACGGACGACTCGGTGCAGAAAGTGGGTCAAGTATTGGATAAGGATCGGCGATTAAGTGTTAGGATGATCGCAGAGGAGTGTGGAATACCCAAAAGAATCGTTCATCGTGTTTTGACGAAGGATCTTCTAATGAGGAAAGCCTCAGCGAAAATGGTGCCAAAAGTCCCGACGACTGAGATGAAGGAGGAGTCACCCCGCGCTGATTGTCTCCGAGCTGCAGGCCAAAAGCCTCGATCTGGCACCACCAGACTTTTTTTTGTCCCCAATGATTAAAGCAACCCTGAAAGGAACTCTGCTCGGGACGCTGAGGACGGTAAAAACATCTGCGACGACCTCTCTGAAGGAGGTTCTCGTTGACGGCTTCCAGGGCGCCTTCAATGATTGGGTGAAGCGTCGGCAACGGTGCATTAAACCAGGGGGAGAGTACATTGAAAAGTTCTAAAAAATTGTAAACTGATATTCAATAAATTATTTGTAAAAAAAAAATTCCGGGAACTTTTGGGACAGACCCTGTATGTTTCGTATGGGATGTGCTTTCCGTATAATATATACATCACACGAGATGTGCATGTTGTATGGGATGTATCTTTAATTCAAACATACATCACACGTACCTGATGTATGGTTTTGTCACGAAATACAACAGCACAATTTCTGGGTCTTTTCCCATCATATCAGTAGCGCGCTAGGGTTTCTGCTGCGTAATCATGACACACTACACAGCGCAGTGACGGCACGCGGCGGCTTTCCGTAGGTGCCGCAGTAACTATGCGGTACACGGATGCTAAAATCAGCCAATGGCCATCTCCTTACTTCCGTTGACGTAGTCAGAACCACCGATGACGTAATTTGCATAGAGAAGAGCGATATGCTATGCTGTCTTTGAAAAGTAATCGTACATTACTTGCCACATGCTGGCTCAAACGTTAAGAGAAGCCTCGACTACTGATTGGCAACATTTTTTGACCACATACAAAAGTAGTTGTAGGGCTCCTTGAATGTTAGCTAACCACCCGCTATTGCTCACCAGTGTCTCTTAGTGGTGGCTAAATATTTTCGGTCACCAAATGACGTAGGTTAAAGGTCATAACGCCTTCACTGGTACATGTTAATGTTGGTAAGTGCTCGATCGGCTTGGTTAACGGTAGACTGGTGTTGGGTCGTGTTCTTTATTATCGCCTAGTTGAGACAAAACATTTCGTCTCAGACTCGCATGGTCTAGTGCATGGTAATTCTGGCTAGTTGCGGCTGACTTTTGTCACCACTGGCTAATCTTCGTTAATGGGCGGTAAGTGTTCGCTTATTTGGGCCAGCACAGGAGAATGTCGGTTCATGGCTTATTCGCGCTGCCACTAACTAGACGAAGTGACCACAGAAGAAGATACACGCGTACCAACAACTGTTTTATTTTTGTGCCACACATCCTTATGCATGACACGAGAAAAGAAAAGAAAGGAAAACCAAGGAAATAGCGAAAAACAAGAAGCACATGTTGTACATCAATTAACCCTTCACGATACACGAAGGCACTTGCAATGCCATCATATCTAAGTTATTAAAGCAGCCTTTAAAAAAAACTATATTTCTTTATCAGATGGACTGATCGATGGTGAGCTAACGCAACATTCACTTGTATGGACAAAAAAGAGCCTCAGTACGCGTATCACGCTTTGAGAGTTTTTTTCTGTGGTCACTTCGTGTAGGTCCTGGCAGCGCCAACAAGCCGTGCATTCGTAAGAACTAGCCCCCATAGCAGCTTTACTTTCACGTCGGTTCACTTTCAGCGAAGGCGATTATTAGTAAGTGTCGTCCAGCGCTGGATAATCTTCCTTAAATATCAGCCAGGTCTCCATAATGAGTATTGTAGCCATGCTTATGCGTTGCTATAGACCCTTTTCATAATTTTAAAGCTTGCTTTCCTGCAGTGCAGTGTTCCTTACTAATGGCGGCTGGTCACTTACTGCAAACAGCGTGTTCAAGCGCAGTTTGCTTGCCCTATGGCGCGGAAAACGTTCACTGGGCTCACTTGATATAATCACGCATGATAGAAAACACATGGCACGTTCCACTAGGACCTCCTCTCCACTTAAAGGATGACAGGCGCCGCCATGAGTAGGGAGAATATGCAGCACAGGGAAGCGCACTTGCGGATTATGAAAAGAGTATATATTAATGTAGTATCATATGCGCTACTATGACTCTGCCACTTAGCCTATCGTTGCTCGGTCCCGCAGGATGCGCCAATGAATGATGGATGTCGTGGTACGCATGTCACCAGACCTTAGCGTTGTTTCTCCTCCACAAAAGTTACGTGTGCGCTCGTACGCAAATGACGACACGTTAATATACAGTGAGTTTTATTGCGGACAAAACTTTTCGAACGAGTGCAGTCGGTTTATTCAAGTCGCGTGCTCGTTGTCGGACGGAACATCCAAGGTACGGAAAGACTATCATTGAGGCAGGCCCCCAAGTAATTGAAGAAACGGAACGAAACGCAGGAACATCCAGTCGTGCATTTGGGCTGCTTGGGGCGGCACTGAAATGAACGCAAAGAAGCCAACTAGTTAGAAAATAAAGCTGTGCCATGTATTTTTTACACATGTCGTGCGTTCAGATACATGCCAGCTTAGAACGATGGATTAAAGCATTAGGTCAGGAAGAAGAATAACTTTTACTGAGGGAAAGGGAAGGAAGGGGTTTAGCAGCTACGTGGCTGGGACCCCATGTCCAAAGCTCCACTGGCTTGTGCCGCCAGCCGGACGCGGTGCAGAGGTGCTAGTTGCACCTCCGGGTCCGAGCTAGCGATGAGTGCCTCTCATTGCTCCAAAAAAATTCTATACTATACTTACGCTGTAAGCGATTGACTGTATTTGGCCCTTCAATGGACTCCCTATTGCAAAAACCAGCGCCCCCAGTGTGATACCAGTACGTTTTTTGGCGCTGGATCACACTGGGAACACTGGTACACGCTGGGATTCACTGGCACTTCGGTGAGCGCACTGGGACAAAGCTGGGTCGTACTGGTAGGGGCGTTGGCTTGGCCGCTGTGACGCTGGCGTGTACTGGAAAGCGCTGGAAACGCTGGTATTTTCACTGGAGTGCGCTGGTGCACACTGGAGCCTGCACTGTTTCTTCCAGTGCGGCATGCAAGTTTCTGTAGTGTATGCGGCGGAATGTTTCGGTATCTTCGAATATAGAATGCTTGATTCGATGGTACCAATGGATGCTACCCTAACAGGCAGGCCCGTAGCCAAAATTTTTTTTCGGGGGGGGGGGGGGGGGGCACTTGTTTGTTGAAAGCCTTGAAAAACACCGATTTTTATTATTTTTCCTCGGTAGACGCCCCCTTCCGTCCGAATTTCGAGGGAAAAAGGCCCGGGCCCCCTAACCCCCCCCTGGCCAGGGGCCTGCTAACAGGTCCCAAACATTTTCACAACTTCTAGCTTGGCAGAGAAAGAGAATGATAAGCGCAAGACATTATGTGATATATGCGAAATCACCGTCATTTTTATTTTTCCCTTTGGAATGCAGAAAAAATCGCGTTAATAACACAAAAGAGCCAACGCTGATTATATTGCTTGTTAGGTTGCTTTTTTTTGTTATTCACGCAGATTCAATAACGGCGTTAATTCTTGCGGAGAACGTAGCAGCGATGAATGCACGTTTTGTGCATGCGCCGCACATATACCAGTCTGGAATCAGGGATGGGTTGTTGTAATGATTACATTTTGCAGTGTTTATAAGTCTGGAGGCGCCGGTCCTACCAGAAACAGCAAATTGTTACATCGCCGCACAGTTGGCGAGAAGAAATTGAGCTCTGGCTTCGCAACCGCACCCAACGGTGGCTAGAAAAACAGCCGCCGTTCGATATCAACACACCAGAAACGCATCTCTGGCACTGTTTGCCCTTCCACTTACTTCAGTTGAACTTTAGTTAACCATTAGAAAGGTTTTGAAGCTTGAATGGAGAAACTTCAACCATCGCAACTCAGCTGCGCCGAGACCGGTCACCCAGCGAGACTCCCAGCGAGCGTTAGGCCTAGTGTGCGGGCCGTGTCCATCTACATGTTACCGGCGCTTCGCGCTTTAAGTACACGCAATTCTAAAGCGTAAGGATGACTGTAAAGTACAGTTTGGACATTCGTTAACCTAAATGAACCATTTTTCCTTGTGTACGGTGTCCGCACAAGGAGCGATGACCATCGAAGCGACGCGCTTTCAGCAACGCACACAAGCTGTCACCGAAAGCTGCCGGCCGCGCTAGCCGGTACTTCTCGTGACTCTTATGTAAGAACGCATAATTGTCAGTCGGTAATTTGGTACGCCTTAGTGAACTAACATAGTGTCATATTCCTTTAGCGCATTGTATTTGTGTTTAGTTGAGCGGTTTCTTAGTTATAGGTATCGATAGAACTGCAAATGTGTACACTGGCACGCCCCCTGTACTGGCGTATCGTCGCTTGCGTGATAACTAGAGGCCGGATTTTCAGGCACTAAAAAAACGCGTTTTAGGCGCCAAAAATAGGCAGGAAAAACATTGTTTTAGGCCTCCAAAATAGTAAATATAGGCACAATAAATTTTTACATAAATTCAAATAATTTCAAACAGGGACATGCGCGACCTGTATCTACTACAGGAAGCAAGAAAATGTTATTGTTTATGACAGCAGAAAGGCACCAACGGTTGAACACAGCCATGCATTTCCCGCAGAGTTCGCAGATATGGTCTTTCCTTTTTTTGTCTAGCATGGCAAGTCAAATGTCCACCGTCAAATGAACACACTCCTGGATAGCTTTCTTTTTGGCAAGGCGGAGAAGGGCAGTACAGGAAGAGATAGCCAGACCGCGGAGGGATGCCTCGCATTAGCTGGGTCTAATCGCGTTGGGTCATTTTCTCTCCTGTCGGTGAACACCTTAAAGAGTCCCTCACCAGGTTTGAGTATTTCGTGCTCACAAGTGTAATTAATGCATGCACTGTGCGCTCACGATCACGTCTGCCAAGATTTGCAATGACACGCGTCGCGGAAAGACGTGAAATTTCAAACTGAACGCCGCTTGCCCTTCTCGCGGGCGCGCGCACCAAGATGGAGGGGATGATGTGCAACAAGGAATGGTCCTGCTCTCACGCCGCTCTTTTACGTAGACATTGGCGCTCTGACGTCGCTCACCGTATATAGCACGTGACATTGCGAGAATTATTCAAGGTGACGTGTAATTTGTGTAATCTGTAGTTGAGCAGATGAATGAAAGCGGAAAGAAATAATAAAACACACAAACAGAATGTGAGCGCGTTTTTTATTTTTCTTTTTTATTTCGAATCACAGCGAGATGCTATGCACTAATCGACCTCCGTTTCACATGCGTTCGTCTTCTCGCCGTTCTCGCGTCGTGCCGGCGCCAGCCCTGACAACTCTTGGCGTGTTTTTGGTGCATCGTCTCTGACAGCAGTTGGAGCGGTGCGACGCGGTGTATAGCGGTAAGGATACATGATCCGTGCCAGCCTCTCCAAACATATGCGCACTGAGGAATCCATCCCACAAAAACAGGCAATACACAACCGAGAATGCCGAAACGACACAACATTGATGGCATACTGCTCGGGCGCGTCATGCGCACGTGACCTTACATGCACATGACGTGCTGATGCGGATGGGTCATGCGATCTTCCGGCTCCGATACCGAAGAGGGTAGGAAAGGAATTAGGCTTGCGATGGATACACAGGGCGATTGCAAGGGTTTCAAGTCTGCCTCTTCGTATCATGGTCGTGGCTCCTAACCAACCAATTTGAAAAATTATCGTGGTACAGCCGACAGCAGCTCTAACTCGAACGCTCCGACGCGTGGCCTCGGCTCGCTTGGACTGAGGTCAGCGCCGCCAAGCGTTGAAAATGATATGCTTGCGGCAGTTAACGATAGATGGAGCGCGCGTCGGTTTCACTAGTAAATTTCTGTTTCCAGTCTGCCTGCCCGGCGGGTCGAATGCATTCACTTGGCATCCCGTTTTCGCCACGTTTCGCTCGTGGCTACGTTATCGCGCGCGCCCATGGCGTTCGTTGTCGTATACTTATCTCGACAATGAACCAGTGCGTGCGACAGCTTACGCACCTTTCGAGTTTGAATTCGCAGCTGCTGCTCGAAAGAAATCACATGGGTAAAAAGCAGAGCAAACGCACGTTCATGGCGTTTGTAAAAGTTGCACAATAAATAAATCTGAATTGCGGTGGCGTTGTTCATGTTCTGATTCATTAATTTTCAGACAGCGTGAATTGAACTGTTCTCGCAATTTAGAGTGTGCCTTCCTGTTCGGTTCACGCTGCACGGAAGATGTGGTCTTGGGAGCGAAGGATTTGTGCGTGTAATAATATCTGGGGTTTAACGTCCCAGAACCACGATTTAATTATGAGGGGCGCCGTAGTTCAGGGCTCCGGATATTTCGACCACCTGGGGTTATTTAACGTGCACCTAAATCTAAGTAACAGGCCTGAACATTTGATTTGTGCGTGTTCTGAGCAAGGAAGACACGTGGATACAACGCAAAGAAAGCAATTTCAGTGCATAGTTAAACGCGCAAAGTGTCATCTTGTCAAATAGGATACTGACTCTTTAGGCAAGGGCGGTTTGATTTGATGGGATTTAGTTTTCCAAAGCGACACATGCTGTGGATGCCTTAGTAGGGGCTCTGGAAAATTTCGACCATCTATAGTTCTTTCACGTGTTCTGCAGTAGCGTGTCTCCAGGCTGATAGCCAGGCGAAACAGCATGATCGTGCCATAGCTGATACACGAACGGCGACAGCCAATGAAATTTACAATACTTTTAAGTGGTGTTAGACGTGGGCTGATATAAAAGCATGCATCTAAGAATCGTCGGTTAAAGATGCCTCGAAGAGAAGCTGCTCATGTATCAGCTATGGCACTATCATGCTGTTTCGCCTTGCTATCAGCCTGGAGACACGCTACTGCAGAACACGTGAAAGAACTATAGATGGTCGAAATTTTCCAGAGCCCCTACTACGGCATCCACAGTCTGTGTCGCTTTGGAAAACTAAATCCCCATCAAATCAAACCACCCTTGCCTAAAGAGTCAGTATCCTATTTGACAAGATGACACTTCGCGCTTTTAACTGTGCACTGAAATTGCTTTCTTTGCGTTGTATCCACGCGTCTTCCTTGCTCAGAACACGCACAAACCAAATGTTCACGCCTGTGTACTTAGATTTAGGTGCACGTTAAATAACCCCAGGTGGTCGAAATATCCGGAGCCCTGAACTACGGCGCCCCTCATAATCAAATCGTGGTTCTAGGACGTTAAACCTCAGATATTATTACACGCACAAATCCTTCGCTCCAAGACCACATCTTCCGTGCAGCGTGAACCGAACAGGAAGGCACACTCTAAATTGCGAGAACAGTTCAATTCGCTGTCTGAAAATTCAATGAATCAGAACATGAACAACGCCACCGCATTTCAGATTTATTTATTGTGCAACTTTTACAAACTCCATGAACGTGCGTTTGCTCTGCTTTTTACCCATGTGATTTCTTTCGAGCAGCAGCTGCGAATTCAAACTCGAAAGTTGCGTAAGCTGTCGCACGCAATGGTTGATTGTCGAGATAAGTATACGACAACGAACGCCATGGGCGCGCGATAACGTAGCCACGAGCGAAACGTGGCGAAAACGGGATGCCAAGTGAATGCATTCGACCCGCCGGGCAGGCAGACTGGAAACAGAAATTTACTAGTGAAACCAACGCGCGCTCCATCTATCGTTAACTGCCGCAAGCATATCATTTTCAACGCTTGGCGGCGCTGACCTCAGTCCAAGCGAGCCGAGGCCACGCGTCGGAGCGTTCGAGTTAGAGCTGCTGTCGGCTGTACACTGCTCTTCATTGGGCACGCAACAGCTTCCAGTGTCAAAGTACAATTTCTTCTGTGACCTGGTGAGGGGCCCTTTAAGAAGTAAACTACAAACAAAACAAACGCCGCGTGACCATAACATTTTTCTTTCTCTTAATCCACACTCTCCTTTACCCTGACGGCTCTCCACGGTTTTGCATTCATTCTGCTCTGCACCTTTCCGCGGCTATACAAAGGGACCTCCTGTTCCCTTCCCACCGCCACAACCAGGCCTTCAGGGCGGTTCTTCCATTCCCTCGGCACATCCTCGGCCATGGACGCCACTCTCCTCTCCTTCTCCTATATTTATTTCTCCCTCCTCATTCCCCCCGAAGACGCTGAGACGTGCTCCCATTTAGGGCTGCAGACATGGCGTCGTTTCCTCTCCTCCAACCACTCGCACCATGTCGGCGCTGTCGCGTGTGGTGGCCGCCACATCCCATTTCACTGCTGCTATCGGTTGTTTTTCGGAAGTTGGTTGAACTAGAGAACGTGGTTGAACCTTGTAGAGTTTGGAAAGATCAATCTTGCCCTGTGACATGAATAACGATCACAAACCGCACTCGAAAACGAAATTTGATCTTAAATAGTGTTCATATAGACGCCGATTTTGAAAATAGGCATTTATAGGCACATTTCGGCATTTAGGCATGAACGCCGAAAATAGGCATTTATAGGCACTATAAAAACACTATAAAAGCCCTTCTTAACCTCTAATTCATGCTCATATATCAAAGTGGCGCGATACGAACGCAAGGAACAAAATAGGCATTTGCCTATAATCCGGTCTCTAGTGATAACACCCCTACTGAAAAAATCCGCATACCGTCATACGGAAAACATACGGATTCCGCATATTTTCCGTATAAAATATATGGATTTTGTACGGACGTATACTGATGCTTACGGAAATTGTAAGGAACATACGGAAGCATCATATGGTACATAAGGAATTCCGTATGGGCGTACGGATGTGGCCATAAGGAACATGCGGATGCCATATCTGTTATACGGATAGACTCATACGGCGATACGGAATATACGGAAAGAACAAACGGAATCCGTATGGGCTATGCGGAAAGATCCACGTGGCAATAGTAGTATACGGAAAGCATGGTGTTCTACGGGAAACCATGACCATAGGCGAGCGCACGGGGGGGGGGGGGGGGGGCGGGGGGGGAGGGGGCGCCCTCCCTCATAGCCTCCTCTATACAATTCTGTGCCCGTCAAACGCTCCCTCGGCGACCGTCGTCTTTCCTTCTCACCCACCATGGTATTACGCTACATTCCACCGCGGCGCGGCGCCACCTACGTTGGGCTTGCCTTTCGTGGCTTGAGGCGCTCCTGCCAGTGTATCGGACGCTGCCGTGTGTGTGTGTGTGTGTGTGCCTGCAGGAAAGGTTTATAATCTGCAGGATCTCGTAACGCCTTGGGAACCCGGAGGTGCATGACGCGACCTGCCACAACGCTAGTTACATCGGAGAACCACCTCTTTTTGTGTCACCATGGACTTCGCTTGCTCGACCACGTTTCCCGCTTGCTTGGCATTACAGCTTCGAAGGTTTACCCGCCAGTGAGAATGCCATGCCTTCATTGCAGTTAAGGATGGCGGGTCAATGCGATTACCTCGCAACGGCAGGACCTGTGTGAGAGATTGTGCTATTTCTACAGCCTCATAATATTTAGCATGGTCAGTGGTGGCAGACGTAAAGAAGTGCGTATGTGGTGGTGCGTGCCAGTACAGTGGTGTCGTGTCGTTTCGCATACAATGCACATTGTTTGTACTTATTCTGCATACGTAGGTACGCGTGCAGAATAAAGGTTCAGTTTTATTGCCAGTGTGAATGCCAGGCCTACATTGTAGATAAGGATGGAAGATTAGTGCCATTCCGTTTGCAGTGCCGCGTGAGATCTGCTGCTGTTTCTACATTCTCGTCATATCTGGAATGGTCAATGGCGGCAAGTGTGAACAAGTGTATGTGTCGTGGCGTGTGCCAGGGTGTCGTGTCATCTGACAGTGTGCATTGTTTATGCTTATTCTGATTGGTGTGTGCCCGGGTGTCGTGTCGCCTGACAGTGCTCATTGTTTATGCTTACTCTGCGTGTGAGAACTGCCACTGTTTCTACATTCTCGACACATGGAGCATAACCAGTGGGGGGCAGACGTGAACAAGTGTGTGTGTGGTGATGTGTGCCAGGGTGTCGTCTTGTCTTACAGTGCGCATTGTTTGTGGTTATTCTGCGTGGTACATGCGAGGGTGTTGTCATCTGACAGTGCACATTGTTTAGGCTTGTTCTGCGCGTACATGTGCAAAATAAACATTATTCAGTTTACTTTGATCTCTTGATTCAGCTGTCCTCAAACAAGTTCTGACTTAATGGAAGACCTTGCCTGCATTGCATGGACTCGCTAAACCAAAATGACTATGGTATTATGGCATCCATAATACCACATTTCCGTATATATGGAAGCCGTATATACGGAGGATACGGATCCGTATAATCCATATATATGGATTATGTGGATCCGTATAATGCGGATCCGTACCATGCGGATCCGTATCATGCGGATCCGTAATACCATAATTCCATATGTACGGATCCGTATCTTCCGTACATACGGATTTTTTCACTAGGGACTACTCAATACTCAATCATGTACGCACCTGTTTATCGAACTGGTCATCATAAAACCTCTGTAAATGTTGACCAGTAGCAAGAGCGAGAAACGGCTATTAAAAAAAATCGGCTGTAACAGCCAGCAAACAGTGCCTGCTCTAGGTGTATTTCATATTTTTCGTAGTTAAAGGAGCACTGACATTTAATTTCAAAGTCGAGGTGTATCCTTGATTCGATTGCTCGGTATGCATAGGTCGTCTTGGCCAAATTTTAATGTCGTCCGTCGCGTGGAAGTTATTTTATTTCGAGGGCAAAGAGCGTATGAACGCTCAACAAAAAACTGAATGCCCTGCGACATCGACACTAGTGCAACGTGTGAGGTATGATAGATTCACACTTGTGACGTACGCTAGTGATACGCTAGTAACAATGACGTCGACGGTCTGAGTGTGTTTATTGTGGCGCCGACGCCCGGCGATGGTCTCAGTAGTGGCTCTCCTTGCTGTGTTGATCTGTGCGTGCGGTACATCGTGTCGCATCGACTGATTTGTCGTGTGCGAGCGCGAGTGCGATCATTCGGAGCGACACAGTACGTGCCAGGATGTCGGGGAGCCGCTGCGTAGTGCGAACCTGCCCGTCGAGGCGCGGAAGAAGTGGAAAGTGCGTGTCCTTTCATGCATTTCCAAGCCTCGAACCTCAACGCAGCCAGTGGGTTGACTTCGTACGGCGAGGACGACGATGTTGGCGACAAAGACATGGCTGCACGTGTGCTTCTAGCAGACGAAATGTCAGCGATGTCAGCTGGACGTGACGTCACCTTTTTTTGTGGCAGCGGGATCAGCTGGGGAGCGGCCCCGACGTGGCCGCGAGGTAGCGCTACCAGCACTACAATTTCGCGGGTTTTCCTCCCGTTTTGAATCGCGTTCGATACCGGATATATTAATCAACATTACTGATACTTATTCGTCCCTCCGCTGCATTTTGAGTCGAGAATCGTTACTTGGGGGTCGAGAGCTACTCGCGGATGCAAAAAAATCCACATGCGTAAATTTGATGTCAGTGCTCCTTTAACATCTGAATTATTAACGAAACTTAGCGCTCTTGCCATTATCGGCATGTCATTCGGTAACGGCCGCCGTTCGTTTGTGTCTAATAAAGACGCAGTTGTTATTGGGAAAGGAAGATCGCGTCTATCGTGACTGTGTGACATGTAAACATGAAGCCGAACCGTGTTTGTTGGTTAAATAGTTATTTTACGCACAATTAAGCATCTTCCGGCGTGGCGTAGTGGGTAGAACACTCAGTTTGGAATCAGGAGGTGGCAAGTTCAAATTCTCCTGACGGATACTTTTTTTTTTTCATATGGCTTTTTTTTTTTTAATGCGTAAATGCGTTCTATATCACTTCTTTCACTAATATATTTATTTATGGCACATAGGCACCGCTATTTCAACGCTGTAGAGCCGTATTGCGCGGGAGTACCAGCGCCTTCCAGTAAAATGCCGCTCCAGCGTCCCAGTATCCAGCGCGATACTGTGCCCATAATCCGGCATGGCACTGGACGCTGGTACCCAGCGGCGCTGTATTTTGCAATAGGGCTCCCATGAGATGTGGTAGAGGGTCGGTGTCAATTCTCGACACCACAGACAGGAAGTACCAGGATACGAAGCTAGTTATATAGAACTAATAAAGCTGATGCCTCACGTAGCGGAAAAGAAATTAAGAGTATTTTTTCAAAGATAATTGAACGCTTACATTTTGTTGTTGTAAATGCTACAGAGAGGATATCATCAAGACGCCCTTCATCGTGGCGGTTGGAGTTTTCGCATAAACGTATACCAAACACGCAAATGTTTGCTTTCCTTTTTTCCCCTGATACAAGTTACGCCACCACCGATGATATCGTTCGTCTTGAGCTCAGACACGGAAGTGTGCAGCCAATAATTTACCATGTCGGGCGCGCGAACGAGCTATAAATTTTTATTTCCACCGCAGAGATCCTGCACGTAATTGTCGCACTCATGAACACCAGTGTTTTTAAGTTAGCATATCTAGTAAAACTATAATTTGTGCTTGTCTCTTCGTTTGCATCCAAAAACTGCACATTTCGAAGGTATTTGCTTGAGGAAATTTATGTCTGTCTCGCCCTCCATTTGCAGTTATTTCGCTTAACGTTGGTTGATGAGGCACATTTTCGTAGAAACAATGTGGACTTATATGCAGGGAGCCATAGGCGGAGAGTACGGGGCGGCTCGGGGGCTCGCCCCCCCCGGCCGGCTTCACGGGAGGCAGAGCCCCCCCCTGGCACCTGCCCGGGATATTTTTTAAGAGCTTGGCTTAGGTCCCCGTCCATTGACAACGAGCGTTTGGCCTCCTGTCTGGCAGCTATTTCTTTCACAGGGGGGCTGTTTATACCCACTTTTTTCATTTCAGGCTTTTAACATTCCGATCATGGACCATTAACAAGTGAAACACTCAGTTAATAATTCGCCGCAAACAGATTTGTATGTGCAGAATATGTTGTGTTGACAAACAACTGAGGCGATCTCTTGGTGTTCTATAAATTGTATTTTCTACCACATGAAAATTATTTTTGGCCATCACAAATTGAACATTAAAGCTTCCTGTATCAGCATTAGGCCACTGTCTTATGTCTAGTGCATGTTTTAACCAAGTAATGCATGTCAATAAAGCAAATAGGTGGGTCCCACTCATTGTGGGAATCGATTTTATGTGATGCAGTCGCCGAGTAGCAGCCTATACGGTAATTTTCGCTTTGAGCCAAGCGTTGCGAGGAGGATCGATGTCTTTGTGTAAGTTGAAAAATAAATCGGGAGTCATCACAAGAGATACTAATACTGATATCGCGGTGTAGGCGCCAAAGAGAATAAGGTGGTATTAACCCTTTCAGTCCCGAATTAAATATTTTCAATGTAAGCAACTAGCTCTTACATTTTGAGATGAGCAGGATCGTGGTAGTTCTAAAAAAATTGAAAAACTATTCGCTCACACTTTTCAGAGAAGAGTAATTAACGTGTCAAATAATTTAACAAATAATTAATATTTAATATTCCTTCCATAATTTTTACTTCACTTACTACATAAAATATTATTTACATAGGATAGCATATTGTCCAATAGCCAAAATTCAAATTTCCGACACAGAACTAAAATTAATGCCCTATCTCTGCACGGTGAAAGAAGACGCTGCCTCAGCGAAATGCGCGAGCAGCACGACCGCTTCTGTAATTTCTTCGCTCAGACGTGACCTGCCTTTATTATATGTACCATGTTGACACCACATGCAGGGCAGATGCTAAATACGGGCTCTTGAGGGAGAACAAAGCTTTATCTTGACCAGATGCTTGCTGACTGACGTACATAATTTATGATTCCAATTGGAATCACAGGGACTGAAAGGGTTAAAGTCTTTAATTATATTCTCTAATTTAGGAGGCTGACATTCTCTCTCGCTGGATATATATATATATATATATATATATATATATATATATATATATATATATATATATATATATATATATATATATATATATATATCAGTGAGAATAATAGTTCGATGGGCCAGTTGTCTTGGTTCAGCAATGGGTTGTAACACAACGGAGGCGTTGTTAACAAGGATAAAATATTTATTTAGTTCCCAACAGTTTCGGGAGGGGACCTCCCTTCGTCAGGGGTTGAGTTATATATATGAAAACTCTCTGCCTATGCAGGGAGCCGACGCTCTTTATGATGACGCGAGCGAATGCATGCTGATAACTATTGTATGAAGCATGTCAGACTATTTTTTTTTGGCTGATTTCTTAATGTAACAAGATGAATTAACTAACTTATACGCCGACAAACCTCGGCATCTCTTTTCTGTAGTTTCCCGCGAAATGCAAAAAAAAAAAGATGCCGCATGACATGCCGCTTGCGCACCGTAATTACGGTGCTTCCACAGAGCCACGTGAGTCCGTCATCTACTGTCTCTGCTTCTCCGTACTAATATCAGTGTCGCAACATGAATGTCGACGTTACGCCGTACCATAGCTGCCCTTTACGCGCCAATGATGTCGACATGCTGAGCAAGCTTACGATATACACAACTGCGCAGCTTCCACAAAGAGGTTGACCCAGCTCGGATCAGTTGGCTCGAAGCCGAAATATGCGGCATAGGCAGCAGCTGCTCGCCGAATGCTTCGAATTAAATCGATTACCAATGTGTGGGATCTGCAGGATTTCAGTTTTTTAGACTCGCGGCGCATGCTCACTCAGCATTACACAAAATTATATGAACTAATTTTCGATTAAACGTTGTTTGAGTAATCTGTCACTGAGCAACCAAAGCCATGCTCTGGCGGTATCCAGAACTCCGAATACAGCGCCAGCGGAGCTCGACACTCGCGCACATCTGCGAATCGATTCCACATGACTGATAGCAGAACTCGGGAAGACCACTGAATCCCTCCCAATCTCTGTTCTTTAAATGCGAAACATTTCATGATGAAACAAACGCACTTCCAGATCTATCCTCTTATCTATCCAGGTAGCCAGCTATTCATGCTCTCATGGCCATTTAATTAGCTTGCCAACCGAAATTGCCATGGCATCACATGTGTCATGACGAGCACAAATGGTAGGATATGAATTAAATATTACGTTATGCATATCATGTACCTACACCGTCGCATACATGGTACGGTGTTGGTACTTTCGCTGACGCTTCATTTAAATGATATATGCCAAAGTGCACGTGGAATGACAAGGGTTTACGATAAACATATGTGGCTGGTCACGACATGAATATCATGTCATGCATGTGGCTTAAGTCATGACATACCTGGCACGGTATTGGTGATTGCGGCCGTTTCATTATCTTTCTACACGCTAGTACTGTCATAGCGTGACATAAGCGGATGACAGACATGATTTACAGATCATTGCATAAGTATAACGCCAAGCAAAGTCGTCTGCATCATGCTAAACAATTTGGTCTTGGCGTTATCGAGGTCGTCTCAGAAGCTGGGTGAAAATTTCTATTGCACGATGCAGCTGCATGATGAACATGATGTACATATCATTACGTGTATATAATGTCCTGCATGCCATGTTCAGTGGTGGCTCACGTGCACCACTTGCACCATTTTGCTACAATCCCTTATCACTGCGCCTTGCTGCGCACATTCGAGTACAGTTTGCGCCTACTGAGCCAAAGTTCAGTAGTCCACCTGTCTGCACTGCATCGAACCGTTCATGGCCCCAAAAATATTCTTAGTCTGGCAACAAACACAGCTATAGCTTTTCCATAATGCCGGCGATGCCCTCTACTCGCTCCATTCCAGCGATGCGCTTTTACCCATTATATTCAGCGTAACCAGTCTCTGCGCCGCCGCGTGTGTCCCCGTTGTTGAAAGTTTAGCGTGCCGTCGACAGTCTCTTTTATTTGTTAAGGATCTGGCAACAACACGTACAAAAGTGATTGTTTTCGTTCGCGAGTCATTCCGCGTATCGCAATACAGCCACGGCGGCTAAGCAGCAACACTTGTCGGCTCTGCGCGCTGTAAACGGCGCCTTCACGCAAATCAAGATTGGACCATGGAAACGTTTGTTTGTTATTTCGCAAAAAAAATCAAGATGCCTCTTAATCACGCTGCCCAACGTTCTTCGGTATGCCTATCTTAAAGCTAAGCCTAAATGCCCAAGCAGAGCGCGTCTGGCACTATGTGGTACAACTGCCGCTCGCACGCGTCCAATCGCTCGTTGCGCGTCTTGATTGCGAAACTGTCGTAACGCGGTAGCAAGCCAGCGCACGTAGAAACTGAGCCTCACATTCAATCACGAATAAAGAAGTGTTCTCACGCGTCTAAACGCCGTTAGAACAATAAATGTTGTCGTCAATCGACAGCGCTGATGAAGTCACCCCGGCTTGCAAATCTGCCCAACTGATTCCCTCCCACATCGCTGAAAACAACGCTTGCGAGTGTGCTCAGCGGGGCGAGCGTTTGTTCGCAAATCGCACATTGACGAACATTGAGCGGCGCTGCCGAAGGGAGATTCTTGCTGTTCACAGACAACCTATACTCTGTTTCACCACTACCGTTCAGCACTGCCAAAGCTACGGGGTGTAAAGAAGCCACACGCTTGCGCACAAAAACATAGATCCAGATATAGTTGCCGTGCAATTGGCAAGGTTGAGACATTTACTCTTGTTTAGCATCTGCTTCTGCACATCATTAAGCAAATTTTTTATTCTTCATCGCATTTACGTCGTATTTCTTCTATCAGTAACCGTCGGTAACTATGATTAAAAATCAACATGGCAGCGCCCATGCAGACGCGATCACCTGCTTTGATCCGAACGCGTAAGGCGCCGCTTCTTCTGGCCCGATCTCTATCGCTCTGTGCGTCGCTATGTCGCTTCTTGTGACCTGTGTCAGCGACGGAAGACGCAGTTATTTTCACTGCATTTCCAAGCAGAGGAAGTTATTTTCACAGTGTTTCCAAGCAGAGGCATGGCTGTGTGGTGGAACACCTGCTTGCCACGCAGACGACCCGGGTTCGATCCTCACTCGGACCAGAAAATTTTAAATGCGAATGCATTTCATAGTCGGGCTATGTCAGGCATCCGGCGTTGTCCAGCGTTGTCCGCGGAGGCGGAGGAGGAGGATAGGTTGAGGAGGTAAGCGCCGGCAGGTGTTAGATGTGAAGCATCTTATGGCGAAGCTTAATCCGGTAGTGGTGGTGGGCGTCGTGACCACCCTTACTGCGCATGCGCAAACCCTTTAAAAAATAAAAATAAAAAACCTCCTCTCTCCCTCTCTCTCCTCTAGGCATCCCTCCCCGCGGCAACCACACCCTCACTACGCATGCGCGTCCCACCTCTCTCTCCTCTCCTACGCTCCCCCCTCTCTTCTCTAGGCATCTCTGCCCGCAGCGTCCACACTCCCACTGCGCATCCGCGTCCCCCCCCCCCCTCTCTCTCCTCTCCTACGCTCCCCTCTCTCTCGCCTCGCGACGCCGACACAGGCAGCGTCTGCTAGCGAGTTTCTTGGTTGAAAAAACCGACTGCTCGCGCTGCACAACCGTTCACTGGCCACCCCGTATATATGGCAATGGATCTCGACCTCCAAGGTGGTGCCGGTGGGAGATTTCTCCTGTGCGTTGTTGAACAATAAAAATTCGCAGCGTGCGCGTTAACTAAAAGCGGACTGCGAGTCTCTGTGTCCAGTCGGAGTCTTCTGTCTCTCATTGCACATATGAGAGACAGAAGACTCCGACTGGACATTAGCAGCGGTTGGCATGTTCCAGTAGGAAACACCGCTCCATCGCTGCGTGCTTTACGCCTACCCAGTTTTAAATGCGAATGCATTTCAAGTGCGTGAGGGCGCTCGCATCGCGGGAGCTCGGCGGAGCTATATATGGAAAAAAAATTAAAAAAAAATAAAAAAAAGGAACAAAAAAAATAAAAAATAAATAAAAAAAAGAAGAAAAAAAAAACAAAAAAGCAAAAAAAAAAAAGGCACTGCGCCGTGCTCCCGACCGGGCTGCAGAAATTAGGCGCCTTTTCCTTCTTCGAACCACAACAAACAACCACCATATATAAATGGAGTGAAGCGCGAGCGAAATGCATTCGCATTTCCTCACGATTCCCTTCGGGGAGGTGGGGGGCATTTTTTATTATTTATTTTATTTGCATCTTTCTCGATTTTTAGGTCACGGACAAGATGATGATTTTTCGCTCACAACCAATGACGCTGACGCCGACGCCGACGCCGGAATTTCTGCGGAACGAGCTCTTTAACGCTATCGCGTTAAAAAAAATCACCGCCATATCCACAAAGTGAATGATGTTAGAGGAGCTTGCTCGGAGATGATTGGGTAACACGCGAATCCTCCGTACACATCTCCTGCGAGCCCTCTTCGCTTCTGCTTCGCTGGACGGCAGCTCCGGGTTTGCTTGACGGCGAGCCCTCTTCGCTTCGGCCTCCCGGGCTGTCACCGCAGGGTCTTGGCGGTGAGCCCGAGCTGCTGCTGCGTTGCGAACCAGCCGCGCTGCTGCCTTGACTTCTGCGGTGTTCATGCGGCCGAGCGATAACGAAGAGTGTTCACTGCTTGAATGCACGTGCCGAGAGTGGTGTGCGTCGCCTTGAGCGACGCCGCCATCTAGTGAGCATTCTTGAAATCACCGGAATGCCGGCGCCTTGAGGGGGGGGCGCGCCATCTAGTGAGCATTGTTGGAATCACCGGAGAAGTGTACACGCCGCCGCCGCCGGGCAAGGCGCAAGCATAAGAAGCTTGCCGAGCAAGCTCCTAAAAGCCGTATTTTCTTGGTCCGGAAAGCTTTCCCAATGACAGTAGTTCAGCCTCTCCGTGGCCTTTCCTTATGGAGACGCTATAGCAGACGATTCCGCGGTGGTGCCCAACAAAATGTGGCGGACGCAGCCAGTGTTGCCAGGCCACTAATAATTATGAATATCCCTATTAGAGTGCACGAAAAAGAACCCTTTCCGGTAGTGAGACCCGAGCCCACTTCCTTCGAATTGCTATTCCGATACTATTCCAGTTAAGACTGAAAGGCTGATTTGTCAACCACTTTAATTGACTTGAATTTACGCCATTAATACTAGAGTGCAGTTGAAAAGAACAATTAATGGCATTTACGCTTTAAATAGTATGTTGCCTTTTACATGCCAAAACCAGGATATGACTACAGCGCACGCCGTACTGAAAGGCTTCGAAAATTTCCACCATCTGGTGTTCTTTAACGTGCACTACCATCGCACATTACACGGGCTTCTAGCATTTCACCTCCATTAATATGCGACCGTCGTGGCCGGGATCGAACCCTCGACTTACGGGGCAGCAGCCGAGTACCGTAACCGGTACACCACAGCGGGGCCTCTATACTTTCGCTGGTCTAATTTTCCGTTCGATTAAATCAATATCTATAGAGTTAATTGTACAGAATGATTTTCGTGTATAGCATGTTCCGTGACATACCAACTGTAGCAAAGTTTTAGACCGCATACAGCGCCTCGTCTCATATGGCAGAAATATAAAGAAGCTTTCATGAAAAGTTTCAGTTAAGAATTACGAGCGGCATGGCCACTAAGAGTTCGCAAATAACTCGCTTTTGACGCTGAAACTAAAAGCAACGCAACCGTTCCCCTTACCAGATGGTGACGCCTGATAAATGCATGGCTTAGATCGCGCGGCTCCTTGGCATGAGCTTATGGTGTCATCCGTTGGCAGATTCGGAGCACTTCCGGTAGCACTTTTTTCTGCTCCATGCGGAGTAAGTCGGTTCCATTGGTAGATTGAGAGTGCTCCCTGTATGTTCCATTGGCAGATCCGGGGCAGCTCCGTCGCGAGATCCACTCCACGGAGCAACTTTTTCTACTCCGCGAAAAGCGGCGGATTCGACCGGAAGTCGCAAGCGCCCCGTGCCCTGGAACACTGCCAACTGTGGGCGCGCCAACGGACGCCGGTCGCGTCGATCGCGCATCGCGTCGGAACATACGGCGCTCGCGTTTTGCTAGCGTAGCGTTGCTATGCCCAGCGTGCCCACTCATGCAAGAAGGGAGACGCGCGCATAGCGTTCCATTCTGACCCTGCCATTTGCTCCAGCGGGAGCGCTTGTGTTCTATTGGTAGATTTCCTTCGGTTGCGCTCCGCCAGAGTGGAGTGCTCCGACGCAGAGTTCGTCGGGCACTCCGAATCCGCCACTGCATGACACCATAAGAGAGTAGGGGCACTGAAAATCTCGGAGGCTGCATTCCTACTGCTCCATAACGACTACAACCAGCAACAGGCGTTGTTCACTAAGTGGCTGTTTGAAAGCTGCTGACACGAAAAAAAATTCGGCAGATCCCGCGCATTGTGGGAATTGGTATCATGCGAAGCATCTAGCGAATAGCCTTTGTTATGTCTTTGTGCCAATTGTTGCGAGGTATATCGACATCATTGCGTAAACTGAGTAGCTGTATGCATAGCATCGGGATTACCAGCCGAGGCGACTACACTGGCGTGCAAAGGATAGCTCATGGTGCGCCGTAAGATTGCCATTCACGTTACAGCACATACAACTGTGTCGTCGCAAGGAAGTGCGCTTTACAGTGCGATGATCGTATAACTAAGCAGCAATTGCCGGCGTTTTCCAGCAACGCTTGTCTATATCTTGCTGATTTACAGGAGTACATATGTAATGCTTTTCCCACTGTTATAAAAGTAGATTGTTATGACGCTCCTCTAAGGTATTCTTGCAAAGCAGTTTGAATAACTGACGTGGCTCTGTTGTACAATACTTCGCTACCAGGCAAAATGCCTGGAGTCGATTCCGGCTCGAGCCGTGAATGTTAATATTTGTTTCCATCGGGATTTCTAGATCATCAACAACGCCGAAGACGCCGGTACAGGATTTTGTACGACACGCGCTCGTTAACGCTATCGCGTTAAAATTTCCGAAGGCCACTCTCGCTACCACCGGTATAGACTGCGAGTCACCTGCTCTTATTCGCTTACTACTCGCTTGTCACGGACAGTGGCATGAGGGTAGCTGCCAGATGTTACCGTGGAAAGGGTTTCACGACGTACGTGGCGGGCAATTCCAGTTATTCATGCCATGACATGCGAATCGTGTTCATGTAGGCGGCTAGATAGACAGAAATGGATAGATAGAAACGGTCGAAGTGTCTTCGGTTCGCTACCACTACGACTACCACTCCAGCAGTCCGGCAAGGAATTGCTCAGCAATGAATTTTATGTAAACTTAAACAGCGCTTTGGACGAGACACGAGAGTAGAAGTAGACAGGACGAATGGAGACAAACAACTGATTTATAGAAATAAGACAAACTTCCCTCCTGGAACAATGCGCATGCGTAGTGACAGTCATGACCGCTTGGCGATAGTGCACTCCCTCACCAAAGGCCACGTGAATTCTTGGAACCTCGTGGAAAGCTAGACCCAGATGAGCGCGTACGCAAAACATCTGTTGATCCTTTCAAAAAAGAGTTTGATTATGTTGTGTACACAGGGGTATTGATGAGGGAGCGTGCTATCATCATGCGGTCATTACTGTTGTTGCACACGCGCCTTTTTCCAGGAAGCAAGCTTGTGTGATTTCAATAAAGCAGTTGTTTGCCTGCGTTCATCCTCTCTACTTCTGCTCTGGTGTCTTGTCCCAGGCATAGTTAAAGTTTACAAAAGTTGTCTCATCAAGTAGTCCCCCAACATATGCTGCTCGAGCAGTAAATACTGTTCACTCATACCAAATTTCAGGAAAATGACATTCCCCTACGGTTGGCCTTTATTGAACGTACTGTGATTAGAGACTTGTACACTTACAAACTTAAGGCACGTTTTGTGTTGCCATATTGACCTGAGTCCAGAAGTAGTGTGCCTGTGAAGAGAGAAGAAATTATCAGAGAGGATACGGCGGCATGAAGTACTTCTGCGTCATGAAACGCTTTCTTTCCGTTTGTATTTAACAATCACTACATATATTTTCTCAGCTAGGCTTCGCAGATTGAAGACCTCAAAAATGCTTTAGGCCATTCTGAACTGAACATCCAAAGAATTTGTGTTGTATAGGACATGATCGTGCGTATTTTCCATAAGTCGGTAGTAGCGGGCGCGGAGAAGCGAACACTCAAAAACGTCTGTAGGTTAATCCTGCTCCGGGGGTGTCAAACTGCTATGGCCATATTGCTTTCATTCAACTAAATGAGGCTGAATTTTTGATAAAGTGAGCCACGATTTCCTTTTTTATAGCTTCTTAGTCATATCGCTGTTCGGACGATTCTGCTCAATGGAATCAGGATGTGTTAAAATACGAAAAAGTGACAGATACCCAAGTACCATGGGAATCGATGATATGCGAAGCATGACGAGGCAAGGTGACGGGGTTGTCAATTTCTTAGTGAGCAAAACGTTACGAGATGACGTTAAACATATGTACAAATGTTGTACGCACAGACATGTGTTGAACAGTCGCATATGTTTCATATAACCAGTTCTTTACAGTTGCGTAACGATGCTAACAGAAACATTGGTATTACCAACACCAGAAGCGGTAAGCTGATAAGTAATACTTGTGCTTGCGAGGATGGTAGCCATGGATAGTGCTTCGTGGACCAACTACAGTATATGGCGCTTAAGTATACAATTGACGTTAACCCGACATGACGCCTGCCTCATAAGAGTACATATGTAATGTTTATAAGATTAGATAGCCAGCACTGCAACCACAATTGACGCTTCACCAACATTACGCCTGCATAGGATCTTTTTCCCAAAGCAGTTTCGAGACCTGGCGTCGTTCTGTGGTAGAATACTTGATTGCCACGCAGATTGTTTGGGTTCGATTCCTTCTGGGACTCTAATTATTTGCATTCGTTGGGTCAACGCTGCCGACGTCAGTTTTTCTTCAATAGGGTACGCATTTGGGCTGGTTGGTTCATGATTTCTTAACGCTAAATGATTAATATCTGTGCTCGCCATTCCTGGGTAAGTATAAATTGTCAAACACCTGTGGCGCAAACCCACATACCGCGGCCTGTGGTATACGGGTATGTGCCACAGGTGTCTGCAGGAAAGGGTTTGACGACGTACGCGACAGGATTTTCACGTTATTCATGTCATGACCAGCCAGACATATTCGTCAGTACCTCTTACCCTCCCATACAAATTTCGGTCTACCCCAAGTAAAGGAGGCGATGATGAGAGTCCTCAGAAGTATGCGGCTGAATAGATAGATAGATAGATAGATAGACAGACAGACAGAGAGACAGACACTTCGCATTTCATATCAGGGGCTTAATTGACGCGCCAAAACCACGATATGATTATGAGGCACGCCGCAGTCGAGAGCTTCGGAAATTTTGACCGCCGTGTGTTGGACGTGCATTGACATGGCACAGTACACGGGCCTCTAGCACAGCACAGTACACGGACCTCCATCGAAATGCGATCGCCGTTGCCGGGGTCGAAATCACGACGTTTGGGTCAGCTTCCCAGCATTGCAACCGCTACACCACCGCGGGAGACGATGTGTTACGATAGTGGAACAACTAGGTTATTCGTGAGTGGTTCCACATCAATTCGGATATCGCACATCCGTTTCTGTAACATATGATTAAACACCGTCTCTCATTCCATTTAACATGGAATGAGAGACGGTGTACAAGCTCGAGTTAAAAAAACAGTTCTGCGTCTCCACGAACAAAATTTTTCGTTTTTAAACAGCATACACGTACACTTCCTGTGAAGACATGACAAAGGAAAACGGGATTATTTGTTCTCTGGGACGTAATATACATATTTTGCAAAAAGCCGGAAGCCAGTGGTAAATTTTCATGATTGCTGCGATGCAGCGTTACTTTGGAATTACATGCAGCTAATATTAAAAAAGAGGCCTAAATTAGCCCTGTTAGTATCATGGTTCCTTGACGTTACTGAGGAGAGAACACTGCTGCATGACTTCATTTTTCTCGCTAAGACTATATATGCCATAGGCCAGGCCCGCAGCCAGGCATATTTTTCGGGAGGGGGGGGGGGGGGGCACTTGCTGAATGCGTTGACTATTCGAGAAAAACACCTATTTCATTATTTATTTTCGGTAAACTAAGCCCCTCCTTAATAAAGTGGCTGACTGGGCTAGTTGGTTGTGCATACTTAAGGTTAACAGGGAGAAAATAACACACGGCGGACATAACACACGGTGTCCCGTCTTTTTTCCTGTCCGCCGTATGTTATTTTCGAGGCTGTTAATAAGTAAGCCCCTCCATCAAATCTTCAAGGGGGGGGGGGGCTAGGGCACCCCCTTTGACAACCGGGCTGCCATAGGCATGCATAGTCTTTGGCGAGCAAGACCGGTAGATAGATATTCTGAACCTAGATCGCGATCAAAAAAAAGTCACAGTTTCGTCACTAGCGCGAAGCAATGAATGCGATAACAAGAAATTGGAATGTCAGACGAAAAACGACAAGCAGCTCGACACTTGCAGAGCGCCGTCGCAGCACAAAGGACGCTCGAAAAGGACGCATAGGTATACACAGGACAAGCGTGAAATAACAACTGTCATAGTTGTTACGTGTTTGTATTTGAACAACACGCTGCGAGTGTCCATAATGCAGAATGCCGACGCTGTTGTTGTTGTTGCCTCTGACATAGCTCATACCCAGTCAGGGAGATTAGCTAAGAATTGATTATATGATACTGTTAGACTTTTCGACGCTGTATGATATTTCTTTTTCATTTAAACTGCGGTACGTGGAGTGACCCCCTCTGCGTCTCCTGCCACGCGGTGGCGTCTGACGCCAAGTGTGCCCGGTGTTCTTTTTTTTTTCCTTCTACATCATGAGTGGTACAGAAGAGGGTCACTTTTTCGTGCGCGTCTCAAGGGAAGTTTTCAATTTGAAAGAAACTGTAAAAGCGCTGCGCGATAGAAAACACGCTCAAGCTGTTCCGAGATCTGCGTACCGCTAGCGGCAAATGGTGCATATGAATAGCTCGCCGTTATATCGGTGGCACAAGCATGGCGTGTGTCAGTGTTGGCTAGCGCAGCAGGCTGCGGCGCAAGGGTCGCTGGTTCGAATCCCCGATCAGGTGCTTTGGAATTTTTTCCTGCTGATTTATATTTCTTTATGCCTGTTATATATATATATATATATATATATATATATATATATATATATATATAAATAAATAATACATATCGGGGACATGACGGCGTCGGCAACGGCAAAAATCAGCCGAGAGTGTCCATATAATTGATATCGCAATAAAAAAATATTCTTCATGAAGAAATAATTTAAATAGTTCCAAAGCATTCTGGGCAAGTCTGTCAGCCGCCTCATTACCCTTTATACCCACACACGATTAAATGCAACGCTTTGCAGGTCTTTAAAAATACGGAGCGACCTTTGAGTACGCTTCTCCAAAACTAACCCATGCATTAAAAGTTGCAGAGCAGGATTACTGTGCGAAGGTAACATGACTTGTTGCTCCCTACAAGACTTTAGTTTCTCCAGGAATGCTTGAATCGCCACCCACTTTCGTGCTGTCGACGAAACGACGTAGTCGACTCGCGCAGCTTAGTACACCTTGAGGAACAGGATCACAAACGCTGGAGAGCTTGCTCCGCGGTCGATGCCAGCCGATCCGTCGGTAAAAATTTTCACATAATCAGCGTACTTTTCTTCAATGTATTCAAGCGCCAAAGAACGGACTTCTGCTATGGGTGTCGAGCGCTTTCTGTGCATGCGATTAATCGTCAACCGGCAGTCCATATTCTCATGTGACCAAAACGGTTCTTGTCTAAATTGTGTGCGTGTGGGGAATTCCAGGCGAAGATGGTGAAGAGTTTTGCGGGCTGCAAAAGCTCGCGATTCCGCACGTCACCGTCGGCGACTGAGAAGCGCTCGTCCTGGGCTCGTTTCCCTCAGTCGGCAAAGCTGCGTCAACATTCTTTGAGAGGCGAAAAGCTGCAGACGTGGAAGCCGAGATTCGTAAAGCATCTTCATGCTCACCGCTTTCTTTGGCACTCCCACAGGAACTATTAGAACTTCATGCAGTCAATCCTACATAATTTGGGTTTCTACTACTGCTACTACTATGATATGCGCGGCAATTCGCAACAGCGCTGATCGCTTCGTGATGAAAATTAGGTCATCGCTCAAACGCGAATGCCGATGCTACATCGAAGAGTAAACCACCGGTTAGGCGTCCATGCAGTGGAAGTGCCTGGTGAGCGACTGTCACACAAACAACTCATGCTCGACTTGCATAAAGACGTGAATCTGCCTCTGAGCAATTTCCTCAACGTAAAACAATGCACAGCAGCTAGCCCTTGGCTGAGTACATTTTATAACGTCGATTACCACAATGAATTTGATCTGCTGTAGTGTTTCTGCTTTACGATGTATATAACGTTATTACAATAATTACCAACCATACGGACACCGACACTCGAAATATGACATATTTATCAAGAGAAATTCATTACTCATACGCAATTGCTGGAAGCAGGTGTTTCCTAATAGAATGTTTCATTTTGCATTAAAAAAACAGAGCATATGTGATCAAACATGTATTTCTCAAAATATGCGTGATGTTCTACGCGCTTTTTAAATAATTTGTTTCTAAAATGTATGAATCATTAGCAAACACACTAAAATACTCACAATACGCTTGCTAGCAAGCATATGACGACAATAAACTGCAGCGTCTTCATTACTTGACCTGAGGAAAATATGGAGTTCCAAAATACACAGTCGGTTTTTGTACCCGCAGTTGACGGCCGCCCATGTCAGTCACAACTAAAAGTTTGGTGAATCCTCTGCACTTTTCCAAACAGTGTGTTGCTATTTTTTTTTATCTTTGCAAAAAGTTGACATGGTCGTGAAAGAAGATGTCTAAGAGCTTTCAAAGTGTTTTAGCCACCTTGATAAACATTATCCTTTATCTGGGAATGGCATATTTTCACTTGGTAAGTTCACAAAGTTCGTCATAGACACGACAAAGAGGGTTTCCACAAAAGGCTTTCGTGTCCTGTTGATGAAAAAGTGTCCAAGACACTCGTGTGTGTGTGTAACATGCTCTTTGTAAAAACCTGATATTCACAGTGTAACGGGGAAACGGAAGGTGGGGGGGGGGGGGGGGGGGCGGTGTTCTAAAGCGAACTTGAAGGAAAGTTTGGCTGAAACGACACTTTCTAAAAATGTTTTACGGTATGCAAACAAATGAAAAAAAAGGAGGAAAGTGCGTGAGGCGTACCCTTAACAAACGGTGTCCATCACTCTGAAAACTAGCCTTGTGTTAACCCTTTGAGACGCTATGAACACAATTGTGTACATGATTTGTTTTTGCTTCCTGTATCAACTAGGGGCTAAGACAGAGCGAGATACATTGAGCTTCGGATAGATTTGAACCTGCTGCATAATAATTTGTATCCATTTAACTTGATTTCGCAGCGTACTGTTGCGCATGATCACATTTCTGAAGGCACTACCCCGTTCGACGAGTCATTCGATGATGCGCATCCTGCGAGCCACGTCAAAAGTATACTTTTTCCTTGCTGTAAATGTACATAACGAAAAATGAATTTGTACTATACTTCTAGCCCGAGATTTCATTCAATTCATGCCAAAATAGAACATGGATGACTTCAGGTTAAACAGATATTTAATTACAACTTAATTAGAATAAGTCACTATAACACGCATAAATGAACATATTATGACATTATTTTTGTTGCAATAGTATACTGAGTGCCTTGAAATAACGTTGTATTATTTTGACCCATTTACAGACAGTTCTTCATAGGTTGCGTCTGAAAAGGTTAAATGACAGGCACGGTAACACACTGTTGCGCTAGCTCTAAATGTAAGCAATGTTCCAAAACACTCTTGTTTGCAAAACCACGGTTGCTGCCGGAATATAAGTGCTGATTTCCTAAGCTTGACACGCCACGGTTGTTCATTCGCGCTACCCTGTGATCGCCTTAGGCAGATTCTTTGCAAATAATCTTTGCTCCTCGGTACTGAGGAGCATGTATCTATTTCAGCTGTTCCAGAGCGCAGCTCTTACGCGCCCGTTTCAGCGTCGAGCGGCGTCGCCCTCGCCATCGGTGGCTTAACCGACAGACATGAAAAAGTAACCGATACATAAGAAAACAAAAGGAAAATAAGAAAGAAACACCCAGAATCGAATGGGATTTGAACCCAGGATCTTTCTGTGGCAGTCCAGCATTCTACCACAGAGCCACCATGTTGCTCGAGAGTCATTTGCACAAAGAACAAAAAGAACCTATACAGGCATCAAGTCGGGCAAGGCTATCTCGTTAACCAGTGTAATATAGCGGGGAGCAGAAGCGTAAAATACCAACCAGTCATCACACAGTGCTAATTGCGCAGTGAGTGTGTGATTTAATGCTTCCCACCTACTGCAAAGTGCTCAGCCATAATTCTTCATCGTCATCAGCCCCATGCAGTATTAAAGTGCGCATAATATCTTACAGCTGTGTAGCGGGTACCTCGATTAACCGTAGAAAGACGAAAATGGCTTAGTGATGCTGTCCTAATTCACAAAAAATATGATTTATGGCATAGTCAATATCTTGCGGAAAGCCAAAACTTCAAACACAACTGGGTTTCCTCCAAAGCGGAGCTGTGTTCAGCATTCGCATTAGGCAGTATCGTAATCGTCGGTGCATTTTTTTTTAATCTGCTGCAAGCAGTAAGACAATAATTGGGGCGCTGGTTGGTTCATGTCAACGTTTTACATAACGCGGTGATTCAAGGAATCACGTCAAAGAAGACAGACGGACAGACGTTCACGGGACAAAGCGCAACATTCAATTGCATTATTTCATGCGTTTATCACTCATACAGGATGCGCCAGCTAACTCAAGCCAGATTTTAAATATATGCTGACGCACTTTATGTCGATGTGACCAATGCACGTTGCTTACTAGTGAATGGAATAAATGACACAGTTTTCTGTGTTCTGCTGAATTGCTTAGTCAGGCAAGGTCAATTTTTTCGGCAACGAAGCAAAGCAAAAAATTACAATCAGGTAGTTCTAGATTGCGTTGCAAAACGCCCCATTGGACAGTATCTAACTTGCTATCTACTAAGCACGTGTTTTGCTGCTTGCTGCCGAATCCCGCAAAATTAAATAAAATATATACATACAGCGTGACATTCCCGCTTTATTTGATGTGCTTCCTAACGTTCTGCCTACAAAGGGCCATAGCATTCGTAGACGTGTGCTGCGGTTTGAAAGGCGACAAACGACGATGCTGGCGGCTGTGTGACGACGAATCTGTTGCTTGTGGCAAGACATGCGAAAACTTCTGGGTCGGCTTACCGCTTTCATGAACTACCGCGAGTGAAGTGTATTGTTAAAAATATGATTGTTGGAGGTTAACGTCCCAAAACCGTTGTATGATTATAAGGGACGCCGCAGTGGATGACTCCAGAAATTTCAACCACCTGTGGTTCTTTTAACGTGCACCTAAATTTAAGCACACGGGCCTTAAGCATTTTCGTCTCCATCGAAAATGCGGCCGCGGTGGCCGGGATTCGAACCCGCGACCTGCGGGTAAGCAGCCGAGCACCATAATCACTAGACCACCGTGGCGGGTGAAGCGTATGCTGTACGCGTAACATTACCGAGCACTACAATTAGTGCGTGCAAGCGGGAATGTCACGTGGCGTATTTTTTGTATTTCTCGAGAAGTCGCAATAAACAAACAAAAAAAAAACACCAATACTTAATCTAAATCGAATATGGCAAGCTGTCCAATCGAACATTTTGCAGACCAGTGTACAACATCCTAACTGAATATTATCCCCCCAGCGTTGTTTCTTTAGAAGCTAATTATTCTTGCCCAATTATGTAGAACACAATACTTAGTGTCACTCACTTCATGCAATAGTGGGCGACACACATTCGGTCGTATCATCATAAGAGCGTCGACATATTTACAAACTCTGCCTAGAGTTAGCTGGGGCACCCAGTGTATTGAGTACAAGGCACAGGTCATTAGCGAGCCCAGCGATGAAGAGAGGCGGACAAAGGTGAACGGGGTGAACTGCAACTTAGAACTGCTTTATTGCGTGCACTTTTCACGTATATACTGAGTGCAAGGACCGCGTCATATCGATGGTACTGCACACGTCAAGGCATTGACGTGTGCTATTGAGTACAAGGCACAAGTCATACGCGAGGCTACTGTTTTCATATCGCTATGACGTGTATCTTGTACTGAAAAAAAATGTGAACAATGCATAAAATAAAACAGTTGAAAATTGCGCTTTGCCCCCTTAACCTCGTCTCCTTGTGTTCGCGGCTGCGATTCTTTCAATCACCGCATGATCAAAAACTTTGTTGAAGCAACGTTTATCTATGATATTACTCCATAGTGTGTTTTGGTTGTTTCGAAGGTGCTGCGTATTGATGAGATATGCAGGTATATGTAATAATTTGATTATGATCAATAAAATTTTTCATTGATCTGACATGTGTTGTGCACCCTGTTTTCTTTTTGCGGGTTCAACGCCATCGTGACTTGATAATCTGGTTATCGGCTACCCTGAATGCTGCAACATATATTGTATATACTGTAACGTAGTACTTTACACGTCTTTATTAGGCCTGGAAGACGTGGCCAAACAGTCCCATCCGAGGCACAGAACAAACTCAAGATGTGTCCCCACAAACGAAGAAGATGAAGAACACCATGTGATGATGGTTATGTACAGATGATGAAGACGTGTCTTATAAATGCCCACACTAATTTCCCCCCGCGTGTGAGCGGCCATCCTGGCCGCAACTCAAAGGTGCGGAGAACGCCTTGTGAAAGGCTTCATACGCGAGACATGCACTATCTCGGTACCGCGACGGCGGCGGTCAATTGGAGCAATGACTGGTTCGACGCGATAGTTCACGGGGGAGGTCTGCTCCAAGACTGTGTATGGGGCGAGGAACCGAAACTGAAACTTCTCGCATAAGCCAGGAGTGCGAACTGGTGTCCGGAGTAGCACCTCGTCGCCGGGGCGGAAGAACACGGCGCTGTGAGATGCGTCATGCAGATTCTTGCGGTCCTGTTGTCTTGCCGCAGTGTTGACTCGAGCGAGCTGGCGACAGTGGCGGAGGCGGGACACATATTGTTCACAGGAGGATGCAGATGGAGTAACAGGGGCGGTCAAGAAGGAGACGTCAAGAAGAGAAGACGGTGATCGGCCATAGACCAGGTAGAACGGCGAGTAGCCAGTTGTGCGTTGTACAGCCGTATTATAGGCAAAAGTTACGAACGGCAAAATTGTGTCCCAGTTTGTGTGGTATGGCTCAATGTACATGGCTATCATGTCGGAGAGAGTGCGATGAAATCGCTCAGTCAGCCCGTTGGTTTGAGGGTGATAGCTCGAGGTTGTTTTGTGGGTGGTGCCAGAGGCTCTGAGAAATTCTTCCACAACTTGCGAAAGGAAAGCTTTACCACGGTCGCTCAAGATGACACGAGGAGCACCATGACGCAATATTAAGGCTTCAAGCATAAATGTAGCCACTTCAGAAGCGGAAGCCGAAGTCACGCAGGATGTTTCAGCGTATTGTGTCAAGTGGTCGACAGCTGTCACTATCCAACGATGGCCAGTGGGAGTCGTTGGAAGAGGACCATACAGATCAATGCCAACGACTTCGAATGGTGCCGATGGACATGGAAGTGGTTGCAGCTCGCCGCCTTGAGGTGATGTCGGAAACTTTCGGCGCTGACAAAGGTTGCAGGAGGCGACGTACTTTGCTACACTGCCGGATAGGCCAGGCCAGTAGAAGCGACCTTTAATGCGGTCGTACGTTTTCTGGAAACCAAGGTCGCCAGCAGTCATGTCATCGTGACAAGCCTTGAGGATATCAGCTCGAAGAGAGCGAGGCAGGACGGGTACCCAGCGTTGGCCGTCAGGGTGATAGATGTGACGGTAAAGAACGCGGTTATGGAGCTTGAACTGCTTCAGCTGTCGACGAAGGCGGGCATTTGGCGGCCGGCAATTTCCCTGAAGACGATCTATTATGCGCCTACAGTAAGAGTCAGCGCGTCGGTGCGTTATGATCGAGCCGTGATTGTCGGGAGGAATCTGATCAATAGCGGCCAAGGACGAAACAGATGTGGAAGGACCGTCCGAGCGTTCATCGTTCAAGTCAGTAGCGGAACCAATGCACGGTGCCGTCGGAAGTGGGCAGCGAGAAAGCGCATCTGTGTCCTGGTGCTTCCTACCGCACTTGTAGGTAATAGTGAAGTCGTATTCTTGCAGACGTATAATCCAGCGACCAAGGCGTCCTGATAAGTTCTTGAGTGTGGAAAGCCAACATAAGGCATGGTGGTCTGTTACGATGGTAAAATGACGGCCATGTAGATACGGTCGAAACTTCTGCACTGACCAAACGACGACACTCCTGCTCTGTTATGGTGTAATTCTTCTCGGCGCTGGTCAGTACGCGGCTTGCATATGCGACGACCATCTCACGTGATGACTCATCTCGCTGTAGCAGAATACCACCGATGCCGTGACCACTAGCTTCAGTATGCAGGAGTGTTGGTGCTGTTTCGTCGAAATGGCGAAGAACTGGTTCAGATGTGAGGGCGTTTTTGAGATGGCTAAACGCTGCTTCGCAGGCGGGAGTAGACCTGTGCGCCGGTCCTAAAATCGCCGGCGGCGGCGCGCCGGTGTTTGCACCTCCGGCGGCGGCGCGTCAACGGCGCGGGGTTCATCGGATCGGCGACGGCGCGGCGCGGGGGGGGGGGGGGGGGGGGTATTCAGGAGTTGGTCGGGCGAGAAATTTGACCCTCAAATTTTGACAAGAAAAAAAAGCGTTTCCCCAAAAGGGCGAAGCCGTGAATGCGATAGCAACATGTCGTAATGTTGTAACGAACTAAGGCTAGTAGCTTACTCTTCTTCATCCGATCTCATGAAACTTCCAAATGCTGGTGTTAAGAAATGCGGCCGGTTCACGCGAAAGAAGCGGTTTTCGTGAAGTTTGTCGTATCAGTGCTCGCAGCACGAAGCGGTGACATCACAACGCGCAGAAGAGTATACGAGCCGTTTTCTGATCCCTGCCGAGTTAGCGCGCTCGCCAGCGCTCATGACCGCGCCCTAATAGTCAAAAGTTAACAGTTCCGGCTCCAGCCACGGAGCCCCTTTACCCCGGCGTCCCTTCGTACTCCTTGGTCCAGCGAAAGACAGACAAGGCGCTTGCTGTCTGATTGAGGAGCAATCGACGGCAGGCCTCGCACGCGGAATGATGTTATCGCACGCGCCCTCCGTGCGACGGAGATGGGCAGCTTTAATTCATGCTTCAGCCGTATTCCTGGCTAGCGCTCGCGAGCTTTTACTAGCGGGTACAGCATACAATGAGTGTACTAAAGTTAATGACTTGGACTTTATACGGAACATGACGGCGACGATGAAAACCTGTTCGGCGTGTCCATATAATTTTTATCGCAATAAAAATATAGAAAAACTGTGGAAGCAGGCTGGCTTTCTTTCTTTTTTTTTTTTAGAGCTGCATCGTCTTCACGGTAAAGAGTTCGTCTGTTGGAAGAATCAAATAATCCGTCACTTCTTGCATTGTTTACGTTCTCCCTTTCACAACAGTTCTTACAGGCGATATCTCCTGGACACTTATTTCTTCATAAAGCACGTGTACAATGTTAGCGCTGAGCGTTGAGCCAATCAGAATATTGAGCTTGCCGGCTACACGCTGTTATTTGCGCTTGCGCAATCGGAAACTCCCAAAATGGGGCGAAATCAGTTCATCGCGTACGATAATCTTGCGAGGAGAGGAAGAACAGGTGGGTGAATGCATGACAAAGCAGGGTAGGGAGATAATGTACAACTGACATTTCTCTATAGACCAGTCGAGACTATGTGCCCTAATTATGTCATGTGAATCACCATTCTGGCGTCACGAAGAGCGCCAACAAAAGTCAGAGTTTCGACATAAGGGCGAGGAAATGAATGCGATAACAAGAAATTGGAATGTCACACAAAGAACGACAAACAGCTCAATAATTGCAGCTTCCCGCTGAAGCACGAAGAAGGACGCTCGAAGAGGACGCGTAGGTATACACAGGACAAGCGTGAACTGACAACTATCACAGTTGTTACGCCTTTGTGTTCGAACAACAGGCTGAAAGTGTCGACAACACAGAAGCCGATGCTCTTAGCTATTTCTTCTTTTAAACTGCGGCGCGCGGAATGACCCATCTGCGTCTCCTGCGACGCGGTGGCGTCAGACGCAACGTGTGCGCGTTTTCCTTCGTTCCACATCACGAGTGGGTACAGAAAGGGGCCCCTTTTTTGAGCACGTCTCAAGGGCAGTTTTCAAACTGAAAGAAAATGCAGGAGCGTTGCGTGATAGAAAACACGCCCAAGCTCCTCCGAGATCTGCATACCGCCAGCGGTAAATGGTGTCTATAAATAGCTTGCCGTCAGAATGTCGGCGCATGCATGGTGCGTGGCTGAGTGGCCTTACGCAGCGCGCTGCCGAAAGAGAGGTCGCTGGTTCGAATCCCCGGTCGGGTGCATTGGTCTTCTGATTTATTTTTCTTTGTGCCTTTTATATATATATATACATACATATGCATATCCGGGGCATGACGGTGACGGCCAAAATCAGCCGAGAGGGTCCATATAATTGTTATTGCAATAGCAAAAAAATAAGAAAGGCCAAGAAAGGATAACGAGCTCGATGTTGTATTTTCAGAGGTTCTTTTGGGGCACTTAAAAAAGACTGGGTGTACACACATGGATACAAGAGAGTAGTCAAGACACCGCAAATGCCGCTAACTGAAAAATTGTACAGCGGCGGAAAAGAAAGTACACAAAAAAATTAAGGTAGCGTCGCACTATTGGTGTCAAACTTGAAGGAAGTGTGGAGCTGGGCAGCCCTCTTTGTTTCTCTTCGGTTTTCTCTTTCTTTCCTCCTCTATCTTTTTTCTCTGTTTCCGTTTTTTGTGAGTGTTTTATTCCCTGTTTATTTCTAATGGTTTCTTCCCCTCTCTTTATCTATTTCTTCCGTTTTCTTGCTCTTTCTATTTTTCGTCCTATTTTTTCCTTTCTCTCTGTTTCTATTTTTTTGCTTGCTTCCTCTTTTTTTTCCTATTTTAACACGTGGTTTTGCCTGTATTACACAGATAGAGGCTAAACCACGCCAAGCGACGACAGCATAAGACAACTTGCGACATCCGGGGCCCTTGAGGTGCTCCGCACATAATATTATCAAGGCGCTCGAAGACCAAGAGGAAGAAGACTTCTCCTTTAGGCGCGAACGCGCGCTCAATATCGTACAGATATGTATGCAATAAGTGGTTTTGCCTGCGTTTAGAGAGATCCCTGTATACGATGAGAGCGTACGATGACCGCATACAACAGCCCGGGCCCCTAAAGTGCTCCGCACTTAAAATACTTATTTGCGCATTCGCAGGCAAGAGGCAATACCTATCAGTCAGTTGCGCGTGGCGGTCTACGTGAGAGATAACTGGTTACTCTCTTGACTTCACTCTTGTGTCTGTGTTTTCGCGTCGTGTCGTTTTAAAATGTATACCTACCAAGAAGCTCACCGATCAATTATTCTAAGTTGTTCTTTCCCTTACCTTCTCTATTTATTTATCGACTTACTCGAGCAAAAACGAAAAGGAAAACGTGCATTAACCCATCGATATAAATTACTTATCTATTTTATTTATCTACGCAAAATGTAGTAAGTCCAAAACTCCACGAATATGCTATCCAGCTAGTTGGGTCGTCGCCTTTTAAGGCTGGAGGGCGCCCCAGCGTTGAGGTCAGGCAATACTCTTGACGCTTCTGGAGGAGATAAAAAGACAACTTCCGGGGAGCGATTCTCGATGTGTCCATCTGAAGATGTCCACAGTCCATTTCGGCACAGCGCATTCAGTTACTTGAAAAAGCGGGGAGCCGTGATGTTTGCTCTTGACCACCTCGATGCACCGAACCCGCCAGCACATTCCCAGCGTAAAAAGGAAGTGGACGAAATGTACCGAAACAGGGACTTTTCCACCCAGATGTTTGAGAACGATGCAGAGAATGCGTACCGACCTTCACAGGCGCGTTAGAAGGGCGGCCGCAATAAACCTTTTTCAATGGCTGACACGAGCAGAATTTATGCACGGTCTCCAACATGCACGCCCAAAAGCGGGTGTCTGGGCGCTGCGTTCGTTGCGTTGAAGCACATTTTGTCCCTCTCATTATTGCCTAGAGTTGTGAAAGCTTCGTGATATCAAAATGACGTTGCGGAAGAAGGACCGGAAACAAGGGGCGCTCTGGTTGCCGAACTCCTGCCAATGAGCTGCGGCCGAAATGCACAGTCCACTAGGGGGGACACAGCGAGAATAACTCCGCAACCATAAAAAATGAAACAGGAGCACGCTGGGAACTGTGACCAGAGCATGGAGCACGAAGGCGGAACGGTGTCGGAGGAGGTTGGTTTGTGGACGCTGGGCGCGCGCGCTCGTACATTTTCGTTTTCGTTTTTGTTCCCATGAGCTCACCAAGAAAGAGGAAATGAAACAAGGGCATGGCGGGAATCGTTACACGAGCCCAAAGAGGTGGTGGCTTCAAATGAGGTTGGCTTACAAATGCTAGACGCACTCTCTCCTATTTTTCTTCTTCTATGGTTGAAGAAGGTCTGTGGCATTCCGTTCCTCCAATTTGAGTAGAGAGTTAGGAAAAGATCGTGACGTCAAAATGACGTTGAAGAGGAAGAACCGGAAAGAGAGGGCGCGTTGTTGGCCGAGCTCCCGCCAGTCAGCGGTGGCTGAAATGGAGACTCCATTACATGGACACATCGAGAAAAAGCGCCCCCGGCGAAGTCATGTATTTTATGTCCAGATTCCCCGTTCGGGTTAAAATAAGACTAACGGCGGCGCGCCGCAATTATTGCGCGGCGGCGGCGGCGGCGTGGCCACTCTCGAAACTTCGGCGGCGGCGCGACCGGCGCGGGCAAAAATAGGCGGCGCGGCGCGGCGGCGCACAGCTCTAGGCGGGAGACCACTCAAAGCGAACACCGGAACCAAGTAATTTGTGCAAAGGTGCCGCTATTGAGCCAAAGTCTCGTATGAATCGGCGGAAGTAGGAAGCCAGGCCAAGGAAGCTGCGTAAGTCTTTGCTCCTTTCGGGACGAGCAAAATGAAGAACGGCCGAAACCTTCTCGGGATCAGGACGAATGCCGTCCTTACTCACAATGTGGCCTAAGACCTTAATTGTCTTGCTGGCAAAACGGCACTTTTTCGTGTTCAGCTGAAGGCCAGCGTTAGCGAGGCACGTCAGTACTTCGTCTAAACGGTGTAGGTGTTGTGAGAAGGTTGACGAGAAAACAACAATGTCGTCCAGATAGCACAGGCAAGTCTTCCACTTCAGGCCACGCAGAACGGCGTCCATCATGCGCTCGAATGTTGCGGGCGCATTGCAGAGGCCGAAGGGCATTACATTGAACTCGTAAAGTCCATCTGGTGTTGAAAACGCCGTTTTTTCTTTATCGTCCTCGTGCATCGGTATCTGCCAGTATCCTGAACGTAGATCTAGACTCGAGAAGTACTCGGCCCCCTGTAGCGAATCCAAGGCGTCGTCTATACGCGGCATAGGGTATACATCCTTGCGCGTGATCTTGTTTAGCGCCCGGTAATCTACGCAGAACCGCAGAGAACCGTCTTTATTTCGAACTAAGACGACAGGAGATGACCATGGACTAGCAGAGGGGCGTATTATCTTCCGTCGCAACATGTCGTCAACGTTTTCTGCGATGACCTTCCGCTCTGCTAGAGATACGCGATATGGTCGACGACGAATGATGGACGTACCCTCTGTCTCGATTCGATGCGTGGTGACGCACGTCTGTCCCAATACAGAGGAATGTACGTCAAACGACGCTTCATGTTTGGTCAGCAAGGCAAGCAACTGTTGTGTCTGCGATGGGGCAAGGTCGGAGCTGATAGTAGCTTTAAGGGCGGAGATGGATGCGGAACGTCCAACAGAGGGATCTTCAGGGGAAGCCTCTTGAAGAGTAACCACAGAGAGAGGCTCCGATGTAGTGACGCAAGCCAACGTTATGCCCTTCGGAACCAGAATTTTTTCAGACGTCGGATTTGTTGCGCAAACGAATGCGAAGCCATCGTCGAAACGAACCAGCCCTGATGCGAAGGATATCCCTTTGGTGAGACAGCGTGCAGATGGTTGTACGAGCACATCGCCATGGTCAATGACATCAGACATAATTGCAACAATTCGCTGACTACGCGGAGGTAGCTGAGTGTCTTCTGCAGCAAAAAAAAAAAAACCGGCAGATCCCACGCACTGTGTGGGAATCGATGTAATGCGAAGCAGCCAACAAGGAAGAAATCATGCTGTACATAATATGCATGTCATTATTTACATGTTAGGACCTGTCATTTGTGTTCGTCATACAGTCACGTCGCGCAATACAAATTTTTTTTGTATATCAAGCTAGCGAACTGGACGCCAGCGCACCATGAGCGTGGCATGTAAATGGCATTGTAGATGGCATGCATTCCAAGATTTTCATGTTACCACCTGCCACTTATTCTCGCTTAATTTTTTACCTCGAATCGCATCGAGACGCTAGACCATTCTGCCTCCGTTTCGCATGCGTTCGTATTCTAGTGCTTTGCGCATCGTGCAGACGCCATCCGCGTTCCAGCATTTAAATTGACGGACATTTTGTCGATTCCCAAGGGTGCTCCTCGAACGCCTGTTCCCACTCAGACGGGGTCGGTAAGAATGGAACGTGATGCGCGCGTCTCCTTCCTTGCATCATTAGAGACGCTGGGCCCAGCGACGCTACGCAAGCAAAGCGCGAGCGCTGTAGAGTCCAACGCGACCGGCGTTCGTTTGCGCGCCCCGGCGTCCACCTGGCACCGTGCCAGGGCACGGCTGAAGGGACGGACGGACGTGAGCATGACACATTAAAGGCTTTCGCCTTAAAAATTTTGTTTATATCAAGCTAGCGAAATGGCCACGAGAGTGTCATGAGCGTTGGCATGCAAGTCACGTTGCACATGCCATGGCATGTCCTCCATATTATCACTTGTCATTTGTGCTCGTCATACTGTCACGTCACTCAATACGAAATTTGGTGTATATCAAGCTAGAGAAACGGCCTCGAGAGTGTCATGAGCGTGGCATGCAAGTCATGTTGCACATGACATGTCATGATTGCCATATTACCACTTGTTATTTATGCTCTTCATACAGTCACGTGACAACACCAAATTTGGTGTCTATCAAACTAGCGAAGCGGCCGCGAGCGTCCCATGAGCGTGGCATGCAAGTCATGTTGCACATGACTTGTCATGATTTCCATATGACGACTTGGCATTTATGTTCGTCATACAGTCAGGTCATGCAATATCAAATTTGGTGTATATCAAGCTAGCGAAACGGCCGTCAGCGCGCCATGAGCATGGCATGTAAATCATGTTGTACATGACATGCAGGTCAAGATTTTCATATTACCACCTGTCATTTAAGTTGGTCATGCAGAAATGTCTCATCGTACCAATTTTTGGATATATCAAGTTAAGAAAATGGCCTCAGGAGCACTGTCCATGGCATGTAAATCATACTTTTCATGACATGTTAGTCATGATTTTCATGATATGATCATTCATTCATGTTTGTCATACAGTCATGTTATGCCATACCAATTTTGGTATAAATCCCATTAATGATACGGCCAGGAGAGCACAAAGTCGTAGGCGGCTAGATAGATAGATAGATACGCTCAAAGTCGCCGAAGTTCGCTAAGAAATGCTTCGCATTTAAAACGAAGTGGTGCGTCATCTGTGTGAAGTGAATGGGTGGTATCGCTCATGTGGAGAACACGTTGCCGGCAGAAGATGGAAGCGGACGCCGTTGAAAGAAAATCCCATCCCAATATGAGCTGCTGGGCACACGAACTAAGCACTGCGAATTGTACATAATGCAGAAGTCCATCAATGTATACACGAACAGTGCACATGGCGGAAGGTCGAATGGCGTCCCCTTGAGCAGCGAGCAACGTAGGTCCATCATAGGGTGTAGTAACCTTGCGGAGACGCGCACACAAACCACGGTGAATAACTGACAAACTAGCACCGGTGTCTATTAATGCTTCCACCTGTATGCCTCCTACTAAAACAGATATCATGTTATGGGGACGCGCTGGAGGAATTTCTCTTACTTCGCTAAATGCAGCTTTTCCTCCAAAAGCTGCACAGTTTACTTTTCCGGGCGACGGTCGACGAATTGAGAGGGTGGTCGCAGTGGCGACGTAGAGCGACGAAGAGGTGACGGTGACCGACGCCTGCTGCCACGGTAGTTAGGAGCCATCTCGGGCGTCGCAGGTGGAGAGGGAGAGCGACCATGAATCGTTGCGTAAGGACGGCGCTGGAAAGTGGCCTCCGTCGCAAAGTCGTCCCGTTCGTAAGTGTCAAACCCGCGACGCTCGTCTTGCTGACGCTTGCGACAGACACGCGCGATGTGTCCACGATATCCACAATAGTAGCACGTAGGTCGCGTAGGGCGCCATGGTGGATAGTAAGGTTGGATGTGTGCGCTGGGCGCTATGGAAGCCATGTGTGCTGGCGTCGGTGGTGCATAGTAAGGGTGATTGTGTGCACTGGAAGCTATGGAAGCCAGGTGCGGTTGTGTCGGCGTCGGTGGCATCGATGGAACAACGGCTGGAGTAACCGCGGCGACTTGCGCGTAAGTTGGTGGGAGCTTAGGTACGAGAGGCTCTGTATACGCAGCACCAGTCATAGCCGCCAACTCCTCCTTAAAGACGTCACGCAGGTTAGTACTGGAGGTAGCTGATGAAAACTAAAGGGGACGATGCGGCGCAGAGCGCGTGGAGCGCGGGCGTGGGATAGCGCCGCTAGAAGAAGAAGAAAAGGAAATCAGTTCCATCAATAAACAGTAACCGAAGGCACGTCAGTCTCTCTGTCTTCTACATAGTTTGGTGCCGTGAAACCCGGGAGAAGACTGACGTCCTGCACCGATGGACCGCCTGCGACGCAACAGAGGAGTGGTTCGAGCCGCTGCTACAAGGCTCATCACGTCCACTACCGAAGCTCTGCAATTGGAGAATCCTGCTCCAGCCGATCTGCAAGTCATCTTGGATGACCTCCAGGACAAGGACACGACGCTTGGAGATCTCAACAAAAAGATTGCTGACCTCATGACCGACGGTGCCGAGTATGAAGAGGAATTGACTGCGGCTCTCGAGTACCACGACAAGATCCGCAACACTATGAGCCGTATCCGCTACCTTCTCAATTCAGCTACAAGGCCCGCAGACAGCACCGCACCTGTCATCGCTACCGAAACCGGGCCTCAAGGAGTCTCCGCCCAAGGAGGTTACCGATCACCGCTACGAGTTGCCCTACGGAAGTTACAGGTACCCGTTTTCTCAGGGGAACTTCGCGAGTGGTAGGGCTTCTGGGAGCATTTTGAGGCCACGATTCATAACAACCGCGAGCTGTCGGACATTGAGAAGTTTAGTTATCTGAGGTCATACGTTACCGGACCAGCGAAACGTGCGATCGAGGGTGTGCGTCTGGAGCAAGCAAACTACGCGGTAGCGGTCAAGGTGCTCCAAGAGAGGTTCGGCCGTCATACAGCCCTCGTAGATGAACATATTGACAGCTTGCTTGCAATCGCTACTGTGGATCGTTCCTCCAATCAATCACGGCGGCGGGAACTTTACGAAGAAGTACGCTTTCGCACCAGCTGTCTGGATAGCCTCGGAGTTCAAGCATCGGAGTACGCGGTTATACTTCATCGTGTGCTCATGCGATCACTCCCCGAAGACATCGCTATTCTCTACCGGCAACGCATGAAGGAGACCGAGACGAACAACGGGGCTACTCCAAGGTCACGGCAAGAAGAGGTGCGTGACGTGATGAAGTTTCTACAGATACAGATCGAGAGTAGAGAAGAAAGCTCCCGTTCGAGGTGCCTGCAAAGATCCAGCCCAACGGGACACGACCGAAGCCATCCTCGCTTACAACCGCCGGTACCATCAGCTTTAGCGCTGGCCGCAGGATCTGCAACGAACAGCCATGTGTGCTGCGTACTATGCGGCCACCGTGACCACTCCGTAAATGACTGCCAGACCACCATGACAGCCGACGAGATTCGTGGGCGACTTATCGAGAGGAGCTGCTGCTTCAAATGTGCCAGAGAAGGGCATACCGCACGACAGTGTCGCAACGCCGCGTGGCTAAAGTGCAGGCACTGCGCGAAACGCCATCTCACCGTACTTTGCGAAATATGGAAACCGCAAAACCGCGCGATTGCCACCAGCAGTGACACCACGAAAACCGACAGCGTGTCAGTGACCACCAGTGCTCCCGCAAGCAGTTCTACGCCGCCATCGCCAGCTGTTCTAATGCAAACGGCCACAGTATGGGCGTCGGGAAGTCACGATTCCGTGCTGGTTCGTATACTGCTTGACACTGGCAGCCAAAGAACATTTGTAAGACGCGACTTGTCCACGAGCCTCGATCTACCTTCCGTCGGCACAGAAGACCTGTCTTTGCTGACATTTGGAAGTTCCAAACGTTCCCGCACTCACCGATACCGAACCGTGCAACTCAAGCTGCAGAGTCGTTTCGATGCGCAAGAAATCACGATGGACGCTCTGGAGGTGCCAGAAGTCTGCACAGTGAAGACGCCAGCTATCGGGCATGGTCTGCTGATGCAGTTGCACGAGCGCAAGATGCTTATTGCCGATGAACAGCGGATCGGACATCGACCGACTCAAACCATCAGTGTCCTCATTGGATCGGACAACTACTGGCGTATAGTGACGGGGAGAATCGAACGCCTGAGTAGCGACCTATGCGCCGTTGAGACGATTTTTGGTTGGCTGGTGCAAGGCATCTACCAAGTAGACACCGCTAACGACTTGCATCAGGGAAACTACAGCACATCGGCCCTATTCCTTTCGTGTGAGCGCCATAGCCAAGCCGCATCGTGCATGGCTGACCCGACAGAGATGTGGCGACTCGACGCGATAGGTATCACCGACCCTCCGGAAGCCACCGGCGCTTGGGACCAAGAACCATTGAGTCTGTTCAGACAGTACGTGCACAAGGATGCTGGGCGGTATGTGGTTCCTCTGATGATAAAGTACCAGGGACGACTGGCCTGCACAAACCGAAGTATCGCAGAAAACCGACTCAAACGCCAACTTCAGCGCTTCAAAGGACAGCGGAAGCTGTTGGACGAGTATGACCGCGCCATCCGTGAGTACTTCACAGAAGGTCACGCCGAACGTGTCGACACCTCTTCGGACCCAGGAGCGACCGTTTATTACCTTCCGCACCATGCCGTGGTCCGTCGAGAGGCTATCACTACAAAGATACGTGTAGTGTTCGACGCTTCTTCCCACGAACGCGGCGAGTCATCACTCAACGATATCTTAGACAAGTGGGTCAAACTTGGTGCCGAACTCTTGCAACTACTGGTGCAGTTCCGAGTGAACCCAGTTATTCTGACAGCGGACATCCGGAAGGCTTTCCTACAAATTTCCATCCGAGAAGAAGACCGCGACGCTCTTCGCTTCTTGTCGGTCAACCGAATCACTGACGAAGAGGGGATACCACGTTCTATCATCGAATGGCGCATGACTCGCGTGCCCTTTGGAGCTTCATCAAGCCCTTTCCTTCTGGCTGCTACTTTGCAACACCACTTCGAAACGTGGAAGAAGACTGAGCCAGTAACAGCTGCACGCCTACAGACAGCATTCTACGTAGACGACCTCGTCATAGGAGCTTCCACCGACGAAGAGGCTCTCGGAATCTACCGCGCTGCACTGACTATTTTAGCAGACGCAGGTATGGAGCTGACAAAGTGGTGCTCCAATTCAAGCTTTCTTTGTCGCCAATTCCTCAAGGACAACTCCATTGACAATATTGGAGAAACCAGAGAAACGACAAAGTTGCTCGGCGTAGTGTGGGACCGCAATGATGACAACATCGTGATCAGCCCCAGTGCCGTTTCCGCGTACGTCTCAGCGCACTCAGCCACGAAACGCACCATTCTACAGTCATTCGCTAGACTCTACGATCCGTAAGGCTCATTGCACCGTTCGTCATTCGAGCAAAATTATTGTTCCAACAACTGTGGCGAATGAACTCACCGCGGGACGAACCGTTACCGGAAGACATTGAGAGGCAGTGGGAAAGTTGGAGCTCGGAATTACAGACGCTATCCTCGCTGCGCATTCCACGCTGCACTGTTTGTTCCACTCCTCGGAACGTTCAACCGTTTGAACTTCACCTGTTCTGCGATGCAAGCCCACTGGCATACGGCGTAGCTGTCTACACGCGTTACAAGACCAAAGGAGAAACATACAAGGTTCAGCTGCTCATGAGTAAGAGCAGGGTCGCACCGCTCAAGGCTACCACGCTGCCACGTCTAGAGCTGCTTGCGTGCTTGTTGGCTGCCAGGCTGTGGAACTACCTACGAGGAATTGCAGAAACAGCGAATTGGCAGAGTTTTTTCTGAAGCGACTCGTCGATAGCCATACAGTGGATTGCGGCTGACGCCAAACGATGGGAGACTTTCGTGAGGAACCGCGTTCTTGAAATACAACGTCTCACTTCGGGGTATTCTTGGAGACACTGTGCCAGCAACGATAATCCGGCGGATTTCCTCACGCGTGGAGTCGCAGTCGAGGCACTGATGAACAAGCCACTGTGGTGGACCGGTCCTTCGTGGTTGTCGCAGCATCATTTTCAATGGCCTTCGAAGATTTCGTCCACACCCTCAACTGAGGTTATTCATAGAGAGACCAGTGAAGTGACATCAGCGTGCCCCGCCGCAGTGGTGATAACCCCTGCGCCCCCATGCGAGCCTCTGCTTGAAGTTTCAAACTATGAACGTCTTTCCCGGTTACTACGAGTCACTGCTTGGATCAGGAGGTTCCACCGGAACGCCTCGTCGAAGGAGCCATCTTCAACAGGACCACTGACGGCTTCGGAGTTGAACGAGGCAGAGATGTATTAGTTGAAGTTGGTCCAACGCACCGCCTTCGCAAGCGAAATTATGGCACTGGAAAAAGGACTGAGAGTTCCCAGGTCATCCAGTGTGCTCAGTTTACAACCATTTCTCGACCGTGACCTACTGCTTCGTGTAGGAGGCAGGCTTCAGCAGCTTGACGACACAGAGGACCTGAAGCATCCGATCTTGCTTCCTGCTGATCACCGATTCACCCATCTCTTGGTTGACGCAGCGCACAAACGACTGCTGCATGCTGGAATTCAGCTCACCCTCCTAGATCTTCGTGAGCGCTTTTGGATAATCAAAGGCCGCCGTACTGTGAAGAGCGTTATAAAAGCGTGCTTACCATGGCGGCGACGCTGCCTACATCCCGAAACAGCCCCGGTAGCACCCCTGCCAAAGGAAAGAATTAGTGAGGCAACACCGTTTGAGGTGGTGGGAATTGATTTCTGTGGACCACTCTATTGCCGTGATGAATTAGCCTCGACAAAGAAGGTGTACATCGTTGTCTTTTCTTGTGCTGTGACCAGGGCAGTACACCTGGAAATGACCACAGATTTGACAGCCCGAGCATTTTTACTCGCTTTCAAACGCTTCGCAGCACGACGTGGAATACCTGCGATTGTGTACTCTGACAATGCGAAATCCTTTCATTGTAGTGCCAAGCATCTGTGCTCCCTCTTCGAAGACGACGTTCAGAACTACGCCAGTGCTCACAGAATCCAGTGGCGCTTCATAGTTGAATGTGCGCCGTGGTGGGGAGGCTTCTGGGAACGCGTCATTCGCACTATTAAGGAGGCACTCAAGCGTTGCCTCGGACGCAGCAGCTTGCGTTACGACGAGCTGCTCACCGTGCTAGCGGAAGTCGAAGCGGCAGTTAATTGTCGTCCGCTCACATACTTAGAGGATGATGTCTCATCAACAGACGCTCTGACACCATCCCACTTCTTAGTCGGCAAGCGTCTCGTCACTTTGCCCACGGAACGAAAAAACCTTGCCCTCAATGCCGCTGAGTCCGACCTTCGAAGACGAGCGCAACATCAGGATCATCTGCTGCGGAACCTGTGGAAGCGTTGGAAGAAGGAATATCTTCTGTTTCTGCGCGCTGCTCACCACAGCAAGCCTACGCCGTCATCCAACGTAAAAACCGACGATCTTGTCCTGGTGGAAGATTTCAATACGCCGCCTCTCACGTGGAAGACTGGTCGTGTCGTTAAGGCGTTTCCGGGAAAAGACGGTATTGCGCGCTCTTTTTCTGATACGGCTGCCAAACGGTCAGCAAGTCCGACGCCCTGTGCAGCGACTATACCTCCTGGAGGCGCACTCATGCAACGCGGCCGCGGGAGTGTGATGAAAACTAAAGGGGACGATGCGGCGCAGAGCGCGTGGAGCGCGGGCGTGGGATAGCGCCGCTAGAAGAAGAAGAAAAGGAAATCAGTTCCATCAATAAACAGTAACCGAAGGCACGTCAGTCTCTCTGTCTTCTACAGGTAGCAGAAGGAAACGGTCCTGCTGAAAAGCCGAGCGACTGCAGTTCTTCCCTTATGATTGCGCGGATCATGGCCTCCAAACGAAGGGTCGGTTGTGGGGTTGTCAGAGATGTCCGGCTGCAACCGTGCGGATTCGAGCACGTCCAAGCGCTGGCATGTAGCTACAACATCAGCGACAGTAGTCGGGTCCTTTACGGCCAAAGCATTGAAGGCAACAGCCCCAATGCCTTTGAGAAGATGACGCACTTTCTCTGACTCTGCCATGGCAGCGTTGACGCGTCGACAGAGCGAGAGAACGTCCTCGATATACGAGGTATAAGACTCGCCGAGTTGTTGTTTGCGAGTGTCCAAGCGTCCTCTTCGCCAGGCTCGATCGAACCGCCGGAGTACCAAAGACTTGTCGGAGACGCTCTTTGAAAGCGCTCCAGTCGGGAAAGTCAATCTGGTGGTTAAAAAAACCAGGTATTCGCCACGTCTGTGAGGTAGAAGGAGACGTGGCGGAGCTTGTGCGGATCGTCCCAATGGTTCGCGGCACTCACTATGTCGTATTGGACCAACCAATCCTCCACGTCCTCATTGCGAAGTCCAGCGAACAGATGGGGATCACGATGGGGTCCGCTGACGATCCAAGAGTGAGGAGCTGCGGCCGTCGCAGCCGGAATGGTAGATGAAGTGGCTGCGGGTTCGTCCTGCGACATACTGGTGGACAAGTGGGCCAAACGGCGACCTGAGCGAAGCTCCAGGAGGTAAAGCGGGCGAGAGGTACGGGGAATCGAGGCGCACTCTCCACCACTTGTAACGTAGCACTTTACACGCCTTTATTAGGCCTGGAAGACGTGGCCAAACAGCCCCATCCGAGGCACAGAACAAACTCAAGATGTGTCCCCACAAACGAAGAAGATGAAGAACACCATGTGATGATGGTTATGTACAGATGATGAAGACGTGTCTTATAAATGCCCACAATACCGTAGAGTTGTACGCCTTAAGATAATGATGATTTAAGCGCGCAACATTGTAGGGTGCAATAATGTAATTATACTTAATCAAATGAAACTAAAAAAAACGCTGAAAGTTTGCACTAAGTCGCGCAAAGCTTGACACAGCGAAGCACGTGCCCGTCGCCGCTCGCTGGGCAACCTATTTCTCTATTTCTCTACGTTTCTATATAGAGCTGGGTGGGCTTCTTTGCTACTTTTTAGATTTTTCTTTCTTTCTCCCTGTCTTTCTTTTTATCTCTTCTTCCACTTTTTCTGAGTTTGTTGTCTGCCTACTTCTATTCCGTCGTTTCACTCTCTATCTCTCTCTATCTTACTTTATCTCTCTTTGCTATCTTTCTGTCAGTCTCTCTCTATTCTTCGCTTTCTTGCCTCTTTCATTCTTTTTCTATTTCTATTTTTTTCTTTCTTTGACTCTCGTTCTTTATCTCTCTCTTTTCTGCATTTCTTTCTCTCTATTTCTCTCTTCCTCATTTTTTCTATATGGTATGCTTTACTCTCTCTCCTCCTTTTTCCGTTCACCACACCCTCACATCTTTCCTCTTCACTTTAACTTCCCCTTTCTATCATTTTGCTAAGCGATACTATACAAGGCTGTACTATGTTCTATCAGCGTGCGCGGTGCAGATGTGCACGTAAAGTCTTCTAGAGAAAGCTTTATTGGCAGTGTAGTTCAAATTTGAGAGATTTTTAGAGCCCAGCCTGAACCACCAGACTGGGTTACTATCCTTGACGTTCTGATGGATATGAAAAGTTTCTAGGCATGGTTTGATTGAGGCAAACACTGATTTATGTGAGTGCGTACGTTATCGGTTTCTCTTCACTGTTGAACGAGGTAATAAATAAAAGCAAGCCTGGATGGCCTTGTGGTTAAGACACTCGCCTACGGATCGTGGGAACTCGGGTTCGAATCCCGCCGCCTCATGAGGACTTTCTTGCGTCCGTTATATCTTTCTTTCTTTATGTCTTCTTGTTTATTTCCTCTCTTTCTCTGTTTGCCTTCCTCCTGACCCTCAAATCTCTCCTTTGCTTTGTGCTTCCCCCCTTGCTATACGCTGGACCAATCGGCGACCGTGTTTTGGGAGCGAAGCAGGAGATGAAGACAGAGAAAAAAGAAGAAGAGAGTGCGTGCCGCATTATGATTATGATAATTTCATGTCACGACATTTTACGCCGAGATAGAACACCTTCACCGCTAAAAATCTATTTGACAGCTCTATTGTTGATCTCGCGATCACAACTTCCTCATTCAATGTCAATATTAATGTCATAGATTCATCTTGCCATCACGTGCCTAAATTCCAGTGTTGTATGCCAGTCTGAAGTCGCGGCTTTCAAAGCAATGTTTGCATGTGTTGAGTTGTGGGACTCACTCGAGGAGCCAGGACCCGCCCACTTTTAACGCGACAGCGTTAAAGAGCTCGTTTCACAGAAATTCCAGCGTCGGCGTCGGTGTCGGCGTCGTTGGTTATGAGCGAAAAATCATCATCTTGTCCGTGACCGAAAAATCGAGAAAGATGCAAATAAAATAAATAATAAAAATTTCCGGGTCCGAGCGAGGATCGAACCCAGGCTGTCTGCGTGGCAAGCAGATGTTCTACTACACAGCCACGCGTCTGCTCGGAAATGCAGCAAAAAACAACTTCCTCTGCTTGGAAATGTAGTGAAAATAACTTTCAGGCTTTACAAACACACGCGTCCTGTATACAGGCGTCACAATACAACATGTAATATCGCAGTAACATTGCGTGGTACAAGCGTACATTGCCATCGGGCGTCAGAACATGTCAATATCACATCTACATCGTGGCTTAAAGCCAACCACCCATTACAAAAGGCACACACGTTACTGCGCTTAAGACCCCGTAGTGGGCACGTAGCAAGTTCGAAAATATTTCACGTGCATAAATGCTCGCGGTTTAAAGCATGTTGCACTAGGGACAGGATACCGCTATCGCGTTCAACTCTTAAAGGCAAAGCTTAAGGGTGACATGACATGACAAGAACTTTATTTGAGTCCTGAGGAACTGATATTGAGAGGAGCCAGAGGCCCCCCCCAGATCAAGTCCCCCCCAATTTTTTTTCCGTCAGCTCGTGCTCCGTTAACTAAGCTTACAGCGGAGGTTATATAGATCACGGTAGACGGCTGTCACAGCCAAAATATATTAAATGAGTAAGCATTTTTCTGCTTCCTCAGAGAAAACTGCCAGTCCGTCTGCCTGTCAGTTGCATCACACAATCGCCGCCATAAAGGAACCAGTTTTCACTTCTCTGCTTGGGTTTCTACCCTGGCCCTCACGCTCCGTAGGCGAGTCCTTGCTTGCAAAATATGAACATATATGACCTACTAGAGTGCTTTGTACCCACGGTACAGAATACCACAAGCTGTGAAGTCCTTCCACAAAGTTCATGGAAGTGCAACGATGGCATCTGCAGGACCAGATTTGTAGTCGACATGGATGATTGTACACGTCACATTGAAAATTGAAAATTAAAAACAGAAATGAATTGACGGCAAGCACACGTTTCAGTGGCTTTGACGACAAGCACGGTTTCAGTAGAGCGCAATAACTCTGAAGAACTCACCTGCTGGGACCAATGCAAAATAAAGTTACGAGACGGTATTTGACAAAAAAATTACACCATCTCCCGCTAAAGGGAACCATGTGTAGATGTGAAGCAGCCGGCGCTAACGCTTGCACTGGCGGCGGCGTTGACGCTGGCGCTCATTGTACCGTTGCGCAGGAGAGAAAACTGGGGAGGCGCAAAGCACGCAGTGATGGAGCGGTGTTTCCTACTGGAACATGCCAATCGCTGCTAATGGGCAATGAGAGACAGAAGACTCCGACTGGACACAGAGACCCGCAGTCCGCTTTTAGTTAACGCGGACGCTGCGAATTTTTATTGTTCAACAGCGCACAGGAGAAATCTCCCACCGACACCACCTTGGAGGTCAAGATCCATTGCCATATATACGGGGTGGCCAGTGAACGGTTGTGCAGCGCGAGCAGTCGGTTTTTTCAACCAAGAAACTCGCTAGCAGACGCTGCCTGCGTCGGCGTCGCGAGGCGAGAGAGGGGGGAGCGTAGGAGAGGAGAGAGAGGGGGGACGCGCATGCGCAGTGGGAGTGTGGACGCCGCGGGCAGGTATGCCTATAGGAGAGAGGGGGGAGCGTAGGAGAGGAGAGAGAGGGGGGACGCGCATGCGCAGTGGGCGTGTGGGCGCCGCGGGCAGAGATGCCTAGAGGACAGAGGGGGGAGCGCAAGAGGAGAGAGAGGAGGGGGAGGCGCATGCGCAGTGAGGGTGTGGTTGCCGCGGGGAGGGATGCCTAGAGGAGAGAGAGGGGGAGAGGAGGTTTTTTATTTTTATTTTTTGAAAGGGTTTGCGCATGCGCAGTAAGGGTGGTCACGCCGGCACACCACCACCACCACCGGATTAAGCTTCGCCATAAGATGCTTCACATCTAATATCTGCCGCCCGTATAATCGCCGAAAAAAATTGGCCTGCCGCGCACAATCTTCCATCGAATTCCTCCTCTCCTACGTTCAGAACGCGCTGGCTCTTTGCCGGTAAAGCCGACAATGACAAGACGGAAGCTGAAAAGGTCGGTCACGTGCTGAAGGGATTGCCATCTACGCAAATCTGCTTATGCTAAAAGACAGGGCATGCAACCACAGACACAGGATTGAAGTGAATGCACCGCAAACGCCGATTAACGACTGCTTTGGTGGTGTCCTGATTTCTCTCTTTTGTGCGCGTTTGCTCGCGCTGTCTTTTAAACATGAATACCTACCAACTACCGGAGCTCTTTGTAATTCAATCTCCCCATGTACAAGGACTGTTCCGTCGTGGATGCGATCATCAGGGAGTGTCTTGAGTGCGAACAAACAATAGCAACCAAGTTCTGCAGCCGTTTGCTAGACACCCAAACACTACTGCAACGTCGCCATGTTTGAAGATATGACAAGACTTTTTCGTCGTGAACAAGTTGCCCGCAGCATGCCATTAGGGGCTTTTAGCTTGTACGGATACATCTTTACGTTACCATGTTGCCGGCATACCGTAAGGAATCTGCGCATGCGGGGGCCGTTACGGAACCTAGACTTTTACGGAACGTAAACTACTCGCCGGATAGGCGTTACGTTTTCGGCCCTATCTCGCAAATTCACCTTCGTTCGTGGCTACTCGCGACATCCGCTTTGAGGAGACTCCAGCCGCCGAGTAAAAATAAGCCGAAGTGTGAACGATAACCTTAATTGTTCCAGCAGGATTGCCGAAGCTAGTGTGACCTAGCATACCGAAGCCGTACACGTGAGAGGCCTAAAGCCCTAGTCATGTGGGACATGCTGGATAGGTTGGCGCCATCTAGCGGGGCTAATGTGAACCAGGCAAGCGCAGAATTGGTATTGCAGAAACATCCTGCATTCTATTTCTGCTGTGAATGCCTTGCAGCAGCATAACTACCGAGTGAGTTGGCCTTTTTAATGATATTTTCCCCTCAAAAACACAAGGCGAAAACAAACGTGTCCGTGACGGTGATTGCACAAATCGTCACAAGATGTCGACTCTATCGTCCGGTAACCCGGTATCTTGACTCTCCTTCGCGTACATTGGGATAATTCATACGCTAAAAAAACTTTTTTTATGATTTTGCCGCAGTGGTGATTGAATGTTATCTAAATATAAATATACTTTAAATGCACTTATCATCACAGTTTAGTGGTTTGCGCAAACGTAAAGGTATTCGCAATGTCCGCGGCCTATAGGTGGCACGCGAAGTAAACCAACATGGCGGTCCGGAGGAGGATAGCGAGCGGGTAGGAGGGCATGGAAGCGTGCTGTAGCACTTGTTTTGACAAATGTAATGACACCATGCCGCTTTTATTTCGTGGCATCGCGTTCCACATTGAAATAGATTACGATTACGTGGAAAATCAGGAGGAAATGGGCACAAATTTGTAAAACAACCATTTATATGGTGGCGAACTCGACGCAGCCTCAGCACGATTTGCGAGCATCGAGTGCCTCTTCATTCTCCGCTGCACTGACCCGCTTGTCTCCGCAGATGTCGCGTCGGTTTTCCTACGAATAAATGTTGCGACCACACAAACAATCTGGGGCTGCCATGCCGCTCTCTATCATTTGAACAGCGGCAGCATTATTTTATGTAGTGTGACGCAGCTTGCGCACTTGGCGTCTTAAAAGGCGTCATGGGCGGTTTTCAAAGAGTAAAGGGGTAGAAACGCACCATCTACGCCAAACAACGACGCATTGTCACTCCCGAAAACACATTGCTTCAAGCTGTAATGTGGTGAAAGAATTATGTTATCTCTCGGAAATTGGAGGAGATATTAAACATGAATGACTTCCGACCACGTGAATACAATGCTAGAATTTATTTGATTTATCATTAGCATTAAGCTCGTGAAACAAATCATTCACCCGTGTCGGCAGTTTTGTAAGGAACCTTTTGCAGTTTTGTTAGGAAACATACATGTTTATTGGCTGAAGGGTGGGGCGGGCGGCTGAAATTAGGAAGCGTTTAAGAGATAACAACATATATAAGATTATCCTTACAATAAAAATAAGGCATATCCGACTCATTCTGGGAGCCGATGTCATGCGAATTAGTAGGCAAGTAGTGGCCAATAAAGAATTTTTTATTGCTTTGATTCAACCGTTGCGGATTGAACCGACTTCTTTGTGAGTGTTATGTGTATGTCGTTGGCAGGCCCATAGCGAGGAATTTTGTCCGAAGGGGGGACGAACCATAACTATTTAAGTGCCTATAAACGCGATAGCGTTAAAGAGCTCGTTTCGCAGAAATTCCGGCGTCGGCGTCAGCGTCGGTGTCGGCGTCGGCGTCGTTGGTTGTGAGCGAAAAATCATCATCTTGTCCGTGACCGAAAAATCATCATCTTGTCCGTGACCGAAAAATCGAGAAAGATGCAAATAAAATAAATAATAAGAATTTTCGGGTCCGAGTGAGGTTCGAACCCGGGTTGTCTGCGTGGCAAGCAGGTGTTCTACCACACAGCCATGCCTCTGCTTGGAAATACTGTGAAAATAACTTCCTCTGCTTGGTAAATGCAGTGAAAATAACTTCCATGCTTCGCAAACGCAAGCGTCCTTTATATAGGCGTCGCAATATAACATGTAATATCCCAGGAATATTGCGTGGTACAAGCGTAAATTGCCATCGGGCGTCAGAATATGTGACTATCATAACGATTCCATAGTTTAGAGCCAGCCACCCATTACAAACGGCACACACCTTACTGCGCGTATTCCCTTAACACCACGTGGTGGGTGCATAGCAAGTTCGAAAACATTTCCCACATTTGCCGCGCATAATTTCTCCTGGTTTAAAGCCTACTACCCATTACATAGTATGCACTAAATGATTGAAGTACGCACTAGGGACGGGATATCGCTATCGCGTTCAACTCTTAAAGGCGAAGCTTAAGGGTCCCCCAATTTTTTTGAGGAAGCAACAATTTGGAGGTGGAAGAGGCTCATAGAACCCTGCCTCTCTCCGCCCCCCCTGGCTACGAGATTGATCGTAGTACCATTTTCGACCAAGATAACTTCGGAAAATCGTACAGCTGATTGATGAATGGTGCTCAGAACAGGAAAATTGCACTAAAACGTTCGAACGTAGCGCGCGCGTGGCTTTTCTATTTGCCCGTGTCCAGTTCGTGATTTCTTTTTCTCCCACCCCCGCTTCTTAGAATCGCATAGAATCAGCCGTATTGAAGCGGTGCAGGCCTGCCTACAGTTTTTTTTTTTGCGCCCCGGAGCACGGCGCTCGTATGTTGGACATTGCCACTCTTAACCATCGTGAGCGCAACAGGGGCAAACAAAAGCCCCTGTGCCTGCATGGCAGGTGTTGGCAGGGCCGCGCTAGCCACGTGAAAGCGCTGCGTCGTCTGTTGATCATCCTCGTGGCGTTTCTCTCTCTCTCCGCTGTGCGGCGCGACAGTCTACGGACATTGCGAATATGTTTACGCACGTACGTAAAGGTTTACGTATGGAAGGCTAGAACTTTCCCAAAACATGAGTTCCGGTAATGTATACGGTAAACGCAATCCGGTATTCCGGTAACACGGTAACGTTAAAAAGTGTACGTACAAGCTAAAAGTACCTATTCTCACAGCTCCGACACCAACCGTGTTTTAGTTCCTCTCGTCCAAGACCTCTCGTGGGGCATGCCGTGTCGCTCCATATAGATGCCTGTTTTTGAAAGCCATCGAAGATCTAATGAAGGCATGACCATCGTGCTGGCCACAAGAAAACTCTAGAAGTGGTCATTTGTTTCACATTTCTTGAGTGGAGGTATAAAAACAGATTCGTTGAAGAAGCATGAGGACGCGCAGCTTTGAACTATGAAAATGTCTTTATCCTGAACGCGGGTCGTGGGAAACTGCGCTTTTGGAACGTCGAGGCAAAAGTCACACTTTCGACGCAAAGCCGAAACAGTGAATGCGATAGCAACAAATTGGTATGTCACGCGAAGAACGGCAAGGCAAGCAGAAAGGACGGCAAGTAGAACGAGGCTTGCAGCGCGCTGCTAAAATTCAAAGGACGCACGAAAAAAACACACACATTGCGAGGGCGAACTAACAACTGGCACAGTTGTTACTTCTTTGTGTTTGAACAGTGCGCTGCAAGTTTCGAATATGCACAACCAACTATAGCTTACTTTAGCTTTTCTTGCTAGGAGCTGACTCCTTGTGCAAACGCGGCCGCTGCAGAGCCATATATCTCATTTGGGAGAGTTCGGTGGTCTTTTGATCTCGCCGCTCGTCTGGAAACTGCTGCACTCGGGTCTGCCAACACCGCGCTTCCACCCCGCCGGCACCATTTTATGCCGAAGTTTTTCGAGCTGCTGCGCATGTGAAGTCACTGTCAGTAGTTGCGTCCTCTTTCTGATCGACCTTCTGCATCGTTATAGCTAATCGTGCACGTGTAGGCCGCGTAGAACATTGTGGACCTGCACATACAGCTGACAGGGACATCGCAAGGGGAGAGGTCGCAGCACGGTACACGTTCTAGAGCACGGTAGGCATTCCAGAAGTAAGCTAGCAAGAGACGCAGCGCTAGAACGGTCACCACTGCGAGCTTAGGCCGTCTAGGCACAAAATAGCGGACAGCGCCGCCGCTAAATATGGATGGTTGTCGACGCGCCCCACCACCGAACTCTACGAAGGGATATACGGCTCTAGGCCGCTTCAGCAAGCCAAGTGACCTTCGTGCGACGTGTTGCTTCGACGTATACTTTTTGGTCAAAGCACAATATGTATCCCACCCCCCCTGTCTCACGAGATAAGCGCGCGAGCACAGTCGACCACGCATGGGTAGGTCCAACTACAAGTAGGAGGCGCGCGCGCATCCCAACTCCGGGAAAACACGCGGGGGGCGACGACCTTTAAAGGGCTCCCTCCGCGCCAGCTCGCGCGTGATAGTAAACACGTCGAAGCACCTCCAAGCTCTGTGTACGGCCAGCTGTAAATGGTGCATATAAAGAACCCGCCCTCAGCATGCTGGAGGACGCATGTTTCGTGGTCGAGTTTTCTCACATGAGGCGCTGCAGAGCCATGGTTGCTCGTTCAAATCCCCGATTGCACGCTTCCGAAAAGTTTTCTTCTGAATTATTTTTCTTGGTGGCTCTATACCAGGGCTGGGCAGAGATACTCGGAAAAGTATTCCGGAATACAGATATCGAAATACATGGGTTGGAAGCCTAAAATACAGATACTGAGATACATTTGGTTTTGACGTAACGGGATATTTCAGAGATACTTTGGAAAGAGACGAAAAAAAGTATGCCGGAATACAGATACAGCCATACAGATACTGGAATACTTTTTTTTTATTTGGTGTTTCTTATATTCGGAAAAGACATTTATTAAGGTGCACCATATTGTTGTAAATAAAGTTGCAGCGCCTTGAAACTTGCCAGTTGATTTATTCATTCATACAGAACCCTCAGCGCCATTGAGAGATTACTGAGGGGGGAGGGGGTGACAAAGCACATAATTGGAGGGGTGGCTGGAAGCACGACCAAGATAGCCATTTTGTAGTCACTTCCGCCCGACTACGGGAGCCGTTAATCGTAGAATCGACAGCTTTAATAGGCTGCGTGACGATTGTGCTAGTACCCTGTCACTATCTATGACAAAAAAGAACTTCATTTTCTCATTGGAACCGTATCTACCCATGCGTGATTGTTGGTGCAATGCATAAATGTGATCCGGATTGAAATAAATCATTCGTTGAAAGTTAGCGCTTGTGTGTGTCCCCTTCATCCTGTCCCGTCTCAAAAAAAAAAAAAAATCAGGCCATATCCACGAAGTGAATGGTGATGAGTGGGCGAAGCTCGATCGTTTTCATCCAATGACAGAAAGAGAATGTGTGGTCTGGAACGCGCTTATACTTCATGGTCATCAGCATCATCGTCATCATTATCACGTGAAGTGGGTACAATCCACTAGACTGGAACGCGCTTATACTTCATCGTTATCACTTGTAGTGGGTACATTCCCCTATACTGCGTCATCGTCATCTTTATCACGTGTAGTGGGTACATTCCACTATACTGGAACGCGCTTATACTTCATCGTTATCACGTGTAAGTGGGTACATTCCACTATACTGCGTCATCGTCCTCTTTATCACGTGGAGTGGGTACACTCCACTAGACATGGCTACCTACCTACCTACCTACCTACCTACCTACCTGCCTACCTACCTACCTACCTACCTACCTACCTACCTACCTACCTACCTACCTACCTGCCTACCTACTACTACTACTACTACTACTACTACTACTACTACTACTACTACTACTACTACTACGACTGCAGAGGAGGGACAGACCTACACCCTAAGGAGCTTCGCCCCTAAAAAAAATACCTGCGCTATACCACTTCAGATACGGGAACCGCTTTTGGAAGTGTCTTTTGAGAAATGAACGCACGCGAAGCATTGCAAAGACTTCTGTTTCAAGGTGGTATCCGCGCTGGGGTCACAGAGTAATGGCTTGCAACCCGAAAAAAAGTAGGCGTGCTGAACTGGCCTTGAGAGATAGCCGACTATCGTCGGCAGAGGCCTACAGCACTTCCTCCGCGATTCTGCCGTCAGCGGCGTCGCTCGCCTTACCACATGGGCAATGCTGTGCTTGAGGGGAAACCATCAGCGCCATTCCTATGTCGCCGACCGGTGGTGCACCTTTGCTTGTCTTGGCTACAAAAAGAACCTTCATTCCCCTTTTGGAGAGCCACCTCAGCTCATTTCCGGCAAAAAAGGATGTAACGAGATATTCTTGACCTGTATTGTATCGCGGTACAATCGATACACCACAAAAGTATTTCACTAGAGTAATACAAATACATTTCTCAAATGTATCTCCATACAGAAATACAGATACACAAAAGTATCTCTGAAATACTATCGCGATACTCTTGTATCGTGATACTGCCCAGCCCTGCTCTATACACACACATGCGGAAGTATGATGACGACGACGTCAAAAACCCGCCGAGAGTGTCCGTACAATCGCTTTCGCAAAGAATGGAACAATGGCAGTTCTCTAGGAAAGTCACTTCTAGGTGGCTTCTCTACGTTACTTCTCTTCGTCTAACCTCGCAATCGCTCAGTACGTCCTTCACCCACGTGCCAATACTAATCTCGCTACGAGGTTAACTCATGTGTAAAAAAGCACGTGCTGTGCATTCTATTTTTCAGGTGAACGGTAATGCATCGGTTCAGAACGCGCTGTATTTATAGTTCACGTCCGACGGAAGTTTTTACTCAATTTGGAGTCCTATCTAGGCGCCACAGAAAGCAGTGACTGAAACGTTCAGTAGCACTAAACACCGAAAATACCTAGCACTCAAGAAATCCAAAAAAATAACAACTGAATGTCGAGAATCTTGACCGAGAAATTTGGTTTTCCGCCTTTTGGATTCGAATAACCGACAAATGGAATTACAGCAAAATCAGTTTTGCCGCAAAACTAATTCGATGAAGCTTCGCTAGCAGAAAAGCGCTGCAGCAGTGCGTCGAGCTTAGGGTATCGAACGCGTTTGGATGCGCGATTTCTGAACGTCTCATTGAATCACATAAAAGGAGCTCTTATGTGGCTCCCTGCGAATACAGGAAATGTAACTCTAATTATCTTAAGTGACATTTTCGAAAATGGCGCAACTGCGTGTTCTCTGACGGCTTCTTCGTATGTTCCCTTCTCTTTTTTTTTCAATTTCCGAGTTTATTTTCTCGCAAGCGTCGAACCACTTCCTGACAGCTCCTAGAACTTATGCTGCTTTTTGATGCCTTCTCGGTATCAGACAAACGTTTGGCAGGCGGCTGTCTCAGATAACCTAATCCACAAGTCTGCCGAAATAAGGGCTTTGTACAAGCCTCGAAGCGTCAAAGGTTAGGCGACATGTTTTGTACAATGTCTTGAAATGATTAGTTATTTTCATGGATCAAGAAAACTAACGTTTGGTCCCCATCACAGGCTCCAGAAAGGCAAACTGAGTTCCGAGTGTCATGCTGACGAAAGTGCTCAAAAGTGATATATCTTCCAAGAACCATGTGACCGGGAGCTGTCGCTGCAGAAAAGTCACGCTGCTACAAAATGTAGGTGCTAGTGTTTTCCCTCTAGTATTACAATGAACCTGATATTTTTTCGATGTCAGGCTTCTGGAGTTTGAAATATGATGGTCGCCCAAATGTCAGCGCTACAGAATTCGTAAATGTCTAAATGAACAGCAAAAATTGGAGAGCAAGAAATAGGACACAATAAATTATCAATAAAATTTATTTTGTGCAAGCATGTGTAAGCCAAAACACATGTTTCTAAAGAAAAGAAATTGGTGTTGTTTAAAGCGTTGAATTTGGCATTACAATTCAGAGCTTGCTTGAAAACATAGAGGAAAGTGTCAGCTATATGAAAAATGCGCAACTGTTCAGTCTAATAAGAATATTGCAGTGGGGCACGACAGTGTATATAGTACGTGAGCACTCTGAATATCGACAGTTTTGAATTGCAATACAATTTGCATACGTTTTCTTGCGCTAACTTACTGGCCATGTGGTAAGTTGCTTTGAGAATTGGTTTATTCTACCTTTCTTATTCAATTATTATTTCATGTTAATTTATTGCGAATCACTCTCATAAAACAGGTGGAACTTCATCAACTTATTTGTGGCGTGAAATGTACCTGAGACAATGCTACAGACGTGGGACACTGTGTGTAGCTCATGGCAGATCACGTTCACCAACAGTTTTATTGCGATAGCAATTATATGGACACTCTCGGCTGATTTTCGCCGTCGCCGTCGCCGTCTCTCGACGCCGTCATTCCAGACCACCTAACGGGGGTTCGAACCAGCGATCCCTCGTTCCGCAGCCTGCTAGCCAACACAGCCACACGCCATGCTCGTGCCAGAGATATAACGGCGAGCTATTCATATGCACCATTTGCCGCTCGCGGTACGCAGATTTCGGAACAGCTTGAGCGTGTTTTCTATCACGCAACGCTTTTACAGTTTCTTTCAAATTGAAAACTGCCCTTGAGATGCGCACGAAAACGTGGCTCCCTTCTGTACCACTCATGATGTAGAATGAAGCAAAAGAACACCGGGCACGCGTCGGACGCCAGTGCGTGGCAGGAGACGCAGAGGGGTCATTCCACGTGCCGCAGTTTAAAAGAAAAAGAAGTATCAAACAGCGTCGAAAAGTCATACAATCATGTAAGCAATCCTTGGTCAATCCCCCCTGAGTGGGTACGAGCCATCTCAGAGGCAACAGCAACAACAGTGTCGGCTTCTGCATTGTGGACACTCGCAGCGCGTCGCTAAAATACAAATACGTAACAACTGCAACAGTTGTTAGTTCGCGCTTGCCCTGTGTATACCTATGCGTCCTTTTCGAGCGTCCTTCTTTGTGCTGCGGCGGCGCTATGCAAGTATCGAGCTGCTTGTCGTTCTTCGTGTGACAAACTAATTTCTTGCCATCGCATTCATTGGTTCGCCCTAGTGGCGAAACTGTGACTTTTTTTAATCCGCATGAAGACGCATTACGAGAGGATTGATGTAAATTACGAAGTACGCTAGGGAGGTCAGAGAGGGTAGCTGTCTGCAGCCTGAATAGGGGGGCAGGTAAACGCAACTCTCGTTTTTTTAAGCGAAAGTGTTTTATGCCGGAGTTCACGAGGGCTCCACTGACGTATTTCCGTCACGGATATGACGTTGTACAATATAAACTAACAGATTGCAAACAAAAAAATTGAAGGACACTTTGTACATTCCAAAGTGTGTTCTGCGAAAGCGTGTGGCCATTCCACTGACGGAAAGACGGACGGAAAGACTACGGACGGACAGACAGACATCCGGACGGACGGACGGACGGACAGATGGACATACGGACGGACGGACGGACGGACAGACGGACGGACAGACGGACATCCGGACGGACAGACGGACATCCGGACGGACGGACGGACGGACATCCGGATGGACGGACGGACGGATGGACAGACGGACATCCGGGCGGACGGACGGACGGACGGTCGCACATCCGGACGGACGGACAGACGGACATCCGGACGGACGGACAGACGGGCATCCGGACGGACAGACGGACATCCGGACGGACGGACGGACATCCGGATGGATGGATGGACGGACGGACATCTGACGGACGGACGGACGGACGGACGGACATCCGGACGGACAGACGGAGATCCGGACGGACGGACGGACGGACGGACACAGGACGGACGGACGCCGGACGGACACCGGACGGGCGTGAGCATGAGACATTGAAGGCTTTCGCCTTAAAAAACTACAAGAAAAGATCCACGCATCTCCACGATGTGAGTGATGACGAGTGGGCGAAGCTAGTTCCTCAGGTCCATAATGTCTTCGTTGAAGTCGCCGACTAGAATAAAGGGTTCGTGCTTGTAGGCGTTTTATACTGTTCTGTCACAATTTTGATTGATATTAGCGCATTGGTAAACCTTTTTTTTGTCTGACATATGTTACCCGAGCGTTGCCCCATATAATGTAAATTTAGTGACATAAAGGAACATAAAGAGTCGACGACAAAGCTCGGTCCTCAGATCGATAATGTCTACGTTGATGTCGCCGAGCGTGTAGGTGTGTTATATTGTTTCTTCACAATTATAATTGTTGTTCGCCTATAGTAAACCTTTTTTTTATTCACATACAGACATGTTTCGACTCTAGCAATGGTTTTCTAACCACCAAGACAGGTGACAGTGAGCTTCGTCGACAAAGCTAGGTCCTGAGGTCCTTAATGTGTACGTTAAGCAGACAACTAGTATAAAGGGTTTGTTCTTCTAGGTGTTTATATTGTTATGCCACAATTATGATTGATATTCGTGTATTGTTAAACCTTTTTTTTATGTCTCACATCCCCGAATCTCCCCGTGACGGACGCAGACGGCGACAAGGCTAGGCCCTAAGGAGCTTCGCCCCTAAAATTTCCGTCAGCGGGCGTCGAACCTACGACCTCTCGCTCCGAAGCAAGCGGCACAAAACTAAGCCACAGAGCGTACGCTCTCCAGCTATTTATATACACCATATACCGTTGGCGGTCCTCAGAGCTCGGCAACTTCAGCCCGTTTTCGTCATTACTAGGGAGATGGCGTGAAGGTAGCGCGGAAGGTAAAGCCCCTGAAACTTCGTAAAGTAGCGACATATGTGGGCAAAAGCGCGGCTTCTCTCTTTTCTCCCTCCTCCAACCTCTCCGAGGCTGACGCCGCGTCGGCATTGGCCAGATGCCGTCACGTGGGACTGCTCGCAGTGTTCGTTTGTTTACAGTCGCTCTCGACTACCATCCTTGCTCTCGAAGCGCGGACTCGCTGGTGTACAGCCCATCTGTTTTACGGATACGCACTTGTCCTTCCGTGCGCGTTGTGCTGTGAAATACTTTTCACCCAAGACTGACGTCGCTGTTGGTTGCCGTGGGCGCCGGTTGCGCTTTCTGATGCCAGAAAAAGCTCTTCATGATACCGTCCGTTAACCGCAACGAGTTGCGACAAAAGACGTGGTTGCATAAAATCGGAAGTGAGAGCTTCAGGCCGACACTTCGACTCGATTTTGCGAGGTAAGTTGCGAGTCTCTCACTATGAGTATGCGTCGAGGTTGGCGTAATTCAATGCCTGCTCTAACGCCGCAGACATGTCGCAGCTAATTGTAACAGTACGTCGCCATCTCTCACTCACGTTTCATTAGCGCTTCTGCGGGGTCTGTATTTTTTTTTGTCAACAATACATGGTTACGTTTTCTGCTTGACGCTATGCGCCTACTGGTTTGAGTTCGCGGTGTTGGTTCGTGCGCTTCGCATGCACGCGGACGGACGATCGAAAATGTGATTGCGAAACTTCAGAGATGCCGCCCTGGTGTTTTGAGTAAACAATACTGGAGTGCGAAAACTCTCATTAACGTTGGTACTCTCCGTTGGTTTTTGTTGCGTGCTCGTATATTTAAGATAAAATTACTTTCTCTAGCTCTTCGAAGTTGACCGATCAGCCAGGAACTCGCGATGCGGGGATAACTATGCAAAGCGTGCGTGACCTACTGAGTCGTTGGGTGCGTTCATCGTTTAGGAACCTCACGTGTGCCGTGCCATTTCGCGCGACTGTTTCCGTGCTATTTCGTGTGAAGGTTTATATCCGCAAGTGGAGCTCTCGCGAAGGAATCACTTACGGTGGCTCGCTAGTTCATCCATTCGCTTGCTTGTTCTTTCAGCGATATACTTCGTATGTCAGATGCGTCCACAAGGCGCACTTGCGAAATATGATTGGTGCGTCTAACCACTTAACGATACAACCACAACTGTTCTAATGTATCAAGTATAAATGTTGTACGCCTTCTGGCGCATTATTAACGCGAAAGCCTTAGATGCCTCATCAAACGCTCCACTTGACCGTCGGCGACATCGGCGTCCCGCGTCGACAACGTCAAGACGAGCTGTTGCTTGCACTAACAGTCATTTTGAATGCTCTCTGCATCCTGGCGGCACTACACAGAGCTGTCATGGGCCAACGTTGCACTCGTTTAGATAATTTTAGGATGAGTTAGACGGAAGACGCGAATGCTCTCAGCGGGTAGCCCGGCAAGCAAGCGCTCTCTCCGCGAAAGGGCGTCTGCTACGCAGGTGCAAGGCAGGTGGCGCAATGTTCGAAAGAGAGCAGACGGAGGAGAAACGAGAGCGGAGGAGGACAGTAGGAGAGTGTCGCTACTTTACGAAGTTTCAGGGGTTTTAGCGGAGGACGCGCTCTAATGGTCGTCGCCCCTCTCGCTGCGAAGTGCGCGCGCCTCCACAGGGCGTGGTCACTCGTGCGCGCGCGCGCTAATATCGTGATTGGGGCGCTTTGTACGTGTTGTTCTTCCACCGCAAGTTTGCTTTGAAGTTACAGTGGTAAAAGAGCTCACGAAGGTCACTTCGCTCGCCGCAGCGGCAGCGTTTACGAAAGCAGCGCGCCGCTCACACAAGAAGTAACAATTGTGACAGTTGTTCGCGCTCGTTCTGTGTATACTTGTGCGTTCGTTTCGTGCGTCTTTCTTTGCGTTACAGCAGCACGCGTTAGGTGTCGAGCTGTGACAGTTAGTCCGCGCTAGTCCTGTGTATGCTAATTTCGTACGTCCTTCCTGCTTGAGGTTGCGCGCTGCAAGTGTCGAGCGCCTTGCCGTCCTTCGCGTGACATAACAATGTATTGCTGTGGCATTCATTCATTCACCCTTGTGCCGAAACAATGCACAATAAATGCTCAACTACCTCTGTGAAGACACGTTTCGCTTTCGTGTTATACGAATTCCTATAACAGAGGGATCAGCCATGTTTTTGTTTCACTTAGGCTTGTGCAGAGGGCGAGGCTGGTGTAGTCGTAATTTTTTTAATTCTTGTTTGCAACTTTTGTGGTGCCATTTGGCTCTGTACTTTTCCACTAATGTGGCTTTCCTTTAAACAAAATTTCTGTTTCGATTACGCTCTTTTCCTTTTGTGTTCTATTTGACGTTTCCGTTAGCTTCGCGCTACCAATTCATCGCAACATGGAAGACGCAAGTCACTGAGATCAAGCAGATTCGCACGCTTCAAGGTCATGATATCGAGAGGAGAGATAGGCTAGGCTGGGACCACCAACTTGCAAAAGGTGCATCGTAGAAGCAAACCTTCGAAAATGGTTTACAAAGCACATTTCTCCCTCTACTAAAGCGCATAAAACAATTTTGAGTTTCGAGTTTCGGAGTCCCTATGCAAACACGGCACAGGGGAAAAGTAACGGTTTGTAGCATGCGTGCGATTGAAACTTGCAATATTCGATGCGAGTAAGGTATGGCCGTCATAGTACGGTCTGAAGGCGCAATCCCCCCATCGTGAAATTTCCCGCTTCGGCAAGGCCTGCCCTGCCGAAGCACAACGCAAAAGCAACAACAAAGAAACAAATTATTCAGGGCCGTTCCAGGTTGACCGACATGTCGCGTCCGCCACGTGGTTCCAGCGCGCTTCCCGGTTGGTCCGAGGCTGTAGCAGTTGGAGCTACGTCGACGCACGCTCTGTGCTCGTCGCGTTTTACCCACAGACTAACATACAGATTACAAGAGTGGACACTCCGGCCTAAAGCGACTGAGCTACGCAGCTTCATGTAGGTCCGTTAGAGGGAAATACATCACTCCCTATCTTCAATGGGAACGCGCATACTTGTTATCCACTTTAATACCTTTTCTAGTGCACTATACATCTACTTGTCTATGTGGCTGCAGACGTGGCTTTTATTGGCTCGCATTGCGGCTCCGAATGTGTGTTTATCGTCTGCGCTTGGACGCTTCGATATCGTCGGGCAGGATGGGGCATGAATCGGGTGCGAGAGAAGTGCAGCAGGGTGTCGACGCGACGGAAACGTTATCACGCTCCATGTTCATGAGCGTTTAAGGGAATGAAGAAGTACGAACAGTAGTAGGTCGACGCTATATAAAATAAAAAAAATTCCCCATCTCCCGCTAAAGGGAACCATGTGTGGATGCGAAGCAGCGGGGAGATAATTAGCTTGAGCGGGAGGAACGTCACCGCTCTCATTTCACGGCAGTGGTCCGGGCGCTCATCGCGGCGCTGCACAGCAGAGAGAATGAGGCGCGCGCGCTCCGTCATTTTCATACCGCGGAAACTACCGCGGCGCCCCCAGCGGAGTATGCAGCTGTCACACCACCTGTCGTGCGTACCGCTCCGTAGAGGATTCCTAGAGGAAAGGACGGGGGGGGACCGTAGGAGAGGAGAGAGAGGGGCAGGGGACGCAAGCATCCGCGTTTGGGGGTGTGGGACGCGGGAGCCGCTCCGTAGAGTAGAGGATTCCTAGAGGAGAGAGGGGGGCGAGGTCGCGCACGCGCTGTCGGGTTGAGGGACGTCGGAGCCGCTCCAGAGAGTAGAGGATTCCTAGAGGAGAGAGGGCGAGCATGCGCTGTGGGACGCGGGCGCCGCTCTGTAGAGTAGATGATTCCTAGAGTAGAGGAAGGGGGGTGAGCGTACGAGAGCATAGGGGAGGGGACGCGAATGCGCTGCGGGGGGGTGTGGGACGCGGGGGGCCGCTCCGTTGAGTAGAGGATTCCTAGAGGAGAGATAGGGGGTGAGCGTAGGAGAGAGAGGGGGAGGGGACGCGCATGCGCTGTGGTGGTGTGGGACGCGGGAAGGAGGGACGGACTAAGCCCCCTCCAAACACATGCAAGCAATATTAAGGAATGGCGTCAACCTGGGCGACAGACACCACCTGCCTAGCCATTCGCTAAGCAGCCTCTCTGTGCCCTCGGCCATGACTCAAGGAATGGGGTCAACCTGGGCGAAACAGACACCTACCTAGCTATTGCTAAGCAGCCTCTCTGTGCTCTCGGCCATGACTCTGATGACTGTGATCGGGTTGACGGCCTTCATGTTAATTAGTGTTCTGGTTCGCATATTGGGTGCTTCCCTACTTCATGAAAGTGGCCGGACGTGGGACGCGGGACGGGGGACGCCGGACGGACATAGCCCCGAGCATAAGATGCTTCGCATCTAAAAGATGCGCGATAACGTGATGAAATGTAAATGGGTTGACCATGAAACGTAAATGAGTTGACCAAAAATTACTGCAGATCCACGAAGTGAATGCTGATGATGGAGCGAAACTCCTTGGAAGCCAGTCTATGTCATTTTATTTTACTAACTGTAGCGCCATTGATCGATGCGCAAGCGCTGCACGGTCTAAGTACGAGCGGCTTGCGAGCAATCCAGCGCGCGGTACACAGGCTTGTATGCGCACTCTAGGTACGGAGCGGCGCGGCGCCGGCGCAACACCTGCGCGCGGTTGTTGTGCGCGCTTCGTGCGCTCCGCGAACAGTTCTGCGCATGACGTCGTGCGCTTGCTCGGAGAGGGGTTTCGATGTCAGGCTTCTGTAGTTTGAAATAGCGCCCAAATGTCAGCGCTACGCAATTCGTAAATGTCTAAATGAACAGAGAATAATGGAAAGCAAGAAATTCGACACAATAAATGATGAACAAAATTTATTTCATGCAAGCATGAGTAAGCCAAACCGTGCGTTTCTAAAGAAAAGAAAGTGGTTTTGTTTGAAGCGTTGAATTTTGCAATAAAATTCAGAGCTTGCTTGACAACAGAGAGGAATGTCAGCTATATGAAAAAGACGCCTCTGTTCAGTCTAATAAGAATACTGCACTGGAGCACGACAGTGTATGTAGTACTTGAGCACACCCAATATCGACAGTTTTGAATTGCAATACAATTTGCATACGTTTTCTTGCGCTAACCTACTGATCATCTGGTTATTCTCTTAATTATTATTGGAAACTAAGCGCACATTTTATCGCTTGTTTGCGAATGAACGCACAACGCAACCTCTTTCGTCCTGGCTACGCTGACTCTCCTTACCATTCTGCACTTACATGCTCAGCTTTTCTCGCAGTAAACACGACCCTATAGAAGCGTTTCTTCACGAGTTTATACTTAGCTTTGCTATTTCAGTGATAATGAGTCATGGTAAAGTGAAAACGTGAATGTTATTTCGTTCACCTCAATACCAAAACTTTTTTCTTAGTAGGGCAAGCTGTCGTGGTGGAGGTGTGATGCAGATGGGGTCAGAAAAGTTTTCATGTAACTTGATTGCAAGTCTTTCCAAAACCACACCCAACTACGAAGCGCTTAGAATACAATTTGGATCCTTTGTTTTAGCTGTTGTCTATCGACAATCTGATTGGAATAGTGAAAGTTTTTTTGTCTTCTTACAACAGTCACTGTGTTTTGCGTATCAAAATATAATGTGCGTAAACATAGGCGGCGACTGCAATGAAAGCCTCCTGCAATCTAACGCAGTTGCCTGCAATATGACATTAGTTGGCTCCTGTGGTTTCACGAACGTAATAGAAACACCCACTCGTGTATCATGCCTTACCGAATCCCTTACGGGCTTATTTATTACGAACAGCCAAATGAAAGATATCAATGCTGGTGCCATTGTTGCCGAATTACGCGATTATCTGGCGATACGCATGTCTTCTGACAGAAAGAAAAGAGGGATAGCGAGACAACGCGAGCGTTATTTTTTAGTCACCCAAGAAATGAATCCAAGAACAATGAATGATTTTAGCAATCAGCTTCATGGCGTGGACTGGCCAGCCCTATTTTAGTGCAGCCATGATAACACTGCCTTCGGTACGCTCACGCGCATATAAAAAACGCACAGTAGCCCTTTTAAATTGAAAGTGGTAAGGACATGAAGAAAGCTATGCAAACACTGGTTATCAGATGAATGTCTAAAGTTAATTCTTAAGAAAAACAAATTATAGTCATTTTGTGCAATCAAGAAGCCTGGATGGTCTTTCTCTTTTTAAAAAAATACCGCAAATTTGCACTTCGAGGTACAAAAAAAGTCGTATATATAAAGACTGTTCAGCGATACGGATTCCAGATGTGCTCGAGTTCGGCATGTTCTTGAAAAACGCCTGAATTGCGACACAAGTAATGAAGATCTCTTAGCTACAGAGAATAAGAAGCAGCGAAATGGTATTTAATTAGCAAATTGCTTCAATGAACACTTTACAAGTTCAGTAATTTGTCCTCACAGTATAAACGCTTTCAGTTCTATGGGATCACCCAGCGTAAATAATATACGATCTCGGAGCCAACGACATCTGATGATGTTTACTCTGCTTTCATATCCTTAATGAACTGTAAGGCACCTGGCAGTGATAGTCCACAGATTAAAGCAATTAAATTTACAATAGCTTTCATAGTGCACGATGTGACCCACGTATTCAATATTTGGTTTTCTACTGATGTTTTCCAGGGCGAAAAATGGAACATGCCAACGTAACTGCTCTGTTAAGATCAGGTGGCCGAAACGACATGTCCAATTATTGGGAGCTGTCAGTGGTCCCCATTATTTAAAAAGGCTTGGAGAAGATTATCTGTAAAAGGGACGAATCGTTACCACCGTATCAGTTCGAATTTCGTAAAGGTCGTTCGACAGAATTAGCTTGATTAACACAGATGGATTTTATTTTATATGACTTTGAAGGAACATATTGTGTTCATGCGCGGGGGACATCTTCACAGAAAAAACGTTCAAACGTTATTTCTTTGACCAAAAAAAAAAATCATTGCGCCATGTTGCATGCGTTCGTTACGACAGCCATACAAGTACATTATTTTGCCAGCTTATTGTTCTCCCAGTTGATATGAAATATGAGTTTAACCTTGTAATGAAAGATAAAGAAAGCGTAAAACGAGGTGACACTAGATTTATTGATCGTTATAACCTTAGCGAACCACCTGACCTTAAAGACAACATTCGATAGCGAACCACTTCATTTATACCTTTCCCACAAACTAATCATGGGAAGGAAAGGTTACGGTGCCGAATATTTGTTTTGCTCGACATCCTGGAGGGAGAAAACAAAAACCTAAATGTTTCTTCGCACATAATTATAAAGGAGTATTTTCTTAGCTGTGCGACGGCATGTGAATAGTGTATGCACTATTTGTGTCTACGTTTCTTGCTTGTGCTTCATTTATGGAACAACTTTCCTTTTGGTTGTCTGTGAAAGCGGTTTTCACATTCTTATGTACCTGCAATTCTGTAGGGCTTCACCATGTTACATAGATTTGTGATTTTTGTAAGAGTCCACGAAAGCAGTGCGCTTTCAGTAGTCTATTGATGCTACATCATCGCCATCTTCTTTCTTCTCTTCTTCCTCTGTCCTTGAGTAAACAATAATGTCATCGACATACACATTGCAGAACTTGCCTATGTAATCTTTCAGGACACTATTCATCAGCTTTTGAAACCACGCCCCGGAGTTCTTCCATCCGAACGGGAGACGGTTATACTCATAGATATCAAATGGTGTGACAAATGCTGTAAATTTCTTTGTTTCTTCTTTCAAGTGGCACTTGCCAGTATCCCTTGCACAAATCAATTCTTGAAAACCATTGACATCCGCCAGTTTCATCGATGATTTCATCTATCCGGGGCATTGGGAAAGGGAACAATTCAGTTTGTCTGTTAATTAGCCGATAATCCATGCATAGTCGAAGGGAATCATCTTCCTTGGGTACAATAGTAATTGGGGACGCAAATGCGGATGTAGACGGCCTGATGATGCCGGAGTCGAGCATACCTTGGAGTTCTTGTTTCAGCCAAACTTTCTTTTCATGACTTAGGGCGTATGGCTTTCTCCGGACTATTGTTGTATCGTTCAGCTCTAAAGGTACCCCAATTGCTGTTGTCGGTGGTGGATATGTGCCAACACATATTAGTTCTGGGAACTTGGCTGTGATATCATCAGGGCACATAGCTATTCTACTTGTCTTGGGTACAACACTATTTATGGGTTCTATCGCACAGTTCGTCCCTTTGCCTTCATCTGTTGTTATTACATCGTCCCACAGTATGTTCATCTTTAGGCGCTTCATATCCGGCCGAGCGAGGATAAAGTCAAAGTCAACTCCGGATAGCACCAAACATTTGACTGTGACCTCCTGGCTTCTGAACTGGAGTTTAGCATTTGTCCATCTGGAGAAATCCCTGCGTGTGCCGTCGTAGCCGTGCACCTGAATGGACTTTCCCGTGATGATATCGTGGTGACACACAATTCTTTCATTTATCATGCTTACAGATGCTCCAGTATCAATAATTACTGACACTTCTTGATTATTGACGAGCATGTCAGCATAAAGAATGTGTGTCTTTGTTATAAATACCTTCTCTATTTCATTACTCGGTTGGGTTTGAGTTTTTATGACCTCCCTGCTGTCGGAGTCCCTGAAGTGTCTCGCGGTTCGTGAAGATAGAGCGCTAGGACAATTAGTGCGCGTAAATTCGTCGCAAGCTTTGTCCTGTAGCTGTGCACCCTTAAGCTCGGCTTCTTCTTGCAATGTGACCCTCGTTTTTATACAGGTATCTGTTACAATAACATTCTTTATCGTACCAAGAAGGTCTTCTAGAGAGCGCGGTGACATGAGTTGTGTCTGCTGTCGGCATTCTGTCGTCATCCCAAGCATTACAAGTGGTACAATGGCCGATTCCGGAAGTTTAGGCTCTGCGAGTTGAAGTAGGCGACACTTTTCAAAGACATATTCAGAAAATTTTCCTTCTTTCTGTCTATATGTAAGCGCGTCATCCCATAAGTCGAGCGCATTGCCTTGAAAAGCAGAACGAAAGCTGTCTTTCCACGCACACCAGGGTTGTTCTTCGTGCTTCATGGATACGGATATCGAACCATTTCCTGGGATTTCCTGTTAAATATTTCGACATATGGAACACGCGGTCCAAGTCCGAGCGCCAAGAATTTTTTTTTTCGCAGGCGTATTCGTAGTGGTCAAGCCATGTATGAACGCTACAAGAGATGCCGTCAAATACTTCTGGCTCTATTTGGGCTCCCGACATTACAGCGTGCTGCGAGTGTACTTAAAAGAGCTTCTTGGCGTTGGGCTTGCTGACTTTGCAATTCGACAAGTTGCAACATCGCGTCTGACAATGTTTGAGTTGAAGAAAATGCTTTTGCGTCGAGCTTACGGGTATTACAATTTTGTCTCCGCAAAAGTGGTCTACTGTTCATAAGAAATAAGACATGTGTCTTGGTGTATATCTTAAGACAAAGAAATGGTGATTACGCTGTAAAACTCATGTCAGTGTTCTAGTTGCAGTATTTCTCAAAACTTAAGTGTATATCTATACACTGCAGTCTTTTACGTATTCATGTGGAAAAATAGTTGACTCTATGCTGCCAAATACTGTAAGACGGGTGTCTTTGTCAATCCGGCATCATAGCAGCTTTTAACAGCGAACCTGTTGTAGCTTGCAGTAGTTTGTGCGGTGTTCCCAGAAAAGCATGACATCAAACCGGCACACCTTCTCTTTGTCCTTTTGGTCATCGTAGTTGTAGTATTCATCTTGCGCTTCGCTCCCAAAACACAAGCGCCGATTTCACCAGCGCAGGCTGGAATAATTCTGATGGACGAAGTAGATTACAGAGAGAGAAACAGAAGGAGAGAAAGAGAGAGAACAATGACAGGAAGGAAGATACAGAAAGATAATTAAAGTCACATACAAAGAGGAATTTATGCGGAAACATTTCTTCGTGGGGGGGAATATTGGAACCAGCGTGCACACCATACAAAGGCGAGCGGCTGGCAGAGCACAGCATAGCCTTCTATAGTAAAGTACAGCAAGAGGTTGGGAAAGGGAAGTTAAGGAGAGGGTAGACATGAGAATGAGAAAGAGGCAGCGAGAATTACACAGACAGAGAGAAAAAAAACGGAAGATAGAGAAACAAAAATACAAAGACCGAAAAAGACAAAGAAATAGAGACACAAAAGGAAATATGGAAGTGAGGGTGAGGAGGAGGGGAACGTCGCCAGCTCCGCTGCTACCTCAGTCACTGTACCACTAGTACAGAGCAGCCCTACCTTTTGGCTCCTCGCCCATAGTTTGTTTTGAAGGCAAATGCGGAAACCGTGAAATTTTGCGAAATATCCAAACATGAACTACGCGTATTTAAGAGAACATACTTCCCAACTTGTTTCTGCGTTGGATGACGATGTCGATGATGAGTGATATGGAAGAGTCCGTTGTAATGGGTGGGACGCTTAAAAGTGACTCAATTGCTACGCGATGGGAATGGTGTGTGTCCTCGGGTCTATTGACATGAGTGTAAAAGATGGAGAAAACGGCAAAAGAGAAACTAAGAAGACGAAGCAGAAGAAAAACGAAAAAAAAAGAAACAAACAAGAACGTGTCTTGCAAATGCAGAATTATTGAACATAGAAAAAAAAGACGAAATAGAAAATTTGACTACAGACCGGACGACATAACCTGCAAAAGAGGAAGAAAGTGACAAGAGAGGCGACGTGGCTGGGAGAGACAAGGCAGAGTGCAGAGCGCTTGGAGCGAGAAGACGCTTGGGCGAGCGGTAGCAAGTGACATGGCGTTGCCATGGTGGTCCGCTACCAGACCACCTCGGCTCGGTGTCGGCCGTAGCGGTGCTAAATTTATGAAAAGGATATGACACTGAAAGTGCTTGAAAATCTTTTCGTGCTGACCAAACGCACCAGGCAAGGTTTCATGATTTTTCAAGCGTAAGCATTAATATAAAATCATGTACCACTAAATATTTTTTTTTATTTTTGCCTGTTTTACAGCTGTTGCGTTCCCCGGCTCTTACGCTTATTTCCTACGGTCTATCCAAAAACGTATCATCGGGGTTCTTCTGTATATAAAGACCACTCAAACGATTACTCTCAAAAGCAATATGTAAGGAGCAACATGTTAAATGTAGAAAAAAGAGAGTGTGTAGGCAGCACTAGCATTTCAGCGCAAAATTAAACAGATATTTACGCATTGATATTTAACGCAGCAGTAAGCGACACGCTAAGCACTACATCAAAGCATTTCTCATATACAGCTTTACAATACGGCGTCATAAACGGATGACAAACCAAATTGTTTCGGCAGAATAAGCAGTAACCATAAAATTATGTTGATTGCTGGATATGGTTGGCGTTCATTTACAACTGGATTCAGGGTTGGCGTTGGCGGCTACTTTGCGCCAAATTAGCTACTTTACTACCCCATCTGGCGACAAAAAATCCATGTTGGCGCCATGGCTACTTTTTGGTTATTTCGAACTTTTGCTTTGGCGCATTAAGTAGCCATATTTTACAGCATTTGCAGATTAAGTATACTATTTTTTAGCAATCCTATCATGTCAGCCGATGCTCGCACATCGGGTGCAGAAGGGGCACTTGCGCCCTTCAAACCAGACCAGCACTTACGTCTACCTAAGCAACACCAGTGCTCTTCCCCTCCCCCAGTCGCGATGACACAATGGTTTCCATAGCCCCCCCCCCCCCCTCCTTCCAAGGCAAAATGCTACCCACACTCGTGCCTGCAAATATGAAGTGGTGAAGCTATGTCTATGCTGGCAAACGCGTAACTAACACACTGTTCACGCTGCCCGTCGTCTGTGCTGATGCTATGCGCAAGTTGCTCATTCTGACCCGCAGCGGTTGTTCTGGTGTGAATTTGACAAAAACAAAGATCCGCAATACAATGAAGCTGGACTGTACATCTTAACCAGCTTTCACTATCTGAAGCTGGACGAGTATTATGTAAGCTCTACTAATCAAATACAATCTGCGGCCTCAAGGCTTCGGCGCGTGTGTTGTCCTTTTGTTTTCGTGTTCGTCTTCCCACCCGGTGTGCGCTGCCATACGCAGTGATGATCAACCAGCTAGCCCACAAGTATAATTCAACATTTGAAGCAAGGAAAAACTGCTTAGCATTTAATGTTCGCGCTGACTGGTTGGCTGGAATGTGCCAAAACCATTCTGTATCTGGTAAGAACAACATCGATTTACCTAAAGTATAAGCATAGCACACTTTATTCATTATAATTTATTCACATATTTGTACAATCTGTGACTCAGCAATTGAAGACTTCAGCAAGAGGAAAAACTGTGCTGTTACTTCTATGGTATTCCTTATTCAAAATGGTATTATTTATTGTTCAATAATATAAAATGTACTCATAATACCAGTTCTGTTGTATTTGGCTACAAATTTGGCTATAAAATTAAACGACATGGCTACTTTTAGCTTAAATTCTGGCTACTTCTCAAGTCCAGCCAATGGCAACCCTGACTGGATTGTTGGAAGAAGGATTTCCACTTAGCAATTTGCAATTTGTGCCAATTTAAACAGAGTAGATGCAGTCGGTGAACAGTAACGAAATTTAAAATAAACGTAGACGCAAACCGCACACTCTATACAATTCAATAAAACCAGTTACTGCACAGTGTTGTGGCTATTTATTCAACATTTTGCATGAAAGCAAGTGAGCCCGATAAAGGAAACAGTGGCAGGCGGTCAAAAGGCGGCACAATACCGTGGCCATCCTGGCACTTGCTGTAACATGGCGTTCAGCCTACGCCTCCTCCAATTAAGCTACCGAGAGCAGCCGGATCGATTCTAGCTTCCTGATTGGCAGCGCTTGCGGAGGCTGAACTTTCTCGTGCTGTAGACTCTTCATTATCTAGAACCGCCATGACGCCTGCAAAGAAAAAGTATTTGTAAACAAATTACACTCATTATTTCATGGATGCTGTAAAAGATGTTTTGTCAAATGTCGAAGCCACAACTTCAGGCAAGGAAAAATGGCGTGATGAAATTATAAGCGATAGAGTACGAACTATATGCTGTCATTTTTTTAGTATACTGCATTCAACTCCCCAAAATATAATGATGGATCTTGTGAAATTAAACGGAGTTTGCAGCGGCTGACCCAACAGCGTCATTTTCCGGCGAAAAAAAAATTCCCCATCTCCCGCTAAAGGGAAGCATGTGTGGATGCGAAGCAGCGGGGAGATAATTAGCTTGAGCGGGAGGAACGTCACCGCTCTCATTTCACGGCAGCGGTCCGGGCGCTCATCGCGGCGCTGCACAGGAGAGAGAATGAGGCGCGCGCGCTCTGTCATTTTCATACCGCGGAACTACCGTGGCGCCCCCCAGCGGAGTATGCAGCTGTCACACCACCTGTAGTGTGCCGCTCCGTACAGGATTCCTAGAGGAAAGGACGGGGGGGGGATCGTAGGAGAGGAGAGAGAAGGGACGTGCATGCGCTGTGGGGGGTGTGGGACGCGGGAGCCGCTCCGTAGAGTAGAGGATTCCTAGAGGAGAGAGGGGGGAAAGGACGCGCATGTGCTGTGGGACGCCGGAGCCGCTCCGTAGAGTAGAGGATTCCTGGAGGAGAGAGGGGGAGAGGACGCGCATGCGCTATGGGACGCGGGCGCCGCTCCATAGAGTAGATGATTCCTGGAGGAGAGAAAGGGGGGTGAGCGTAGGAGAGATAGGGGGGAGGGGATGCGCATGCGCTGTGGGATGCGTGAAGGAGGGACGGACTAAGCCCCCTCCAAACACATGCAAGCAAGATCAAGGAATGGGGTCAACCTGGGCGACAGACACCACCTGCCTAGCCATTGCTAAGCAGCCTCTCTGTGCTCTCGGCCATGACTCAAGGAACGGGGTCAACCTGGGCGACAGACACCACCTGCCTAGCCATTACTAAGCAACCTCTCTGTGCTCTCGGCCATGACTCTGATGATTGTAGTAGGGTTGACGGCCTTCATATTACTACAGTGTTCTGGTTCGAATAATGGGTGCTTCCCTACTTCATGAAAGTGGCCGGACGCAGGACGCGGGACGGGGGACGCGGGAGGGACGGACACAGCCCCGAGCATAAGATGCTTCGCATCTAAAAAAACTGCGGCCCGCCGCATGGCGGCGTTGGCACGGAGGCCACTGGCCATACCACAGCTCTTTAAAGCCTTTCAAATCGGTTTTCATACTTGCACCGGCAACCCGGTGCATAGCCACCCGCGTGAAGTGGCAAATGGTGAAAAATGGCAGCCTCCGAAGAACTGCAATAGTGGAATAGCAGACAGGTGTATGGGTTTGGCCCTTACAAAAATGGGTTTGACCTTTCTGTCGCCCACGAGTCACCTACCAGTCACCCGAGTCACCTTCTTGCAGACTCGACCTTTCTGTAGACCTGGTCTGCAGATTTTCTGCAGACGCCGAGCAGACGGCAAGCAGACTTTTCTGATAATGTGCGTCCAGAGTGCCTACGTGTGGATGTATGTAACCTATACGTATGTATCTATATATTCTTGACCATGACACATTTGATAACAATGATTAAATGGGTTTCACCTTTCAGGCACCCACCAGACACCCCATACAGACCTAGTCTGCAGGTTTTCTGCAGACACCGAGCAGACGGCTAGCAGACTTGTCGATTAATGTGTGACCCGTGCATGTGTGTGTGGATGTATATGCTACATGCATATATATCTATATATTTTGGACCATGACACAATCGATAATAATGATTAAATGGGTTTCACCTTTCAGTCACCCTCCAGTCACCCACCAGTCCCCCCCCCATGTAGACGTAGTCTGCAGATTGTCTGCAGAAAGGCTGCAGCTTTTCTGCAGCCGTATGCGACAGCGTGCCAGCTGATAATCAAAAGTCACTAATTAAAATAGCGTTGCACATGTTGCAGGTGTAGATGAAAAGATATGTGTGTTTTATGGCTGCCTCACGTCCACCATAATTTTACACGTATTTTGTGAACGTGTAAATGTAAAATTTTGAAGCATAGGAATTTTCCTACCGGCACTGAATGGCCGGTTAAGAGAACATGGCTATATATACCCGGGTGGTCGGTGTTAGGTTGTGAAGCGCGAGTGGTCTATGTGTTTGGTATTTACTTGGCTGTTGTTGCGTGTATGTTGTGGGCACGTGTTGTTGGGTGTATGGGCGGTATTCTACCCTTCGATGCTGCATGTCCCTTGACTCTTTGTGATAATGAAAATGGTCGCTATTACTTTTTGTTCACCCGCGACAAAACGTTGCGGATTTTCTGCAGAAATGCTACAGAATTTCTGTAGACGTTCTGCAGATGTTCCGCAGACATTCTGCAGGCTTGCTGCATCCTGCGCTCTGCAGACTTTCTGCAGAATGGGTGTACCAATTGCCTATTCAGAGGTGACTGGGGAGTGACAGAAAGTTTGTCACTTGTCTTCACACATTCCGCACCACGGGTGACTCAGGGTCTGTAGAATTTCAGCAGACAGGCTACAAGTTTTTTTGTAAGGGGGGTTCACAATGATGTAAAAGGCAGCGCCTAGAACGAATACAAAAACACAAGGAGAACACAGGAAATGCGCTGTACTCACAACAGCAGTACTCAGTGTTGTGAGTACAGCGAATGTCTTGCATTCCTTTCGTCGTTTTGTATTTGTTGTAGCGCTGCCCTTTACATCATTAGGAACTGAAATCATGGTGGCTGCGACCGCCTGTGTCCCAAAGACCGCTTTTACCCCCGTAAAGTTTGTTTTAGCGAAACCCTTGCAAGCTTCAGGGAAGCAGACCAGTGAATGGATTCGCGGCGTCATCACAAATCGTGCTGTGCTCAGTGGTGTCGAAATTCTTCATGCCACACCGGCATAAAATTCTTTCGGATCCAGACGGACAAAAGGTACGATCTGCATGGCACTCGTTTCATTTTAACGCGATAGCGTTAAAGAGCTCGTTTCGCAGAAATTCCGGCGTCGGCGTCGTTGGTTGTGAGCGAAAAATCATCATCTTGTCCGTGACCGAAAAATCATCATCTTGTCCGTGACCGAAAAATCGAGAAAGATGCAAATAAAATAAATAATAAAAATTTCCGGGTCCTAGTTACGATCGAACCCGGGTCGTCTGCGTGGCAAGCAGGTGTTCTACCACACAGCCATGCATCTGCTTGGATATACTGTAAAAATAACTTCCTCTGCTTGGAAATGCAGGGAAAAGAACTTCCATGCTTCGCAAACGCAAGCGTCCTTTATATAGGCGTCGCAATATAACATGTAATATCCCCAGAATATTGCATGGTACAAGCGTAAATTGCCATCTGGCGTCAGAATATGTGACTATAATAACGATTCCATAGTTTAAAGCCAGCCACCCATTACAAACGGCACACACCTTACTGCGCGTATTCCCTTAACACCACGTAGTGGGTGCATAGCAAGTTCGAAGACATTTCACACATTTGCCGCGCATAATTTCTCCTGGTTTAAACCATACTACCCATTACATAGTATGCACTAAGTGATTGAAGTACGCAGTAGGGACGGGATATCGCTATCGCGTTCAACTCTTAAAGGCGAAGCTTAAGGGTCCCCCCAATTTTTTTCTACGCTTGCACGGCATATCAGGATGCGGTTGCAGCAGTAGCTGTGTAGTTTAATTGAGCATACACGTGCATGATTTATTTATTAGATTCTGATCGTTTGCTTTGCGGCTTGAATTATACATAACATGCACGGCAGAGCATCTGGAAATTAATCCAACGACTACATTTGCTACACACGATTGTTTATACTTGCGTTTTTAATTTAATGCATTTCTATCATGCGTTGCATTTCGATGTTCAATTTTCGCTCAAGTCAATGCACGGCATGCCACAAATGTATTTCTACCAACATATACAATAACTATTAGAGCAGTGTAGGCTTATCCGCACTCTTTTTATCACCTTTTGATTGCCTGCGTTGAGTTTGTTTTCGTAGCATGCGTTATTATTACTGTTGTAATAATTATATTATGACTATTATTATTATCAGCCTATTTATGTCCACAGCTGGAGGAAGGCGGCTCCCATACGCTTTTGGCTCTAAGGGAGGGTCCAGATACGTTCATAGCAGGTGTTTTTAGCACTATGTTAATTAAACAGTGACTACGCAAATGATCACACTCGCGAGTTTAGACGGGCGCTATTTAAATTATTGCGTTTCAATCATGTGTTTTCGCTTTGGCCTCACGTGAATCCACGACATATTGAAGAGGAATTTGTGGCAATAGATATACAAACTAAGAAATTACTTTATGCTTTTCTAATAATAGTAAATATAATAATTACAGTACTTATAATTTATAATGTATACTTCAATTTCATGATTTCAGTTTAGGCTTTAAATACAATTACGATATATTCACAAGAATGAAGTTACAGCTAAAAGCCCATAAATAATTGGAAAATGTAAGCTTACGTGTGCTAATAATTTATCACTGGTTTTTTAATAAGGTTTTTATTAAAGATTTGCAGCAGGGCGCGAGAAGTACATCAGGAATACGCAGTGCGCGAGGATATATATGCACGAATAGTCGTTTACAGATCCTGGTGTGGGATGGCTGCTATTGTCTACAAAAATATATTAGGGGCGCAGCTCCTTAAGGTCGAGGCTAGTACATCACTCCCCCGGTGTAGCCACGCTAGTGCGATAAAGATGACGCTGCCCTCAAGGAAAAGTACACGGAATGTACCCACTATACGTCATAACGATGACGATGATGCTGATGACGATAAAGAATAAGCGCGTTCCAGACCACAGATTTTCTTTCTGCCATCACGGCACAGCACATGGATTGTACCCACTATACGTCATAACGATGACGATGACGCTGATGACGATGAAAAATAAACGCGTTCCTAACCACAAATTCTTTTTCTGCCATGGATGAAATTGATCGTGAACGCGCTCTCGCCCGCGGAAGGCAAAACGGCGACGCCGACAACAAGCTGCTACCCCGGTGTTGAGGACGCGGGAAGCGGCGGCTCAACGCCAAAAACACATTGTATATACTGTACACACGCGTTGTCACTCATTTACATGCGCGAGTGGGCAATGTCACGGGTGATTTACGGTAACAATGATCCCCAGTGCTTCGCCCACTCGGCATGATTCATTTTGTGGAAATGCCAGATTTTTTTGGATTAGGAGGAAAGCTGGGGACGTTGCCACCAAACATTACTATCGCATGTATCCGCCTCTCTTAATAATAAAGCCAGATTTTAATTTAAAATATGCTTTCAGGATTGATGTTGGCACAACTCGTCTTTGTAACAAAAATCAAATTAAGAAAGGAAGATTTGAAATGTATCAAATAACGCTCATTTCGAATAAAATTACACTATCTCCCGCTAAAGGGAACCATGTGTAGATGCGAAGCAGGGGGCGCTAACGCTTACACTGGCGGCGGCGTTGACGCTAGCGACATCGCGGCGTTGCGCAGGAGAGAAACCCGGGGAGGCGCAAAGCACGCAGTGATAGACCGGTGTTTCCTACTGGAACATGCCAATCGCTGCTAATGGGCAATGAGAGACAGAAGACTGATTGCACACAGAGACCTGCAGTCCGCTTTTAGTTAACGCGCACGCTGCGAATTTTTATTGTTCAACAACACACAGGAGATATCTCTCACCGGCACTACCTTGCAGGTCAAGATCCAGTGCCTATACACTCTAAGCCGAAAAGGACGAAAGTGGGAGTAAGTGCTGCATTTCGTCCCCGCAACGAACAGTTAATCTGCGGGGGGGGGATTAGCTGCAAGACGAGAGTGCCGTGTGCAAAATGAGGGAGGAACTGTTAGACCATAGGGAGCAACGTTTACTCCCATGGAATTTTCCCGCGCAATGGGGCCCTCGAATGAATGGTCAGCGTGCGCGTAAGGAAATAGTCCACTAAAGAAATCAACTGTTAACAGTTTGTTTTAGTGTTAATGGTCATGACAAGCTACGGCAACTGCGGCAGGAGTAAGGTAAAATTGTTTATTTGGCATAATAATAAGCAAACGTAAGAAAGCTCCCACACGCAAAAAAAAAAGTGCACGCGCCCAAGCTGTATCCATGCGCGGCGTGGTGTTCTCGTCATAGCGCGGCAAGCTAGCCCTCGATGGTCTAGCGGTGTGTGCTGGATGTGTTCTCGTTTCGTGGTTGTGATTGCTGTCACTTGTGGTGCACTGAATGTTCTTCGCGCGGTGGTAAACGTGGTCCGCTACTGGTATGAAGTGCTACGCCATCGAAATGCTACGCGCCGACTGGATATCGCCTAAAAGGTGAGTGTAAACAAGGCTGCGATCACGCGGCGTGATTTTACAGCTGTGTGCTGTTGATATGTATCGCTTACCGCTTATTAACACTCACGTCCTTTGCGAACAAAACACTCATGGTTGATGACGTGAGTGCTGCTCCGCCTGCTATAGAACTACAAACATGATGGCTGGGCCATCGAAACATGGTAACCTTGGAGAGGGCTCTACATTAGCTGCAGCAAGTACAGCCGCCCATTTTTTAAACCTGAACGCGCGAGCGTCGACCGCCCAGTCGATAAGCGGCGTTTAATCGAACACAGCGGCGAAGTGAACGAAAATACGTGCATGCCCTGCGATGAACAGTCCTGTGCAGCTGTCTTCTGATAGCCTTTTCCGGGAACCGGGCACCAGGACACCCGGAACAGGCGCTTACAGACTCGGCGGTCGATGGTCGCGTGTTCAGGTTAAAAAAATGGGTGGCTGTACAGCTGTTAAATTGTTTTTTTTCAGCGCTGCACAAATAAGCGTTGTTTATCAGAAGTTTTCGCGGCTTTCTGAAAGAACATTCACATAAACTCAGCTCAATCTCTTCTATTGCAAGGTAAACAAGTCATTTGGGGAAGATTGGCTGATAAAATTGCATGTCTAGCTAATCGATTAGCACCACTAACACAGGCAGCCGGCGACCGCATTGGCGACTTTGCTCATTTGTAGCGATGCTAAGATTATAGTTCTTCTATCTCTCAAATGACGCGCAAGCTTTATTGATAAATAAGTGGGACCACAAGCGTACGTGTCCCTGTGAAATCTTGAAACGTTAAAATCCTGAACGGGTTTCTTGAGCTTCACAACACATTTTGAACTGTTCGATTGCATTATGACAGGTTCAGTGAAAGAGCAGTTTTCGTCTAATTTTTAGGCATGCGGCATTTCTAACAGACACCGTGTGAGCTAGCTGCAAGTGCACGCACACTTCTGCCGGAAATAATGAATACTTCTGCATTTAATTTTTCAGGGAATCGATGAATGAGAGCGTTGCGCCTCCTGAGAAACGTCTTCAACATCTTGTAGCTACGAAGACGCTCTCAGCAGCTGTCAATGGTGCTGTTGCACTCCCTGAAGTCGGCTGGACAGCATCCATTCGAATAGACCATTGCACTTTTCATTGCCTCTCCTAGGATGCAGGGAAGCCATCCTATCTTCTGTATTCAACAATGTTGTTTAATTTATGTGTACGCACGATGCTGCAGAATTGACACGAGTCGTTCAATAAACTTGGTTGTTTCGTTAGACGTTTTCGTTTTTCTGACACTAAACAGACATTTTCGCTGAACGATATACCCAAAAGCGTTCTGTACACTGAGCAGCAAGCAAGCTTGACACAGCGACAGGAGCATACATGGGAACGTTTATATATACATACTTTCATCAAGCGCGCAAATTCGCTCGAAGCACACTCGCAGAAAAACCAATCGAGCGCATTTTACATTTTCACGAACGGCAAAACCAAATGGTTGCTTGCGAAACACTGAAGGCTGTAGCCTGATATAAGGAATCTTGCCACTTTGACAAACATGTCAGGAATGCGCTCTGTCCAAACGGTGCCTACATATATAACACCGGTAATTTCCACTCTGCTATGTACTGGGGCATGGTGTAGTGGTTAGCGTGCACGGCTGCTGATTCAATGGTCGCGACTTTGAATCATGTGTGTTGGCTGTGAATTTTCAGTAGTTTACTTCTGAATTTACTTCCGTGTATTGATTGTATATTTCATGAAATACATATGTCAACCTCCAAATTCTCGGTAATTCAACCAGAAACTGTAATAAATTCATTTTTTTCTAATCGAAAAGGAGCAACTGTTAGTCCCATCAGGGGTAACAGTTCGTCCCTACGCAGTTACCAGGCAAAAAAAGGAAGAAATCAGTTACTCCCACAAAGGGGTAACTTTACACCCCAACATTTCGTCCCTCAAAACTACTGAGGACTAACAGATCGTCCCCTCTCACAGTTAGTCCCTAAAGGACGAATCGTTCATCCTTTGGGGAGTAATGGTTGTGGCAATGCAGTTACTCCCCAAAAGGACGAACTACAGACCCCTTTTCGCCCTTTGCGGCTTAGAGTGTGTATACGGGGTGGCCAGTGAACGGTTGTTCAGCGCGAGCAGTTGGCTTTTTCAATCAAGAAACTTGCTAGCAGACGCTGCCTGCGTCGGCGTTGCGAGGCGATAGAGGGGGGGGGGGAGCGTAGGAGAGGAGAGAGAAGGGGAAGGGACGGGCATGCGCAATGGGGGTGTAAACGCAGCGGGAGGGATGCCTAGAAGAGAGGGAGGGGAGCGTTGGAGAGGAGAAAGAGGACGCGCATGCGCAGTGAGGGTGTGGTCGCCGCGGGGAGGGATGCCTAGAGGAGAGAGGGGGGAGCGCAGGAGAGGAGGTGTGTGGTGAGGGCTTGCGCATGCTCATTATGGGTGGTCACGCCGCACACCATCGGATTGAACTCCGCTATAAGATGCTTCGCATCTAAATAGTGCCAGTTGTCACTGAAAACTATCTTATCTGCGCCTGAAACAAATAAATCCATTCTAACCCAAACACTACACACGCACACGTTGATGTTCCAGATATCGCGCTTGGCTCCAGTATGCGAGAAGGCAGGACCTGGCTCATTTACCACCTCGTCAGATCTACAGCAGCTACTGGCTGTGCTCTCCCATTTCACCAGCAGAGACTACGCGGACCCTGGACAGACAAGGCTTCTAAGATGTGCTGTGCCAACAGTTTCCATCTTTGGCGATGGGCAGAGACACGTCGAAAGTTCAGGTGGGATTACTGTAACGTGAACATACAACAGTACAAACTTTCATACCTCTAACATCAATTTACAGAAATGTCTTAATACTCAATATGTGTACCTGTCCCAGTTATCATGACTGAGTATTTTTAAGATTCTCACGCTTATTACACCAACAATATTAACGCATGGTGTACACAGCAGCCATGAATTCGCTGGCATAATTTTGCCTGGTAAATATAAATAGCTAAGTAAAAAATTTGCCGGCTTCACAACTGCCAAGTTTAGAGCAAACGTCTGAACGCTCTACATGTTACCTTCTCGATTCAGATTCAGTTGTTCCTGCTATTTTACCGGCTGCGCAACTTTTTACAGCAAGGCGAAAATGACCTCATAACTGGAGAGACCACCCCATGTGGCGTCTGAGGACAACAGACTTGCACGAGCGGCTGTAGACTCAATGATGACGTATATCGCACACGACTGCCGCTCTGCGCTTTGACGTTATGTGCGTGCGTGTGTGCTCCTCCCCTTTCTCTTTTTCTTTACTCTTCTTTCGATCTCCCCCATCCCTTCCCCCCTGTGCAGGGTAGCATACCGGTTATGCCAAACTGGTTAACATCCCTGCCTTTCCTCTCTCTTGTTTTCCTTCCTTCCTTCCATGTGGCGTGTTATCAGCGATTGCGCGCATGACTAGTGAGTAGCGGCTAACTTGGTGCCGCTGTTAAAACAATTGCGCGATAGCTCTGACAATGGGAGCAACAAAACTGGGCTTTTCAAAGTATATATAATCTACGACACCCTAGTTCAAAGTCGCTTTTAAAATTGAGAATCCAAAAGGTAATTTATTTATTACAGCTTTATTATTACAAAATTACTTTTATTTTCAATGGGCCAAATAAGCGTAAATGACAAGAACACGGTTACGCGCTAGGCCATCACGGGCACCACGATGTAACTTGTTCTAGGTATATCGCATTAAGATTTTAAAATATTGGTTTAGCATAGTTGGGACACCCATATATGTAGTGAGTGACACGTAGCGTTCTCTTTTCGTGTGTTTACACCTTTTTTATGACTGGTACGGAGACAGAATACGTGAAGAGACCAATTAATAGTGAGAAAACACCCTGAGTGATTGTAATTGTAATTATTTAATGTGACGTCTAATACTAGATTTATGTATGTCACGCTAAAATCTGTGCTACGTTACTCTTTTGACAGGCTCTCCTTGGCCCGCGAATACCACAACAATGCCCGCCCAGAGCGCCGATGAACAAGTTCAACAGGTTGTGCCCTCATGTACGCAAATTATTTTACTTTCTAAGCTCTTTAAAACAATTCTACATAAATTAGTGCCCTGCAGCTAGCATTTTAATATCACGTACCATTCAACAAATCTTAAAGTGCACTAGGGTGTCAGCTAGGCGAGCTCGTTTATTGCTAGGGGACGAGAACCACAGCGATGTATGCCAAAAGGCAGGACGAGACGAGCGCTTGTCTGATTCCTTTCTTGCTTGTGTGTTGCCTCCTAAGAGGGACTAGTGTTTTTGAAAGAAAAGACTATGAATTCGTTATTTTTTTCTAAACATACCATTTTTAACGTATAACCAATAATGTTGGTTAAAAAGAAGTACGCTAATTATTAGTAACAATTAGTTGACGTTTTATGTTTTCCACGATGAAGATATCTCTATTACATATGGCTTAAAGTGTTTATATATGCCATTAATAAGCTTAATGCCCAGCAATGTGCTTATCAGAGGCTTGTTCCCAATGCCCCAAGTTTGAATAAGTCAAGGATCGAGAACTAAATATGAACAAGTAATTACTTATGGAAGTGAATCACTTCAATTCTAAAAGCGGCTAGAACTTTTACTAGGTTTAAAAATCATGCTCAGATTTCACAAAAATACAATATAATTCAGCTTTTCTTTCTAAATTTTTCAGGTTCCCTTCCAGCGGGTTGACGACACAAGACATCTAGGTGCTCGCCCCGGACAGCCAGAAAAATCAACAACCTGGAGAAGATAAATTCAAGGCTTCTGAAGGCACTGTCAAGAATTGGCAAGAGAAAGGTTAAAAAAATTTGGCAGATCCCAAGTACCATGGGAATCGATGTTATGCGAAGCATGCATCGATT
>JALIZH010010618.1:0-179524 GCA_030522465.1 Rhipicephalus appendiculatus | reverse complement strand
GCCCCACCGCGCTAAACAACCAAATTGGAGAATAAATAAATGAATAAAAAATATAAACAGGTCAATACGCTTCAGAAAGGTCGAAGTAGCAACAGCGCACTAGCTTTCACGTCCGTCAATCGTGTCGTCGACTTGGGCCCGTAGCCAGGGGGGGGTACCTAGGTGCCCCCCCCCTTCCCAAAAAATTCGGATGGAGGGGGGTGTTTTACCGCGAGAAAATAATGAAAATAGGTGGTTTTCAAGGTTTTCAACGGATGCCCCTCCCCCTCCCCCCGAAAAAAAATTCTGGCTACGGGCCTGCGTCGACTGCCCGGCAGTTCTTTACTGAGCAGTTTATGTGAGTATGCATGCGCTACTTGTACTCCCCTGAGATTTATGGCTGATTTGCACAGCTCAATGGGAGCGTTTAGCGCTATCTAGCTCAAGAACTAACACAAGAAGTTATAGGTTGAACTTTCGGAGTATGCAAGGTTTGGATAACGCCTTGTTCATGAGCCTTATGCCTGATTTGCAAGGGGCAGCAGAAGGAAACACCTTGCAGAACCAGTAGTAACATTAGCGAATCAGTAAACACGGAAAATTTTCAAACGTGCTCTGCGCTTGAGCAATTGCGCTTAGAATCATATTTGCCAGACATATCATGACTAAGCACGGCAAAACTTCTTTTACAAGTATGGTTAAGCACTATAGAATTCGTTTCGTCTTGATTTTTCGCCACTAAGCGACATTTGTGGAGCCATTAAATGGCTTACGATAAGAATGTACTGCTGCAAAACTACTAAATAATATTTCTGTCTGACCACGCACAAATGAATCTGCCTTTCTTCCATCGATAGTAAAAGTCCTACAAAAAACCACACGTTTCCTCTACATAACTGAGACCAATTTATTGATGTATAGCAACAGTTCAGCATATGATATTTATAACTGCTGAGCACGCCTCCATTGTATGAGATCGGGAATAAGTGCTTCGCGTAAAATTATTCCACGCCGGCCCAATCATTCCCGCAAGAAACTGATGTCACAGTGTCTGTGTTCCTTGAAGCTCTTCCTGACGTGTCCAAGCTGGTACTTACTGGCGTCAAGAGCGGGTACGTTACCTTGTCATGGCAGCGACCGGAAGGTCATTTTGATTTCTACTCTGTCGAGGTAACTGACCAGCAAAGCAGAGAGGTGACCCAGAAAAGACACGGTTTGTGCACCAACGGAACCGTAATCCGGCCTGAGCAGACGGAATTTACATGTGGTCCTTTTGAGCCATGCAGCAACTTATCCTGTACAGTGCGCACACATATCAGCGGACCACCAGAGCACAGTTCTTCTGGTGTGACAGTAACCGGCATCTTCATTCATATGGAAGGTAGGCCTCCTTGCCTTGTCTTCTGAGACATAGTGCAACTTTAAATATCAACGCTTACACTCCGCTTATTTAGGGTCTGCTCTAAGCGACGGTTGTTGCATGTGGTCAATACCTTCATTCGGTTTGAGTTTAGAGACCGTAGAGCATCGTGCATCCATATTCCGGTGATTTATGAGAAAACATGTTGTCAGCGGTCTAGAAATACGTACATATTGTACCGTCAAGAGTGTACAGCGTATGACTATTTTCCATACATGCGGTTTAAACAAGTGTTTTGTCTTGTCCTCGTTATACTACTGCTTAAGCCTCATGTTTAAAAGCAATGTCCTCTGACGAAGAAAGTCCGTCGTTGTCTAAAGTGCGTGTGGGGCGGGACGTTTGTCAGAGCACCTAAACCTTTAGTTGTCGCCTCGCTGTTGACTTCCAAAAAAATAAACACATCGAATTCAATTGAAAAAGATGCAATTAAAGTACGCGCATTCAATACTGGCGTTCTGCAAACACGTAGCTCTATTTTGATCTACTATACTCGAGGATTAAGCCTGTCAGCCATTGGGATTTTTTTAACTATCGATCTAAATGTTATTCACAAGTGGCAACGTCATTGCACTTTTAGGTGGAAGCCACACCATAACACTTCAGGGAAATTCAAAAAGGGCTAACTATAGAACAATATTTTCTACAGCACGCATATACCCGACGTACGAACATTAACATGGAAATAAGAACGCAAATGGTGCAAATGCTTTCGTGTAGCTGCTTCTAATCAATCTCTTCTTCAGTTTGCCTTTAATACAATGATTCGCTGAGTGGCTCCTCACTTTTCAGACCAGACTCCCCCAACAAACATTACAATGGTTCCTGAGTCATCGTTACGGACTCGACTCCGCTGGAGCCGACCGGAGAAAACATTTGGTATTTTAGAGTCTTACATTGTGAATATATGTAAGACACTGGGGCCATGCGACACAGCGGAAACGTTGAGCGATTGTGCAGACCACGTGACGACAGAGACGGAGACAGTGTTTGACAGCGTAGAGGACACCTCGTATTGCGTACTGATTGCGGCCAAAGCACGCTGTGGCGTGTACGAAATCAGCAGCCGACAAGTGAATGCAAAAATACGGACACCGCTTTTCGGTGAGTTTCCTTATCTAGGCATTTGCAGGCAAGGTTTGCACTGCTAAGCTGGTAAACATTCGTTCCATTTCCGGTGATAACAGCCACATTTGGATCAAAGCGGAATGCGAGAGTATATTTAGGTGAATGTTAAACGAGCTCATTAAATCAAATTTAGTACGGAGTGCCACACTGCGGTGCATCTCATAGTATATGTGCCCAAGAAATCATTATCTGGGGCACGTGAAGTCCCCTGAACTGATTAGTTGCTCGCGCTTCCACATTGCAAAGGAACTGTTTATCACATGAAGCATGAGTTTTCATCACATAAAATCGCAAATATCTTTATTTTCAGATTAATTACTTGGTAATCTCTGTCCGCTCTGCTTAAGAATAGCTCGTAGCTTCAAATGTGCTTTCGGAATAACTTGTTCGACCTGCGACATTACATCTACCTGTGCTGAGCACTCTCTCTTTCATGAACTCTGAAAAGAGGTATCGTATTGCCTCGTAACCATGCGTGCCATTAGCCTTGTACGTCGAAAATGTCTCTGCCAAATGGTTGTTTATATTGAAGCCTTGATAAAAATGCACAGTATATTTTAGGGGTGTGCGAATATTTGAAAAATTTTGCTTAAAAATCGAATAGCGTTCCATTCGATTCGGTACTCAAATGAAATGGCGTATAATAGAAATACCGAGTATTTTTTGAATATTATTTCTAGTAATAAGCACCGATGAAAAGGTCTCTAAGAAACGATACGTAAGGACAGACAAGGATAACGTCGCTTGTTTTAATCATGCAATTGTCTAGATGTATACGGTACGTGATTGTACGAGGCTGTCCAAGCTTTATTGACCACAGGATGCAGGTGGTTTTGCTTAAAGCTCCTGTGACGCCGAAGCGATAGGATGATCACCTCGTTATCTTCATCATTACAATCACGATGATGTCGACTCATAAATAATGTTTAAGATCTATGTACTAGTTTTAGTTAAAAGCTGTTGACAAATTGCGATCATGAATAACCAAGTTACTTCTGCGTTGCAACCTGCTGTTTCTAAGGACCTAGTTGCTGCTTTATGCGAGTTTGTCTCAGGTGACATAACTGTTTAGTTTTTTCTTCGTTAAAAGTAACCATAACGTTCTTTTGTTAAAGCTTGTGAATAGTTGTTTCAAGTGAAATGTTGTGGAATGCTTAGGCTTTTTCGAAAATGGTTACGTTAGCGTTCTGGGGCTCCTTTGAAAATGGTTTCCTTACTACTCGAAAATTATTCGAATAGAATTGAAATCGTATTTGTATTCAATTTCGGGCTAAAATTCACTATTCGCACACCCCCAGTATGTTTAGTTCAATTTATCCTTTACGGTAGTGACCGCTATCGGTATGACCGCTATCATCGCCCGAGAGTGTGGTGACATTTATCAAAACGTACTACAGTAGAATTCTCGATTTTATCCAAATACCAACCATGATTATTTGATGTCACCGCAAAACGTACACAGATCAGTGAGATAACACACCTAGCATAGGGGCTTGTTTTCGATCCCTCATCAGTCGACAAACAGTGAAGCCAAAGAACGCAGTGGGCACTCTTTCCTCTCCCTCTTTCAATTTCCCCCCATCCCGTTCCCACGTGTAGGGTAGCAAACCGGTCATCCTGGACTGGTTAACCTCCCTGCCTTTCCTATCTACCATTTCTTCTTCTTCTTCACAGTTGTGCAGCAATCACCAGCAGAGAAAATGTGTGAGAGCGAGTGAAAAAGAATTACTCCTAAGTTATTCTTAGGTGAAATATGAAATTAGAGCAATTATCACTCGTGATAATTGCTTTTGATACAGCTTCCACTTCACTCGTTTGATGTACCCTGCTCCTATATACGCACATAGCGACTGGAACCAATATTTAATAGCGGTCTAGCAAACAGCCAAAAGGTCCGCCTCAGTGAAACAGTGGTTACGGCGCTCCGCTGCTGAACCGAAAGTAGCGGGTTCGTTTCTGCCATCGGTCGAAATGCTACACGCCCCTGTACTGTGTGAAGTCTGTGCATGTGGAAGAACACTATATGGTCGAAATTTCCGGGACCCTCCACTACGGCGCTTCTGAAAATCATATTGTGATTTTGGCACGTAAAACCCCTGACATTATTATTATTATTATTATTATTATTATTATTATTATTATTATTATTATTATTATTACAAAATAACAAATGCAGCGCACCATAGGAACACTAAATAGTGTGCCCTTTGGTTCTGCACTGTAATCCGAGCTCGCCTATTCTGCCAGCCTAATGAAATTTTTTAACGCGCAGAATTTCTTAGGGAACTGCAGACAATTTCAGCGTTTCTATCTATCTATCTATCTATCTATCTATCTATCTATCTATCTATCTATCTATCTATCTATCTATCTATCTATCTATCTATCTATCTATCTATCTATCTATCTAGACGCCTACGTCTGCAAGCTCTCGTGATCGCCCCCTTGCTGTATACCAAAATTGGTATGATAGGGTAAGACAGTTTGAGGAGTATGACTATTTGCTCACGACATGAATAACGTGAAAATCCTGCCATGTACGTCGTGAAACGCTTTCCTCTAGACACGTGCGGCATATACCCGTATCACAGGCCTCGGTACGCGGGTATGCGCCACAGGTGATTGACAGTTTATATCTATCCTGGAAGGGCGAGGGAAGACATGAGTAACTTAAAGGGCCCATGACACCCAATTTTCGACCATAATCTGCGTTATGTAGGTTGATCCTTGTACGTTCACAGACAACCTGCCGAAATTTTGGCGCATTTGGTCGTGCCGTTAATTTTTAATTGAACATTTTTATAAACGAGCGAGCGGCCTGAGAGTCGCGCAACACTGGCACGCTCGCTAGCCGTGACGTAACGAGTAACTTGCTGTGCGAGCGGCGTGCGTCTAAATGTCGTACAGAGTCCGTACCTAGAGAGAGAATCTCTAGGGATTTTTCGATCTAGGGACTTGCGATGGTGGTGCCGTCGGTGCCGTCACTTCGTAGCGGAGGTTTTTGGAACGCTGCTTCGCCTGCCGGTGTGGCCCGATGTCGCCGTTATTTTCTCGAGCTAGCGCCCTGCTGGAGCGATTTTCAGCGTTGGTCTCTTCTCTCTGCTTCGACGACGATGGACGATGACCGCGAGTCCTGCAGCTTTCGTTTCGGCAGCGTAGTACGCGATCCGGTGTCCCGTAGCGACTTCGTCGTGACTGCCTCAGAGAACATCTATGACTGCCTTTGCTTGATCGGTGTGGGTAGGGTTACGTCCAGGCGTAACTGTTGCCACCGCTGTCGTTACGTCCAGACGTTACTAGCGCCTTTCCTTACCTGCCGTCACTATAGGCTACTGCTCACTGTAAGGCCAGTGTTACTAGCGCCTTTCCTTACCTGCCGTCAGTATAGGCTACTGCTCACTATAAGGCCAGTTTTACTAGCGCCTTTCCTTACCTGCCGTCACTATAGGCTACTGCTCACTGTAAGGTCAGTCAAATATTTTGCCAGCGTTTGCTCAAGTGGCTCGTGTCATTACAGCGAAAGAGTGGCAGCGACGTGGGTTGGGGCGCCCGCCGCTGTCACGAAGGCGATTTCCTTAAAGAAAAAAAAATATATTAGAGGCGCCCGTGGAGCATTAATGCTATACTATTAGAACAGTACTTCAAAAAAGAAAAGAAAAGTTTAAAAAAAAGAACTTCGTCGAGATTTGAACCACCGACCTCTCTGCTCCGAGCACGGCACATTAGCCCGCTGCGCCCCTGGAGCTGATCGGTCACGCAGGTTTAACAGGCGCAATGCCTACGCACACCGGCTAGCGAAGCGGCGTCGTTCCAAAAAGCTCCGCTACGAAGTGACGGCACCACCATCGCAAGTCCCTAGATCGAAAAATCCCTAGAGATTCTCTCTCTAGGTACGGACTCTGTACGACATTTAGGCGCTCGCGTGCGAGCGCCTGCACGGTCTCCATTCCGTGTTCCATGTCCAGCTGCGCGTGCAAGCGAGCTATTTCTACTTTTCTCAACTTGCCTCTGGAACTAAATGACTTGCAGCGGTTGAAACAGCAACAGAGAAACACTCGCAGTGAACACACTGACCGCGCGTGGAACGTAGCAGACGACGTCACTGCTCCTCGCAGTTAGTGACGTCACGCACGCCATGGCAAAATGGCGGTCGCCGGCGGTGGGCGGAGTTTACAGCCGACGACTTCCCCGGCTTATTTTGGACTGAAATAATCTTTTACAGTCCAGTTTTCACACGTGTACAAGCATATTTGACCCTCTACCTTCGTTTTTCGCCAAAAACCGCAAATTGTTGGGTGACAATGTCATGGCCCCTTTAAATGTGACAGCTTTAAGAAAAAATTGGGCAGATCCCAAGTACCATGGGAATCGATGTTATGCGAAGCACCCGGAGGTAAGGTGACTGGGTTGTAATTTTTTTATTGAGCGAGACGTTATGAAATGACGCTAAAGATATGTACAAATGTTGCACGTACAGGCATGTTCAACAGTCGCATATGTTTCATATAACCAGTTATTTACAATTGCGTAACGATGCCAACAGAAACATGGATATTACCAACACTAGAAGCCGTAAGCTGATATGTAGAGCTTGTGCTTGCTAGGATGGTAGCCCTGGATAGTGCTACGTAGACCAACTACAATGGATGGCGCTTAAGTATACAACTAACGTTAACCCGACATGACTCCTTCGTCATAGGAGTACGTATGTAATGTTTATGAAATCAGATAGCCAGCACTGCAACCACAATATACGTTTCACCGACATTACGCTTGCATAGGGTCATTTTCCAAAGCAGTTTCGAGACCTGACGTGGCTCTGTGGTAGAATGCTTGATTGCCACGCAGAATGCTTGGGTTCGATTCCTGCTGGGACTCTGATTTCTATTCTTTTTATTCCTCGCGTTATCGCCGCCGATGTACGTTTTTCTTCACGCTGTCGCCTTTAAATTACCACTGTCAACGCCACCGATGTCAGCTTCTCCTACCGCTGTCCCATTTAAATTACGAATGCCTGTTATCGCCATTCCTGGGTAGATATAAATTGTGAAAGTCCTGTGGCGCATACCCGTATTTCGCGGCCCGTGGTATACCGGTATGAGCCACACGCGTCTGGAGAAATGAGTTTGACGACGTACGCGACGGGATTTTCAAGTTATTCATGTCATGACCAGCCAGACATATTCGTCAATACCTCTTACCCTCCCATACAAATTTTGGTCTACCCTAAGTTAAGGAGGCCATCACGAGAGCACCAAGACGTAGGCGGCTAGATAGATAGATAGATACGTACGTAGATAGAAACGCAAAAGTGCTTACAGTACGCAAAGAAATGCTTCGCATTTAAAACTGACATCGGGAGCGTAGACCAGACGGACACAAGCGTAAAAAATCAGGATCTCAGCAGGAAGCAGACAAAGTGTTCAGCGTGGCATTAAGGTGTTCTTGCACAAAGCCATGCCAGGCCTTGAAACTGCTTTGTAAAAAGGCGCTGTGCAAGATTAAGGTAGGGTCAACTTCAATTGTTGTCGAAGTGCTGGCTATCTAATTTTATAACCAAGCAATGGACATTACATCTATAAACCTATCGCACAGATGTCACGCCGGTTTAACGTGAATTGTGGTTCCAATGTTGACTACAATTTCATAGCTGCTTAATAAACATTATATTATTTAAGAAAAACTTGTATGCAATAGGAATTATATGGACACTCGCGGCTGATTTTTGCCGTCACCGTCGCTGTCATGTGGCGGATATGTATATGTATGTGTACATATAAAAAAGGCACAAAGAAAACTAAAACAGTAGAAAAAATTTCCAAAGCACATGACCGGAGATTCGAACCAGCGACCCCTCGCTCCGCAGCCCGCTGCTCTAGAAAACACAGCCACGCGCCTTGCGTGTTCCGGCGTTATAACTGCGAACTATTCATATGTACCATTTACCATAAGCGGTAGGCAGATCTCGGAGGAGCTTGACCGTGTTTTATATCACGCAACGTCTCTACATTTTCTTTCAATTTGAAGAACTGCACTTGAGACGCGCACGGGAAAGTGGCCCCCTTCTGTACCCACTCCTGATGTAGAAGGAAAAAAAAAGTCACAGTTTCACCGCAAGGGTGAAGCAATGAATGCGATAGCAAAAAATTGTAATGTTATACGAAGTGAGGCTGGCAGCTAACTCTTTTTTTGGATCCGATCTCACGCAACTCTAGAAAACGCTTGTTTAAGAGAATTCTCTTCGCGTTGAGAGCGCAGCACGCAGAAGGGTACGCCGGCCCGGCCGCCGAGAAGGGGAGATGAGAAGGGGAGATAAAGCGCGCGCCCGCGCCCGCGCTCGTAAAATCGAACGTCGCCCCCCCCCCCCCCTCCGCCCCCGTCCGCTGTCGGCCGCCGAGAAGAGGAGATAACGCGCGCGCCCCCACTCGTATAAACCAAGGTCTCTCGAGGGACCCCCCCCCCCCCCCTCGCGTCTTTTCACGCTCACGAACGACTGGCGGTCCCGGTTATATGTATACATATACATATACGGCAAATGACGCCGACGCCGACGGCGAAAACCAGCCGCGAGTGTCCATATAATTGCTATCGCAATAAAAGAACACCGGGCACACTTTGCGTCAGACGCCACCGCGTGGCAGGAGACGCAGAGTGGTAATGTCACGTGCCGCAGTTTAAAAGAAAAAGACATATCAACCAGCGTCGGCTTCTGCATTGTGAACACTTGCAGCGTGTTGTTCAGACATAAAGACGTAACAACTGCGACAGTTGTTAGTTCAAGCTTGTCCTGTGTATACCTATGCGTTCTTTTCGAGCGTCCTTCTTTGTGCTGCAGCGCCGCTCTGCCAGTATCGAGCTACTTGTCGTTCTTCGTGTAGCATTCTGAATTCTTGCTATCGCATTCATTGCTTCGCCGCAGTGGCGAAACTGTGACTTTTTTTATTTGTGTGTCTCAGCAAGCTATGTTCAAGCGTTGATCGATCCCGGCGGACTAGGCCAACGAAAGTTACGTGTCTTCTTCACATTGTCACATCGTAAAGCGCACTTAGTTTCAATAATAGTGACGTGTGTGCACTAACGTGACTGCTGACGTTATTTGTTCACCGAACCGGGAGCGCGAGAACACACAACGGACGCAGGAAGGATCACACAACACGATCCTTCTGCTGACGTTATGTTAGACTATAAGTTACCCAGGGAACTCACCAATAGACGACAGCGTAGTGGACGTTTCTGGTAAGCCCACAATATGCATACGACTATTGCACTTAACGTCGATCCACCTCGTAACACTTCCCTCACAACCCAAGAAATTTAGTACAGACGTCAGACTCTGGAGTTTTGCAGACATGTAGCGCCATCTGTCGGAGCAGTTTTGAGTAGTGCAAAGTCCGACTCTATTGCACAGTTTGCTGTGCAATCAGGTGCAACTAGCGAGTGCGAAACAACGAATGAGCTAAATGTTAGGTGTGTTGGCGCATTGAACACTCAGAAAAAGACCTACGAATTTCTCTCCGCTAGTCGGACGCGCTACCGAACCGCCATGAATTGCTTGCCAGAACGACGGCGAAAAAAGAGAGCAGACGCAACAGCTCCGCGGGCTACGAAGGAAGGCCTCAGTAGACGCTACTGTTGCGTTGTGAATTGCCGCGGACGTAAAGGACTTCAGTTTTACCGATTTACGTAGCTGTTGCACGAAGAAGAACGGTGAGAGCGCTGGATACGGGTCATTGCGAACTTATTGCGTAAGCGAATTACTCGCGTTCTCCACAGCCGGTCGCATGAGAAAGTGTGATAATGTGGGTCTCCTGTTATTGTTTTAAGCAGCCTTGACGTAGAACCGTGGTAACCTTCATTATGAACCTCAGCAGAGCCTCGGACCACGGTGCACGCCGTGCAGCAGTTAAATGTAGACTGGTGAAGCGCGCGATAAATATCGCGTACTCCGCGACCACCCATAATCTGAACTGGTCATCACACAGCATCGCGCACGTACGCACTGAAGGCCCAAAGTTCCGGCTTTAACTAGCAAATGCTAACGCCTGCGTCATACAGGTAAATCACAAAATGTGGGTCGTGACCACCGTCAGGCTTTTCTTGCCCGTGGTCTCCGCGATTGCCAGAGCTATCTCGGAGGCCACGGTTTTGCCTTTCGTTGTACATCGAGAAAGTGGACACGCACGCATCCCCATTTGCAGTATATACGAACGTAAGACAACCGTCAACAGAACATTCGAAGATGTGTAATAAAATAGTTGAACGCACAGGAAGCGAGAGATGGATGGAGAATGCAACTGCAAAGGCGAAAATCGCCGGGGCCGTTCGTGCCTGAAAAAGCGAGCTTCGTACCACTGATCGTAAGATATTGCTCGAGTACGTACTTCATCACTTCGTATATGCCCAAATATAACGCATTTAGGCGTTACAGAACGCACATCGGAGTGCTTGCCTCGAACTCGATGTCATGCGATGCTCGCTTGATCTTGCGGGCTGCAGCGCGCAGAATAACTGAAAGATCTTATAAAGGAAGGAATTGTGAACTTAAGGGCTCGTTTGCTTTGTTAAACATAGTATTAATGAGAACTAACAGATAAAGATGCCAAGGAAAGTATAGGGGGAAGCTATTAGAAGTAATTGTAATGTAAATGTGAAGAAATGAAAGTGGACGAAAATATAACTTGCCACCGGCAGGAATCCGAACCTGCGACCTGCGAATAACGCGTCCGATTACGAGCATCGGACGCGTTATTCGAAGGTCGCAGGTTCGGATCCTGCCGGTGGCAAGTCATCTTTTTCGTCCACTTTCCTTTCTTCCATTTACATTACAATTACTTCTAATAGCTTCCCCCTATACTTTCCTTGGCATCTTTGTCTGTTAGTTCTCATTAATACTTTGAAAGATCTTATGTATTTTACCCGCAGTTCGCTTTGATGAGCTTCCTACTTTTCTGAAGCGAGGGTGGATTGACGGAAGAAGCTTTCCAGGCCCTTGATTTTCTGGAAACCGTGCCTCAATACCAACAAAAGAGAGGGGTTCTCTCGCGGCTTATGCACATTCGCTTGTGGACGGCTCTCTATGCTCTACACAGTTATGGCTAGGGCAGCGATGAGAGCGCTGGTGGCGGCGTTTTTCGCAGCGCCGCCGGGGGCAGAGTCTTACGTATATACGCTTGGGCATTACGATTCGTGCAACCAACATCACGGACTAATACAACATTTCTGGCTACCGCTGCTGGTGCTGGCAGTGCGCATGCTAGTGGTGGCGTCATTACGAAATATGAAGAACCAGTCCTCACATTTGCATGCTTTCTACATATGTCAATGCGTATAAAATTTCTACATATGTTTACGAAGTACTAAATCCACCAGCATCGTAAATTTATGCTCATTAAAAGTGCCACCTAGCAAACTTTTTTAGCATGCTTCGCGAATCATTGATTCCCAAGGTACGTGGAATGTGCGGAATTTTGGAAAGGAAGAAGCGTTTCTTTGAATAGCTTAGTAGCAAAGGGACTTAAACTGGCTCATCTCTATCCAGATTAAGTGCGAAGTTGCTCAGCAAAAACTTCCTATTCATTCAAGTTAGGGCATATAGCTATCCTTCCCATACATTTAACGTAGATGCGAGATACAGTACTCCGCTTTTTTTTTTTCAGACCTGCCTGACGTAACTGACTTGAGGCTACTTTCTGCTGTGAATAACTCCATAACTGTTTCGTGGAAAAGACCACAGGCTCGCTTTGACTACTACTGGATTTACATTGACGAAGACGACGATAAGCAGCACGGCCATAATGAAAGGAGCATGGCGGGATCGTGTGCGAACGGTACAATCATTCACTCAGATATGACTAGTGTGACATGCACGAATTTGGAGGCATGCGGTACAGTAAATGTTACCATACGAACTCACCGAAACGGGCCACCGGAGCACACATCTCACGGAGCTAGTCTCCGAGGCATCTTCATTCCTGGTAAAGGTAACTATCATTTTGAATACCTACAAATGCAACGCTCCCTTACGTCAAGCTGTCACATGATATACGATTGTGGTTCAAATAAATAGACGAACACTAAGTGCTAATTTCTCTTTAAAATTTGTCGCTTATGATCAATACTGCATGTTATTGTTCATAACTATTATGGGTGACGCACGTAAAAGCTCGGAATATGCTTATTTACCAATAAGTCGACTCTTCGCTTCACTGCGGTGGTGTATCTTCAATATTTACAAAGCACAGCTCGCGCAAATTGATATCGCAATACAATAAAACTGAAATGATACTGCGCGGGTGACGGAACACAGGTAGAAGTTGACAGGACGGGCTACTTGTGTTCGTACCAACTAGCCTCTCCAATGCACATTACTGGAGTACAAGCTGTCCAGGAGAAGCGTATTTGTTCGGGTATTTATAAATTTGGTTCACGCTTTGTTCATGCCCAGACACTACTGAAAGCTGTCCTTTTGTTATGATAACAACCACTCATAAAAGCAACCTATGATGCGTGAAATGGGCATTCAGCTGGTTCTTTCAAGCTTTTACTTTCCACAAAATACCATCGCCTTTATATGTTAATTGGCACCTTGAAGCATTTAAAATATTTTTTTTTCATCAGCAGTGTGCAGTAAGATATGTGTACGTTTCTTCTCAGGTTCAGATCCACCGAAGAATATATCCATAGTCGGAAAGTCGCCGTCTCTTACACGTCTACAGTGGAAGCCACCCCTGAAATTTGCCGGACAATTTCTTGAGTACACCGTAAAAATATGCACCGCGTTCAAGTCTTGCCGTTTAGATAAAAACTTGAGTGACTGCGCCGAGCTGCGAACGCAGGAGACCTGGCTGGACTTTCATAGTGACGTGGACACCGTGTACTGCGTCTTGGTCAGAACAGTCTCTGAATGTGGGCAGCATGTCCTAAATGGTGGTGCAGCAATAGCAGAGATACACACACCTTTGTTCGGTAAGTGTCCAAGCTTTCTACTAGCACAACAGTAAACTATCGTTAGTTTTGAAAGTAATTTGTTGGAACATGAATGAAACAAACAGCGTGAAAAACAAGGACGCCGAAGCAACGACAAGCACGGGTGCTGATTGAGGAACGATCAATATATCAATCATATCTATCTAGCTGCTTTTTTCGGACACACGACAAAGTACATGGGGGGAATAAATGTATTGCATGGGAACGTTAGTTGGGCGTGCTCGTGTGCTTCCACCTTGAACGAAACAAACAGGCCGAAAAAGGAGGGCGAGCAAGGAATACATAACAGAAGCAGCACCCGTATTTGTCGTTCCTAGCTCTTCCTCATTTTTCAGGCTGCTCATTTCGTTCAAGATGGAGGGACATTAACTCACCAAATTATCAGTTTTGATGCTGTGGCATGCGTCGGGTAGTGGTTATCGAGATTTGTTGACTTATAGTCGCACAGAGCACCTTGTTTTGTTGAGCGAAGCAAGGTGGTTTCCAAAAAAAAAACAGAAGAGCAACAATGAAAGAAGATTTTTTTACTATCCGGCTGGGCCTGTCTACATATCAGTCTAGCTGCTTTTTCATTGAGTATTACAATAAGCGGCGGAAAACAAGATTTATTTTACAGCTGGTGATCGCCATTCGGTAATGGTGGTATACTGCGAAAAGCTTGGCTACATAGAACGCATTGTTAAGAAAACCGTGTTCTAAAATCTTACCATATGTACTCGACATTATCCGGAGCCATCCCTTACTTCAGGGGTCGGCAACCTGTGGCCCCCCGGGCCTCATGCGGCCCCCCGCCACGACGTCAGAATCCCGCCGCCTCCCCTTGTCACTTATGTGCAGGCCGAAATGGTAGTTTTGACATCGCCCTATCGCAAAACCCAGCGCCGCTGGGTACCAGCGTCCAGTGCCATGCCGGATAATGGGCCCAGTATCGCGCTGGATACTGGGACGCTGGAGCGGCATTTTACTGGGAGGCGCTGGTACTCCCGCGCAATACGGCTCTACAGCGTTGAAATAGCGGTGCCTATGTGCCATAAATAAATATATTAGTGAAAGAAGTGATATAGAACGCATTAACGCAATAAAAAAAAAGAAAAAAAAAGCCATATGAAAAAAAAAAAAGTATCCGTCAGGAGGATTCGCACTTGCAACCTCCTGATTCCGAACTGAGCGTTCTACCCACTACGCCACGCCGGAACATGTTTCGTAGTGCGTAAAACAACTATTTAACCAATAAACACACGGTTCGGCTTCATGTTTACATGTCGCACAGTCACGATAGACGCGATCTTCCTTTCCAAATAACAACTGCGTCTTTATTAGACACCAACGAACGGCGGCCGGTACCGGATGACATGCCGATAATGGCAAGAGCGCTAAGTTTCTTTGAGAATTCACATGTTAACTATGAAAAATATGAAATACATCTAGAGCAGGCACTGTTTGCTGGCTGTTACTGCCGATTTTTTAAATAGCCGTTTCTCGCTCTTGCTACTGGTCAACATTTACAGAGGTTTTATGATGACTAGTTCGATAAACAGGTGCGTAAATGATTGAGTATTGAGTAGTGTTATCGCGCAAGCGACCATACGCCAGTACAGCGGGCGTTCCAATGTACAGATTTGCAGTTCTATCGATACCTCTAACTAAGAAACCGCTCAAATAAATACAAATACAATGCGCTAAAGGAATATGTCACTATGTTAGTTCACTAAGGCGTACCAAATTACCGACTGACAATTATGCGTTCTTACATAAGAGTCACGAGAAGTACCGGTAGCGCGGCCGGCAGCTTTCGGTTTCAGCTTGTGTGCGTTGCTGAAAGCGCGTCGCTTCGATGGTCACCGCTCCTTGTGCGGACACCGTACACAAGGAAAAATGGTTGATTTAGGTTAACGAATGCCCAAACTGTACTTTACAGTCATTCTTACGCTTTAGAATTGCGTGTACTTAAAGCGCGAAGCGCCGGTAACATGTAGACGGACACGGCCGGCACACTAGGCCTAACGCTCGCTGGGAGTCTCGCTGGGTAGGACCGGTCTCGGCGCAGCTGAGTTGCGATGGTTGAAGTTTCTGCATTCAAGCTTCGGAACCTTTCTAATGGTTAACTAAAGTTCAGCTGAAGTAAGTGGAAGGGCAAACAGTGCCGGATATGCGTTTCCGGTGTGCTGATATCGAACGGCGGCTGTTTTTCTGGCCTCCGTTGGGTGAGGTTGCGAAGCCAGAGCTCAATTGCTTCTCGCCAACTTTGCGGCGATGTAACGATTTGCTGTTTCTGGTTGGACCGGCGCCTCCAGACTTATAAACACTGCAAAATGTAATCATTACAACAACCCATCCCTGATGCCAGACTGGTATATGCGCGGCGCATGCACAAAAAGTGCATTCATCGCTGCTACGTTCTCCGCAAGAATGAACGCCGTTATTGAATCTGCGTGAATAAGAAAAAAAAGCAAGCTAACAAGCAAAATAATCAGCGTTGGATCCTTTGTGTTATTAACGCAATTTTTTTCTGCATTCCAAAGGGAAAAATAAAAATGACGGTGATTTCGCATATACCACATAATGTCTTGCGCTTATCATTCTCTTGCTCTGAAGCTAGAAGTTGTGAAAATGTTTGGGACCTGTTAGCAGGCCCCCTGGCCGGGGAGGGGGGAGGGGGCTAGGGGCCCGGGCCTCCCCCTCGAAATTCGGATGGAAGGGGGCGTTTACCGAGGAAAAATAATAAAAATCGGTGTTTTTCATGGCTTTCAACAAGTGCCCCCCCCCCCTTCCCCCCCCCTCCCGAAAAAAAAATTTTGGCTACGGGCCTGCCTGTTAGGGTAGCATCCATTGGTACCGTCGAATCAAACATTCTATATTCAAAGATACCGAAACATTCCGCCGCATACACTACAGAAACTTGCATGCCGCACTGGAAGAAACAGTGCAGGCTCCAGTGTGCACCAGCGCACTCCAGTGAAAATTCCAGCATTTCCAGCGCTTCCCAGTACGCGCCAGCGTCACAGCGGCCAAGCCAACGCCCCTACCAGTGCGACCCAGCTCTGTCCCAGTGCGCTCACCGAAGTGCCAGTGAATCCCAGCGTGTACCAGTGTTCCCAGTGCGATCCAGCGCCAGAAAACGTACTGGTATCACGCTGGGGGGCGCTGGTTTTTACAATAGGGCGATTGGGGTGAATGCTTTTAAGTAATGGTTGGAAATAGTAACTTTTTGTCATACGGGCTGAAAATAATCATAATTTTCATATTTTTATTCCAGTGTACTTAAATTTTTGTGAATTCACCGAATTTTTTTCTCTTTGACGGCAAATTACCCGCCCTCCCCTACTTTGCTATTTGGCCCCCACCGTGTCGGCTACATGCAACTCGGCTCTCGGCCTGAAAAGGTTGCTGACGCCTGCCTTACGTCATGCCTCATAATCATATATTGTGCCTTTAGCACGTAAAACCTCTGAAAGTATTATTACTTTCTCAAATCTAATTCCAATTGCAATCTTCATGGAAAATGTGCAATTCCTACGATTATGACTTCGCGCCGATATTATATTTCGCTTTTTTGGCGGGTATATTATACACTAATGCATCTCAGCAGCCATGTTCTTCGTTTTTTTTTCACACAGCGGTTCAACCGCACAAAATGCAAGGCAAATGCAAATACTAATAAGCATTAAATAAGCTTGCAGCGAAAGCATGTGTTCTGCGGCCCATGTTATCATAAAAAATGTGTTCGTATTGTTTTGCATCACTGAAAAACATTTAAAACGTGTTGTTCTGGTGGAGTGAATAGGCCAATTAAGTGAGTGCGGTGTGCTGTAAACCCAGCCGCTACATATGGTAATTATGAATATATGACCCTCTACGCGCGATTCTATTCTTAGAGCTCCTCGGTTATGAAAGCGTGTTGGACACGTCTTCTGGTAGGCACATGGTTTACTGGCAATCAGTGACAATATTTTAGAACGGCAAAAAGCAGACATAGTTGGTCGGAATTCGTCACATAAGAACTCAGAGCACCAAACACTTGGGTACTTTGAGTGCTTCCCCTCCCTTGTGTCCGTATTTGCATGCCTTACATTCTGAAGCGCCGATAATAATGTTGCAACCGTTGCAACAGCAGAGCAGAGAGTGAGCAACATCTTTGAGGCTGTTCACGTGTACGGATCTGCTTGGCGGGTGACTCACCAGGTGGCGCAGGATAAGAATGGCGTCACTGAAATCTACATGAAGTCCAGATCATCAGAAATTGAATGGCTTGCGTCTACATTTTCAGAAACAACAGAAAAGCGAGGTCGAGGTCCCAGTTCCCTACTGCCGAAAAAATATGCCACCGCACTGTAACGAAACAGCCGACCGAAGCACCTGGAACAATTAACTCAACGACACACTCAGCAATTAGTGATGTTTTCCCATTTAGCATCGTATCAATTGCTTAAGTGCCACCACAGTTCTTCTACTCTGTCGAAAGAAGCAGCTGACTTTTGTCATGCAGGCGATGGCTTGACGTGTATCACATCAACAACGCGTTTACTTAATGCGTGTGATCTCTTATGTCACATACCACATTATATTATCACGGGGTCGTATATCGACGAGAGCAGCAGTGAGATTCTTCAAGGTGAAACTCTCGATTTGGCCGAGCTTGTGGCCGGGAAACGGAAAGTCAAATTACAGCAAGCAATGCACGCTGTACACTGATATCGCCGAACAAAGCGTTGCTCGTAGATAAACTGGTCATTGTTGGGACGCGCCGTCTTTTATACATCACGCATAGAACTTTCCACCAGCCTTATCAGTGGTGGCCGCGCATGCTCTGGAATAAGCTTGACGGTTCGTGTCTTGCGCGCAATCTTAACAAAACAATCTATGACAAGTGAAGCTTCTCGAACACTGAGGCGCCGTCTGCGCCGAGCATTGCTGACAGTCTTTGTGGGTGTGAACCGAATACAGCAAAATTGAAACAAGAAACGCGCGTGGCAATATATGGGAATGCAATTAGGCATATAAAGGCACCATGTGCACAAGTAGTGCCTAATTAAAAGATGTGTCGAGGTGACCGATTACAACACTGCGGGGATCAGCCTATTTTCCGACACCTTTTTACGATAAACGGCATCGCGCACCGGGTCAAGACACATACACGAAACACAAAAAGACGACATAAGCGCTGAGTTTTCAGCGCTTGTGTCGTAACCTGGTGTGCGCTGCCGTTTATCGTAAATATGACCAACCAGCTAGCCCACGAGTACATTTTAAGCAAGTTTCTGACACCCACTATTATTCCTCATAGAATCGTACAAAAAAAAAATGAGAGGACGCTTGACTTTCTCCTGCAAGAGTAGAACGCGATGGCGTAATCAGGCCCCTTGAACATCGCCTTCTCAACTGGTAGCCCAGCTTCGGTTCTCGGTGCATGCCTCAACTGTGCCGCGAGAAAACGAATGTCTGTTCTCGCAACATTCTTTTGTTCAAAGTACCCTAGAATGCCTACTGCAAGTAGTGTTGCTAAATGCCCCCTAGGCCATGATTTCCTTTTGCGAATCACCGAAGCGCCCACTACGCGTCCGTAAGGCAAGACGCAAACCTACGCAGCTGCTCAATTTGTTCATGATTTTGCAGGTGATGAGAATGATTAAATATGTCTGTGAGCTTTTTAATGACTGGGCCTTTAAAACAGCAGCTCGTTGCGCAATTTACAAGTTTTGACGCCCGGTGTGATTCTACGCACGTAATATAAACATGCGCTAAGGAGTCTCCATCCAACAAAGCAGAAAACTGGGCGAGTTGGTGTGTATTCATCGTTACCGGAGAGCGCGCACTGACTACGGGGACAAAGAGAGAAGAACACGGCAGAAATACTCACTTTCAACTCCAGTTTAATTTAACTCCTCCCACTACGTGACTTTCATATAGGTATTTTTTTAAGGGCGAAGCTCCTAAGGGTGTGGGTCTGTCCCTCCTCTGTAGTTGTCGTAGTAGTAGTAGTAGTAGTAGTAGTAGTAGTAGTAGTAGTAGTAGTAGTAGTAGTAGTAGTAGTAGGTAGGTAGGTAGATAGCCACGTATAGTGGAATGTACCCACTCCACGTGATAAAGATGACGATGACGCAGTATAGTGGAATGTACCCACTACACGCGATAACGATGAAGTATAAGCGCGTTCCAGTATAGTGGAATGTACCCACTACACGTGATAAAGATGACGATGACACTGATGACCATGAATATAAGCGCGTTGCAGACCACACCTTCTCTTTCTGCCATGGGTGAAAATGATCGAGCTTCGCCCACTCATCATCATTCACTTCGTGGATATGGCGTGATGTTTTTCGAAGCAGTTTCAAGCAATAGCGCGCCTCTGAAGTAGAACGCCTGCTTGACTAGCAGGCGGCTTCGGTTCGATTCTCACCCGAACCGAAGATTTTTATTATTTAGTTTATTCGCATATTTCTGGATTTTTCGGTCACGAACAAAATCATAATTCTCTTTCACAACCGCCGACACCGACGCCGCAATTCGTGCGAAACGAGCTGTTTGAAGCTACCGCCTTAAAAAGCTCACCGGGGATTACGACACTGCCTAATGCGAATTCGAAGCGCGACTGTTTAGGTTTGCTGGTTTTGCGATAAGCTGAAGCAAATGCTTCTGCTTCGGCGGCGCGCACCTCTTGGATTCTGGCGTCAGCGGCGCTTAGCCTCTGCTTGGGCAGCTCGCTTAGCAGCAGCAGCGGACGGCGCTATTTCCAGCAGTGGCATCGCTCATTGTTCAGAAAGAACTGGCGGAGACTTTTTGTATAGAGGTGAACTGTTTACATTACGAAGAGATCGCCGTGAGTAGCGTGACTGGCGTTGACAACAGCGCGCAGCCGATTTCACATCAACAGCCGGAGACTGAGCGCTACGCGACTGCGTCGCTAACCGGCTGACCACGAAACACAGCGCGTGGGTGCGTTCTACAACAGCCGACGCACGACGGTGAGCACTACTGTGGCATCACGGGTATCCAGGGTGGCCTCCGCGGAACCAGCCGTTTCACCGCTGTCGTTCGTTCCTCCTCGCGCCATCCTCGCTGTCGCCTTTTTCATTCTCCGCTGCGCTCCGCAGTCGTTCTCTTCCATCCTGCGGCGCTCTTCCCGCTACGACGACGGTAACGCCGCCAACCGCAGAAGCAGGCGCTTTAAACATACGTGTACTCAATAGTGGCTGCATATTGCGGGCGCGTGTGACGCCATATATCTTGGTCTAACTGGTCATAGTGATAATTTCACTTGGGTCGTTCTGTGGCTAAATTTGCGAGCGAGCACAATGCCGCGTTACGAAGAAGCGCCACTCACTCGACACTCACCTAATACCATCAACATTCTTTTTCAGAACTTCCCGACGTATCCAACTTAACCACGGCGGGCATCAAAAATGGCTACATTACGCTATCCTGGCGGAGGCCCCAAGGTCGTTTCGACTACTATTCCATTGAAGTCATGGAGAATGGCAGCAGGATCAGACCCCAACACAAGATCGGTCTGTGCGCAAACGGCACCATCATTCGCCCTGACCAGACGCAGCTCACTTGCGGACCATTCGAGCAATGTTCGACGCTATCATACAGCATGCGTACTCACTTAAACGGACCAGAAGGGCTCAGTTCACCTGGAGTCGTAGTAAAGGACATCTTCATTCCACCCCAAGGTATGTCGTTGTGTTCTTGTTAATTGTGGTTACAGGGACATTCCACCGCACTGTTGGTATTTGTGAACAGCAGACATAATAAATTAGCTCCAGTGACACATATACTTATTGCATTTTTTAAACAAAAGTGATTGTGTATGGCATGAAACACAATATACGTTCGAGCCATTATCATTTCCAGTCAGGAATTATAATGCACTTTAGGAAATGCGTAAAATTCGCATGCATGATTACAGGCACTGAGTAGGTATTAGGTTCCAAGAAAGAAAATGAACGAATGTGTTGTTTTTTGTGAATTTCGGTAAGTAATGTTAATTAGCGTGTGACGTAATATCTAATTATTCTGTCATCAGTAAGCTTCAATAATTGCATGAAAAGAATCATCTATTAGGCCCGAAATGCGGGCACAGTCTGTGTTTTGGTTGTATTCGTTTCGAGTGGAGAAAAAAAGCTCTTGACATTTTTCTTGGAACGCGGCACGTCGAACAATCGTCGAACATGGCAATGGGCCCAACAAAGTGATCCTCTGGAGCAATACGCAGCACAGTGAAGTTAAATGACCGCTAGTTGTCCAATCAGGAAGCCTGCACGAATGTGCACACTGAGATTGAGGCTATTTGAAGACACACGCGGTGGGTCACGCGCCTGCGAAGTGGATGTGCACAATTGTGTACACCGTGACTGAAGGGGTTATCCATACCTATGATATTTCGGGAACCAACCAGGCAAACAAAAAGCGAAATGCAGCTCCACTTCTGCATCGCCTGAAGAAGTGCATAGCACGGTCACGCGGTGATTCGCGTTTGTAAAGTTCCCACTGTTCCGTTTACCACAACGATGATGATGACTTTGCTGATTGAGTTAAGCATGTAGGGTTTCCCCGCCACTAGTACAATCTTTTTATCGAGATTCGCAAACTCGATGCCCAACATGCGCACTGTTTTTGGTGCGCTTTATCCAATTAGTGCTTGTTGCGGCAGTTGACATGTCGTCTGCAGCCAGTTTCCTCAGGTTGGTTACCCGCTCAAACTTAGCGACCAAGCACTGGCGGGTATCACGTCGGAGAAGCTATCATGCTTTTGGCGAGGCGTTGGCGTCATCTCTTGAGTGTCAAGCGTGTCAGGCGCATTTTCTCGGACCGTTTTAAGAATTTCAGGTTAGTCATTGTGATTATTATCGTGGTTATTTATGTTAGTGATGTTATTTTTTGAGCTTCTTATTTCATTTTAACCGAGTTTTTAGCAGTGATAGCCTTGTTGTCGCCGGTATTGTGCGCGTTTCTGTGAGCGCGATCACGCCGCACGACATGCATAGACGGAAGATAAGCCAGGCCCCTAAAGTTCGCCGCACTTAAAAATATCTGCGCAAATTGCGTGTGACGCGTCCTTTTAGATGCGAATCAGCTTAGGGCGGAGTTCAATCCGGTGTGCGGCGTGGCCACCCTTACTGCGCATGCGCAAACCCTCTCCACACACCAGCTAACATCTGTGGCTGCGCCGTAGCCAACCTTCATCTCCCCACATTCCCCCTCCTCGTTTAGAGGCTCGCGGTAGGTCGTACGCACGCTCAGTCACTGCGCCGGCTGCGCCGGTGTCATGAGTTCCAACGTCAACGTCGGCGCCAGTTGCAGTAATACCTTAACGCCTGCCGAAATCGCGGAGCAGCGGGTGGAGCAGCGGAAGGCTCGGCGCGCCGAAGCGCAACGTAAACATCGGCAAGCAGACCCCGAGCTCCGGGCTAGGGAAGCCCAGCGCAAACGGCAACGTCGGCGGGAAACTGCTACGGATGAAACGCGGGCTCGACATGCCGAAACGCAACGGCAGCGTCGGCAAGCAAGTCCCGCTTCGCATCGCCTCATGGTCCCCTTTAGCGGGAGATGGTGTATCTTTTTATTGCTCGTTTTTTTTTAACTAGAACTACCCACTAAACTGGAGACTATCGTTGATGAAGGTATTTTCCTCCCTTGCAAACACGGCCAACCAAAATGTATTCGTTGCTTCGCTTACATGTCTGATAAAACAATGACAGGTTGAAGTGTAACGCCTTGAATATTCATTAATATCCTATTCTCCGTAGACCGTTTAAATTGGGGGATGTGCTGGTCGCGCAAGCAAAATTCACGAGATAATTAGGAAGGAGAATGTGGTATTTTTATTGCCCTGTTTTCTGTGGCGCATTACAAGATCTTAATCGCTGGTACTGGGGCTGAAAGAGGTGTATCTTTTATACATTGTTGCTATTTCTCCATAAAATTCGATGCACCCCCTGAGTGTAGGTTGGGGGCCTCCATCGTATGCAGCTACTCAATTATACATTTCAGCAGTATGATGATGACCGCGAATACGTGTTTGTTCGCTTTGACGGAGCACTGGAAATGCGAAAAAGGCCAGGATTTATTTATCCTCCTCCGATTACGAAGCATCTACCAGCACCCTCCGTCATAATGCTTGTTCGTTCTTATCTTGCAGAGCCACATGCACCAAGGAACATAACTATGGTACCGACATCAAAATCACGGACCCTATTGCACTGGGACTACCCCGCTAAAGCGGCTGCCGTTGTATTATCATACAACGTAAAGATATGCCGAACATTCAGGGCTTGTAGCCAAGACGACAACTTGAGCAATTGTAGAGAGCACGCGACGTCAGAGACTTCGATAACTTTCGACAGTATAGAGGATACGGCGTACTGCGTGCTTGTTACGGGAAAAAGCACGCTGTGGAGAAGTCGAAATCAGCAGCCGGGCAGCCGCAGCAGAAATACGGACGCCAATCGTGGGTGAGTTTCAAATTCCAACTGCCAATAACTGATATTGGTGGACGTTGCAACTTCCAATGGAATGATTAGTTTTCATTTTGTTTGTACACATGAATGGGCCCACAAAGCTGAGGCGATCACACGCGTATCTGTATGCACCATTTTCATATGACGGATGCTCTCTCGATCGTGGGATTTCCATATAGGCCCTCGCTTATGTGGAAATCTGACCCTTTATGTCGAGGTCACTTGTCATTTCACGTTGTCGCTATGGGTTCTTGTGTGATCGAATATATCGAATAACGAATCGGATAGTGTTGTGTGCGATTCGGTAATCAAACTAAATAATGCATATCAAAAATAGCGAACATTATTCCAAAATTTTCGAACAATAAGCACTGATGAAAAAAACCTCAAACGAATGAAACGTTGGAACGAACAGGGCTAACGTTTCTTGTTTTCTTTATCGAAGTGCCAAGATGCATGCAGCCCAACGCTTTACGGGTCTGTTGGCGCTATGTTGATTGCATCATGAAGGCCTTTTTTGCTTAGAAATCTGGTTCCGCCGGAGCCAAACATTTATGATTCCACTATCTTCATGACAATTTATTGCGATAGCAATTATATGGACACTCTCGGCTGATTTTCCGTCGCTGTCATGTCCCGGAAATGTATATGTATTTATATATAGATGTATACAAGGCACAAAGAAACATAAATTGGTAGAAAAACATTCCAAAGCACCTCACCGGGGATTCGAACCAACGACATCTCGCTCCGCAGGCTGCTGCGCTAGCCAACACAGCCACGCGCCATGCTTGTGCCGGCTATATAACGGCGAGATATTCACACGCAACATTTACCGCTTGCGGTACGCAGACCTCGGGGGAGCCTGAGCGTGTTTTCTCTAACCCAACGGTCCTACATTTTTTTTCAAATTGAAAACTGCCCTTGAGACGCGCAGGAAAAGTGGCCCCTTTCTGTACCCACTCATGATGTAGAAGGGAAAAATTTACACCATCTCCCGCTAAAGGGAACCATGTGTAGATGTGAAGCAGCGGGCGCTAACGCTTACACTGGCCGTGGCGTTGACGCTGGCGCTATCGCAGCGTTGCGCAGGAGAGAAAACTGAGGAGGCGGCAAAGCACGCAGTGATGGAGCGGTGTTTCCTACGGGAACATGCCAATCGCTGCTAATGGGCAATGAGAGACAGAAGACTCCGACTGTACACAGAGACCCGCAGTGCGCTTTTAGTTAACGCGCACGCTGCGAATTTTTATTGTTCAACAACGCACAGGAGGAATCTCCCACCGGCACCACCTTGGAGGTCAAGATCCATTGCCATATATACGCGATGGACAGTGAACGGTTGTGCAGCGCGAGCAGTCGGTTTTTTCAACCAAGAAACTCTCTAGCAGACGCTGCCTGCGTCGGCGTCACGAGGCGAGAGAGGGGGGGAGCGTAGGGGGGGGACGCGCATGCGCAGTGGGGTGTGGACGCTGTGGGCAGGGATGCCTAGAGGAGAGAGGGGGGGGAGCGTAGGAGAGGTGAGAGAGGGGGACGCGCATGCGGAGTGGGAGCCCAGGCCGGGATTCCTAGAGGAGAGAGGAGGGGAGGCGCATGCGCAGTGAGGGTGTGGTTGCCGCGGGGAGGGATGCCTAGAGGAGAGAGAGGGGGAGGAGAGGTTTTTTTTTATTTTTATTTTTTTAGGGGTTTGCGCATGCGCAGTAAGGGAGGCCACGCCGCACACCACCACCGGATTAAGCTTCGCCATAAGATGCTTCACATCTAAAAAGAACACCGGGCACACTTGGCGTCAGACGCCACCGCGTGGCAGGAGACGCAGAGGGGGTCATTCCACGTGCCGCAGTTTAAAAGAAAAAGAAATATCAAACAGCGTCGGCCTTTGCATTGCGGACACTTGCAGCACGTTGCTCAAATACAAAGACGTAACAACTATGACAGATGTTAGTTCACGTTTGTCCTGTGCATACCTTGCGTTCTTTGCGAGCGTCTTTTCTTGTGCTGCAGCGGCGCGCTGCAAGTATCGAGCTGCTTGTCGTTCTTCGAGTGACATTCTAATTTCTTGCTATCGCATTCATTGCTTCCGTGCGACATTTCCGAAGGTTACATTCCCTGGATAGATCCGAATCGTTACTGTCTTAATTCCAATGTCACCAGCACAAAAGACGAAAGATAATACGTCAAACATCCTTTGGCTAGGTTTGTTTTTTTTGTTTTTTTCCTCGGGATGTTTTTTTTCCCCTGTCTGTCGTCTCCCATCTGTTCCTTGTGTGGGGAGGCTTTTAAATTTTGCGACGGTGGTCTGCTTCAGTTATTAAGGCGAAAGCTCTAGATGCCCCATCATACATGAAAAGTGATGGTCGGCGTCAGGACGAGGGTTGCAAAAAATCATCATCATATAACGACGCCGCCTCATGGTGTCATTGTGGCATGACATATTGCCAGCATTTTTGATGTCATCATAAAGTCAGTGTGACGTCACTGTGGCATCACATTGTGACGTCAAATGATGGCGTCATCAGGTGTCATCGTTGCACGGTCGTAGGTGGTCCGATCCTGAAGACACCCCATATGTCATAACGTCGTAGAGTGTACGTTATCTCTACGTTATCATTGTTACACGGCGCTATTTCTAGGTGTAGGGTAAAACGTAGGGTAATAAAAAGTTGTGTAGGGTAAAGTAGGGTAATTTTGATCTTGCGTAGGGTATTTTTCAAAAATTGGTTGGAAACACTGGCTAGAACCCCTGCTGGCTATCAAGGAATTGTAAAACGCAATGTAGTTCGTACGGAGGTACGCCGGTGCTTGGAACTCTTTTGTAAATAGACCATATGCGTGCTTGTTGTCGGGGAAGGAATCGCGTTAACATCTGTTGTTTGGCGTGGTAGAAGAGTAAAATAACAACCAAGCGTCACAGAATGCGGATTCCGTAACGAATGGGTTTTTGAATGCTTCCAAAGCATTACAGAAGGCTCAGCCATAATTCTTCGTCGTCATCAGCCACAGCCTCAACAAAGCGCGCACAATGCCTTGCAGGTGTTTAGCGGGTACTACGCTTCTTTGAAGATTGATGTTTAATGCTTCTTTGAAGATTGATGATTAATGGCATAGTAGATGTTTCCTTACTACGCAAACGTTAGGATGATTTATGGCGTAGTGGGTAGGGCGCAAGTGTACTTGTATCAGTTGCTCCAAGAGAACTTATGAAAGGCTCGAGAAAGGCCGCTCTTCCATTCTTAGCTGTGAGTGTGTGGCGCGTTCCGCGCATGCCTGGCTATTTTTATTTTATTTTTTTAATTTTCTTGAAGAGTCACTGGATCTCAGATTCACCTAGAGTTTCCTGTACCGGATTCAGTCGGACTCGGAGGCATAAAATTTTCCGAACCACTCTCAGTCGGAGTCACACTCACCAAATATTACTCACCCCTACTCACAAAAAACTCGCGGCTTGATCTTAGTCTCGGTGTGTCGACTCATGAGCCAGTTTGCCGACCTATTATTAAAAGTAATTGGAATGTTGCTTTGTAAATGCTTGAGAATATTGGCTTAAATAATATGCTGCGGAATTCTAGGGCTATTTCGAAATCGTTTGTATTAGGATTCTATGGCTGTTTTGAAAATGATTGCCCTACTATTCGAAAACTCAACATTATTCAAATATTATTCAATTCGCATTCGCGCTCATTTCGCTGTCGTTACTATTCAATACATATTCTATTCAGTTCTAAAATTCACTACTCATACACCCCTAGTTGCCAGATTTTATTATTTTACATATGAGCGCCTTTGTTGCCTGTAGCAACAGGAGTGTTGCGATGCGAAGGGGGAAAGTGTTATTCCCGGTATGGAGGAAGGAAAGAAGTAAAAAGTTAGAAGAGAACAAGGAACATCGTGCGATGGGATAAGAAAGAAAAAAAAGAAAGAAAGAAAGAAAGAAAGAAAGAAAGAAAGAAAGAAAGAAAGAAAGAAAGAAAGAAAGAAAGAAAGAAAGAAAGAAAGAAAGAAAGAAAGAAGGTATTGTGTGCCAGGCACGAACAAGGCAGGCCCTCACGATACTGATAGGGGAAGGGCTCCTAATTAACTTTTTTGTCGTTCTTCCAAATCTATTACCGGCCGAGGCTCATACAAGTTTGAGAGCAAATGCATGCGCATATTTAAATAACCACTTCTGGGTGTCGTCAGGATACAGTTAGTATCTACTTTCTATCGTCAGCATGCTTGTTCTGAAATGGTGACAACAACGTCAGGGAAATGCAGGCGCCCCTTTACGAGCGTTTTATGAGTGGTCACAAGGTCATGTGTTCAGAATTTAATAAAAAGCACATATAATGCTAGATTGATCAACAACTCAAGTACTTATGACACTATATCACACTAAACATACACGACAAAAGATGAACACGTGTTCCTGAAGTACGATGAACTACCAACATGAACAAACGTGCTCCCTTCTGAAGTGCACTTAAGTACTTTGCTCACTTGAATTCGAAGTACTGAAAGTTGAAGAGTGTAGTTCAACTTTTTCTTTGTTTTTCAGAACCGCGTTCCTTTTTTTTCTTATTCACCACGGCAACTGTTTGATTTCTCTGCCTTAAGAAGCTTTTTTGTAACTTGCAGAATATGGACGCCTGTAGCCGAAACACGGAAGAGTCACAAGAGTGCAATGTCTTGACCAAAAAACTTTCGCGAATTTGAAGCATTCCAGAAATTCACCAATGAAATGTTGTGAACAACGCAACCATGTAGAAGCGAACGTTTCGAGATATTTTAAGAGCACTCAAAATGAGCTTAATTCGGTCATTCCGGTCAGACAACTGATCAGAAAACTGGAAGAAAATATTTTGATATTGCGTGGTTTCCTTGTTGCAGCTCCTCCTGATGTGCCCAACTTACATCTAGTGAGTGTCGGTGCGAATCACTTTACTGCTGCATGGACAAAACCGAAGTTCAATTTCGACTACTACTGGATAGAAGTCATCGGTGTTAAAAATGCTTACACGAGGGAAACACCTGGTATGGCGGGTTCTTGCTTCAACGGCAGCATCATCCATCCAGACCAGACACAGGTCACCTGCAGTCAGCTCGAGCCTTGCAGCAAAGTGAACTTCAAGGTACGCACCCATATCAACGGACCACCTGCCCGCACTTCCCATGGCGTCTCTCTACACGACATCCTAATTCCCGCCTCAGGTAAGAGAATTTGGGAATGAGCAAATAATCATCGTAATTGATTCTCTTGGGCGGCTAACGTTCACATGCTCACACTAAGCCCGCCTGAAATGGTTCTGACATTAGAGGTCGCTTAGCGAAAAGCATAGTATAAAAGTTGCACATAAAGCAAGATGTATGTGTCGGAAAGTGTCTCACCAGAATAGGGGCTACACATCTGAGGAAAAACTTAGTTGCGTTTATACATTTGCCGAGAGGAATTGTAATGGCATTGTTAAAGGATTGCGCACAGCTACAAGGAAAACTTTTGCAACACAGGCGCCATGACGAAGCTGCAGTGCGTGCTTGGTCGGGTAAGCTACGTTTGTTTTATTCGTCGCCAATTTATCCCACAGAACGAGTGATATGCTATGGATATCCCGAATCCGGACAAACCCCCAAGGCAGGCTTGAAAACTGTGGTTACGAGGAGATGACGCATTGTGCTGTGCCACGCCCACATGGCTCAGGAGGGAAACGATAAGGCGGATTGTGAGCTCGTCGTTTACCGCCCGCGAGCAGACAAATGCATTCGAGAGATTTGCGATGAACTTGCGCGACATCTTAGAAAACAAGCATTGCAACCACCAGAAGTATGGTGATCCGCACCCGGACCATGCCGGTTTAGGCTCGGGATTGGCGCCGACTACTGGCACACACACTTAAAACAAAATTTTGCAGAGAACACAATATCAGCACCACACAATACGCGCGTGATGTGAAGAGCAGCCGATACTTGCGCACATTACGTGATTACAATGCGCTGCACCGAAAAATAAACTCCCCCCAAATTGGAGCAAGTTTCCAGAAACCGGCAGCGGCAAACATGGCTTGCTAGCACGGAAAGGGAGAGCTAACTGGCCCTTCTTGACCAAACCCTGTGAACGGCAAGGGCCAGGGGAGCCCTGCATTGAGATTCCCACGCACTTATCCTTCGATCGTTTTTACCCGATAAATATTTATTACTACTATTCTTACTTCCGGCTTCGGAAGCATGCTAAACATTGGCATTGATATATGTTTGCACAATCGCTCGAGCACGCATTGTTAATGCTAATATAGATACACATTGCATCGTATGTCAATGTAAACAATTCTTTTTATGCAAACAATTGTGAAAGTTAGTGGCTGAAGAAGGTGGTGGTACGTGTTGCTGCCGTTGCCGCAACCTTTGTCCTCTCAGCGGATGTTTAGCCCTATTTGCACTGCCCCTACACACCTATCGGTCGATAGCACTCTGCTTTCCAGAATTAACTGAGCTATAGGTGAACAATAACATGCAAAAAGAAGATGGGTGGTATTCAAGCAGGTAGCTCTTCTCCTTAATTCACAAAAACCAAGGCCCGGTCAGCCTATTAAGTAGTGTAACTAAGCACGCACACAAAGACGGTGTCTAACTAAGTACACCCACGCAAACACAAGTGCACCTTGCGGTCAATGACTCCGTCGTGGGGCACTGTAACTGCAACCTTCAAAATGCATTCCACTCTGCTACCTTTAACATGTATTCATTTGCCACCAAAGCGTAATTGTATTCACTAGCTGATTTCGAGTAAACTTGATCTCGTCCCTTTTATTTTGCAAGCTTTTCTGCTGTTCTCACGCACCTGAACAATAATAAACAACTGGTGACTATGCGTAACAGGGGAACTTAGTTACAGCCAAGTTATCATCAAATAATGGCGTCTTTATAAGCCCAATGCTGCTCACAATGACGTGAAAATCAAAGATTATTTGACGCCGTGCAGCCGCTGGTATGAATTTTATTTTGGCATCTTTAGTAAAATAGATGTGTATGCCTTGCAGTAGGTGTCATGTCTTGTGTAGAGTCAATTGGAAATTATTGCAGCGAGAGCGTTAATTATCCATGCCGCAGATCTTACGGTCTCAGTGCTGGCGTATTTCTTTTTGCATAGCATATATGACGCCCAAACATCACAGTAGAATTACGTTTAGTGCGGAACACTGGCTTTCGAATGGCCGCCGTTGCCAGCACGGTGTATCAAGTATACCAGCTTACTTAGAACTGGGTGCATTCTAGAGAAGGCCATGTAGTGAATCAAGGACCTTCCGCTTCGATATGCCGGTATTCATATCGTGGTTTTTGCAAGCAAACCACAAATTTTTGAGCTCCATACAGATGGATGCAATTGTATTTGTGGGCAAGGACGGTAGAAGACAACACGCGATAAGAAATGCCAGGTCACAGTACACGCAGCGCAGTCGCAGTACAAGCTAGAGGAGCGGCCTAATCTCGAGGTACATGACAGAAACTGTTTATGGACGCTCTCTGCAAGTACAGAGGCAGGAAAGTAGCGGTTCAGTGTGCATACATTTACATAAATGCAATCAGGTGAGCGCTGTTTTAAAAAAGAGGTAGTTTCCATGGGTTACACTGTGCGTTAACTGGCGCAGCGGCCTCCTGTAAACTTTTTCAGCATAAACTAAGCAATGCACTGAAATATGAGCGCTCCCGCCAACGCCATCAGTGTTAGGGTCACTTGCTTATTAATGTCAGCGGGGAGCATCCGCCGCCGCCTTAAACCTCGTGTGTCACCAGGTGGGCTGGGCGGTGTGGCCACCATACCAGCGCGTGAAGAGACGGATAACTGGGACAGACACCGCCGTCCATGTAGCCACCTACATCGGTTGTTGTTGTAAGCTCATTAATTGCGCCGTAAGAACTCTTTAAAGCGAGAAAAACTGCAATAGTAACGGTCCTTTTTCACAGCACACCGAAAACTTCTGTCGCGCTTGCTTGAGCCCCCCCCAATCCCATCTACAACCTGGTGGTTGCTTTACAAGCTTGAGAGAAGCTGCAAGGCGCTTTCGGCGCCCTTATGACTGCCCTTTTTTTTTCTGCAACCGCGACCTAAACACTACACTCTATGTTCCGTAGTACCAGTAGGCGCCATAGGAGAGCGTATTACGGACTTTTTGACGGCTGTTCCTCCAGCGAATGCTGTGACATTGCTGCGTGTTCTGCGCGGGCCTAGATTTTTTTCTTGATACAGTGTGCTAGCAACGGCGGCAATTCGCAACTGAATATGGTGGACTTCCAAATGCCAGTCTACTCTGATGTTTGATCAGGGTGGTGCTTTGGGGAAAGAAATAGCATTTTCCATTATTGGTTCTCAGTGAGAGGCACAGGTCACTGTATTTACAGCAAGCATTGATTCTGTCAACTGCCTCTTTACTGAACAAAGGTGATTCTTTTCTATTGGTGCAGTACGACCTCAGGTCGCAAACCTGCAACTAGGTGCCTTGAATGCAGACACCTTTGTCCTTAAGTGGAAACGGCCTCAGGCCTGCTTCGACTATTACACCGTAGAGGTCGTCGACGAAAGCACCTACAAGAGAACCGCCGTGACGTGCAACAATGGTGACGTGATTAATCCAAACCATACGAGTGTCACCTGCGATCAAATCAAGACGTGTGCAAACGTCACCATCCGAGTAAAAACGCACACAAGGGGACCCCCAGAGCGCTCTTCAACGGGCGCCGTTTTGAGACACGTCTTCCTGCAAGGAAAAGGTACTCCATCTATTTTTTTCGGTTTATCAACAAAAGAAACCTTACTTATATTTGGTTGTAATTGTGACTATAACAAGTGGTACTGTCGAAAGTGAACACACCGGTGGCTTAATTAAGTAATGGCTCGTCCTACCCCTTGGGCTGCACGTTATTCTCTTTCCATTACGACTCAAAATTTTCACTCAGTGCCACGAAAATTTTGACGAATTTCTAAGGCAACGGCAATCGGTATATCACTCTCAACAACACGCCCGCCAAAAACTTCGAAGTTTACGGCTTAAGCAGTGTAGAGAATTTAAAATAAAGACTTCGTAAGCACCTCAACAGCAAACACACACACACACACACACACACACACACACACACACACACACACACACACACACACACACACACACACACACACACACACACACACACACACACACACACACACACACACACACACACACACACACACACACACACATTTGTTTCCCATCGGAACTAATATTCCTTCTACCCGTCCATCCCTTTTGAGAAATGTCATCTTAAGAAATGCACACAACGGCGACCCGCCGCGGCAATCCAACCGCACCACTAAGCTTTATTTACTTCACTCAGTTCATTTCAGGTCTGTATCCTGAAGGCGCTTTGATGTACTGGGAAATTCAAGTATGTTTGTGTGATGGCATTCGGAGGAGGGTAAACAGATTCACGGAGCACGGAAATAAACAGGTTCATGTAACTACGTCCTGCCGATGAGCCTTGCCTTCCACTTAGACCTGCATTGTGACAGCTAAGCTGCTGTAGCTCGCCGTGGTTTGTGCGGTGTCGCAGAAAACTCCACAGCTGGGTATGCGCCACAGGAGATGGACAAGCCACACTATCGAGTATGGCAAATGCGAGCTTTAAACGAAAACTCAGCCCGGCGAAGGGGAGCAAGTGAAACACATGAAAGAGAGAGAGGGAGACAAAAAGACATGGATAGAGAAAAAAGAGAAAATAGAGAGATAGAAAGAAAGAGAAAGAAAAAGAGAGCAGCACAAGGCAAGCGATAGAAAGAGGAAGAGAAAAATAGAGCGAGTGAAAGCGAATAAAGACATGAAAAGATAGAAATACAGAGACAGAAAAGATAGAGAGAGACATAGAAAAAAACAGGCACGAAAAAGAGATAGAAAACAGAGAGCAAGACAGAGGAAACGACAGAGAAATAGAGAGCAACAAAGAAAGCGACAGAGAGAAGCAGACAGAACGACAGAGGAGAGAGATAAAACGACAGAGAAAGGCACACGACGAAACAAAAGATGGAGAAAGAAAGACCAGAAAAAGAAATACAAAATATTAAGAGCAAAACAGAAAGTAAAATAAAGAGAACCAAAGAAAGAAAGAGAGAGAACGAATCAGAGACAGAAAGAAGGATGGCCACCCAGCTGTAATCTTCCTTCAGGTTTGTCACCACTAGTGCGAAACTGCCACACTTTCTTGTTCTATATGAGAAAAAAATACGTAACTGACATGTTCATTTCTATGTCACCTCAAACCGTTTTTTTATTGCCCTAGCAATACGGGATATTCAAAATGTACAGCGCCATCTGTCGATGATCCCGTAAGCACGATCCGCCATGTCCTGTTGGGCACGAAAACGAAACCAAACCAGTCTCATACCGCAGCCTTTACGGCGCAAGTTCGTTCTGCGATGACTACTTATTGCTTCGTGCGCTGTTCAGGCGATGAGGGAGCCCTGACAATGCCACGATCAACGTAGGACTAATTTTAATCGAACTTGTCAGTTACATGAACGAAGAAAAGAACATACCGACGCGCACTTGTTTCGTCAACAAGGTCAGCACCTTCGGAAGTGGCCGGCACGCGCAAAAGCGCTCTGCAACCTCAGTTCTTATTTCTCCGTGCAATTTATTTGCTCGACTGCAACATAGCTAGACTTACAGAACAATATATTGCCATATAAGTATTTTAAAACAGACGGCCGACATCGCACCCACAGGAAAGAGCATGGCTGATCAGCATGGCTTGTCGGTGTTGCAGATCGGCAAAAGCAATGACTTACTTATTTGCACGTGTATAAGCAGTGCCACAGACGCTGCCGCGCACGTCCGCGGTAAATCTGTGCTGCCACACGAGACCCGATCGCAATATTCACACAGCCACCACTTTGCAAGCTTCGCAAGGCAGTGGGCGCCCACCTTCTGTGCGCCGAAGTACATCGTCCGCACACCTCGCACGCCGCTTCTGCCATTCGCCTTACACCCTCCGCTTTGATTTTTTTTAAAGACGATAGCAGGCCCGAGGCAAGATGTCAGTTTGGCGTCCGGGCCATGAGGCGTCGCTACCATCGAAACGATTACAGCGAACCTGGTAGCCGCGGCACTTGGAGGCCCCATTAAGCCTAATAAAAATAAAATAACCAGGCCCCGGTGGTACGTAGTAGTAAACAAATACGTGTTTCCGAACTAAACTATAACCAGCTACAATTATTCCAAGGTGCAGTTGTGAAGCGAGGTTTTGTGAGCGTGACTGTGCACGTGACGCGGCTTCGTTGGGTACCGCCGCCCATAGAGTTTCCTATAAATACACTAGAGGGGAACTCTGGCGCTAGTGTCGATGGGGGCTGCAACACACGGCGCTTCAGCCAGCATGGGAATCATGGGTAGTACACATATTTGCCTAGTCTTGCCTAGTCTTCGTTCTTTTGGCTGCGTATGGCCCGAATTCGCTTTGCCGCAATACAAAGTTCAACAAAGGTTTAGCAGTTACGCTTCACCACCTTCACCTTTTTAGGCTCACGATTCAAATATGCTCACGAAGTTCACAACGGTCCATTCTTTTATCCGAAACTGAACGAAAACGCACCAATAAACAAAGCCACAACTGCGTTTGAAGCCGGGAAGCACGAAGACTAGGCAAATCCGTGTACTACCCATCATTCCCATGGTGGCTGAACGATCGCAGCGCCAGAGTCCCCTCTAGTTAATTTTAGGAAACTCTATGCCGCCGCCGTCACGCACGCATGCGCAGCGTGCCAGCAACGTGCAAGCGCGCGGTATTAGAAACGCGAACTCCATCGCAGCAGCCAGGAGCAGCGATTGCGCACGTTCATTGCTGCGCGAAGTGGTGCGACTCGTCAGGAAAAAAGGTGGCGAACACTTCTTCAGCATCCCTGCCGACCACAGGTATTTATGCATTCAGTATTATATATTTGCCTGAAAAGGCAACCTTCTGTTCTGATTGTCGGTGACCGTTATGATTTGAAACTGCTGACTGAACAACGAATGTCTTTCGATAGCGTTCGCTGCAGCGGCTAGCTTTTGTTGCTTACGTTGGTATACGTGCGTGCCTCGCTGCCTGTCGTTATTTTAATATTCTCGATGAAAGCTAACCGCCCGAGGTTTGCGTGACTTCAGGGCCTGTTTGTAACGTGTTGCTTTGACTTATGCGCGCTAGCAACGGCGCGGGACACTTTGCTCACTGCAGCTGGTTTTGTTTGCACTTTAAGCGCTTTAATGCTTAAGTCCGTGTAGTTCATGGGTGGCGTTCGAAGCCGACGAATATATCGCTCGCAAAGTTATCGCGGAGGCGCAAATAGCTTAGCTTGGGGCTCTGCCCCCCGAGTCGAATGCGCACCGTGTTGCACAAGCAAGAACCGCGGCTTTCCTCGTGTGTCTGTTTACTTACCGGCCGCCTGCTCGGAGCTTTGTCGCCGTAAATTGCCCTCCTCGCTCCTTCCCTTCGGCGCTCCTTGCCGCGCTGCTCGACGGAACGCCCTGTACCAAACGTGATACCCATCTGCCCTTCTCTTGCTCGCTCTCGGGAAGCTCCCGGAAACAGTTTCGCCTATCTCTCTGATACTCCCGTGTGCTTTCAACGGTTGAAGGCATGGCCAAGGTCGCTTTTGGTTGTTCGTGAGAACACGAACAAAAGTTAAAGAAAGACGATTGGGCGCGCTTACCAGCGCGAAGAAAAGACTGCGCCTGAGAACCACATTTTCAGGAGATTCAGATTCAGCGCAAAAGCCAGGATCACACTGCCCAAGAGCTGATGGAAGCATATCAGATACGAAAGAGTGTGGTGCATAGTGATCCATTCCATTAAAATGTTACATTAGACGTTTTTTTTTTTGCCAAGTGGCTGTCCCGCAAGGCTGATGAGTGGATCTGTTAACTTCTGCGCATGTAACAATTGCCTACATATTGCGACGTGTTGCTGTGATTAGGACGAGTTAAAAGTGAAAGTTTACTGCCCACGCGTCGTTCTTTTCACGTCCTCATTTTTTGTTTGTGGTGCTGAAAACATCGAGTAGTATTTCTCAGGCAGTTGCTCCACAAATCTATTGCTCAGTACTCACACGTGCAATGCAAAGCGAGTTTAGCTAATTACCTTCTTGCAAGCCTCTTACAGAATGTTTATTCATTTTTCAATAGCTCCTTGGCCCAGCACACCCACAGAAGTGCCCACATCAGCCTCACGGGTTTGACCAAGCAATGGTAAGTGCAAAAGAAACAAAAAGAGAATTATTACAAAGTACACATCCTGCATCTGCATACAGTATGAACCAGTACTAGTGTTTTCCTAATATAGACATCTGCACAGTACTAAGCCTGTGTAATATTATCAGAACATATAATGTGGACGAAACCATGCATATAGTATGAGACCTATCACCATGATTTCGTTCACACAATCATAGCTCGGTGAATTCACTCATGAGTCGACTCACTCAGACTCAGATTGAGCCGTGAGTCCGAGTGAGTAATATTTTGCTGAGTTTGAGTCCGACTGAAGAAAATTTGGGTGAGTGTGAGTTTGGCTGAGGAAAATTTTGGTGAGTCGAAAGCACAAGATATGTTTCTTCAGTGAGTCTGGGTGAGTTCCACTCTTTTTGCCGACCTATGGTCATGTCTACTCATCTTCAACATTACTATCAGCCTCGCCTGGATTCACGTTCATACTCACGTCTACTCACACGTATTCCAAAGCAATGTCTTTCATACACCATTTCAATATGTATTGATCACAGGCGCGAATTACGTAGGAGAGTGCCTTGACCTCCTCCCCCCCATTCTTGCGAACTCTTCGAAGTTCTTGATAAATATATCTCTTCGAAGTTCTTGATAAATATATCTTATGTTGGCATCTCTTTTAAGAAAGATGACCTTACTGGTTTACGAGCACTCATAACTCGTATTCGAAGGTACTATATCAAAGGCGCCAAGAAGAGCACTGATTACGCGAGATATTCGTGTTATAGAGCATTCACACCATGCTCGAAAAGGATAATTCTAGGCTAACGGACTCATGAGTCGACTCACTCAGATCGAGCCGTGAGTCTGAGTGAGTCCCGGTGAGTAATGTTTAGGGGAGTTTGAGTCCGAGTGAGTCTAGTTGAAGACAAGTTTCGTGAGTGATAGTCCGAGTGAGTCCGGTTCAGAAAATTTTTGGTGAGTCTGAGTCCGAGTGAGCCCTAAGCGCAAAATATATTTCATGAGTGATTCTGAGTGAGCTCCACAAGTTTTGCCGACCTATGCACACAATAAATTATTTTTCAAAAATAAGATGGGTGCAATTGGCCGTACAAAGTCTGCACTGGACGTGGTGCTCTCTGAATTGGTGTGGCACGTGTACCTCAGCTGGATAGACAAGCAGAATGTGGTGCACTTGGTGTGAATTCATGTGATTGTGGCTTATGTAGCCTGAATGACCTTTTGTGAGATGTGAACTACACGAAGTCCTCTATTTTATAAATGTTACTGCCTTTGTTCAGCATTTCAAGGAATCTTGCATGTTCATTTTTGTAATAATTTCTAACGGTCATATTTCTTTGGTCATGGACATTTCTTAGACGTAACAATGCTTGGAATTTTAGAAATGAATTACTATTCCAGTCCCAGTCAGGGGATGTACAGTCGAGCGCGATTTGAAGGTTATCGCGTGAATGTCAACCAAGAACTCCAACAGCTCCACGGCCCAAAATCCTCTTTTGAGAAGAGGGGGGGGGGGGGGGTGTCAGGCAAGCTTCCCCCACACTTTTTGATGTTCCTTGAGCTGCGGTCACTCCCATCCGAGGAACACTCATTCTTATTTTTTTTTATTTCGCTTCAGGGAACACACAGTAAGGGTATCGTGTACAGAGTATGTTTTGGCATCGCCAGGGACAGGACGCTCCAAGACTGCACTTTAGTTATCCTCCCTGAAGCTGGAGATAAGAGCCAACCAAATGAGTGCTTGATCGCAGCGAATGGAAAGCTTAAAACACAGAGAAAGGGTGACGAGTTTGACGTGAGGATAGCTGTTGCATGGAACAGAACACGAGGGAGAGAATAACGTGAAGTCTGGGTTTTCAGTGTTTCAAAACAGGCCGCCAGGGTTCTGTGATGCTGGGCCGGTCGACGCTCTCACGATAACCTTCATATCTTGCTCTATTGTATTTTGCTACAAATGGAACTGGAAAATAGCATGGCACTGCATGATGGTGAATTAGTAGCCCTGTGATTGCACCCTATTAGCTCACTTGTGTGATATTTTTCTTTCATTCCATGAAACTGATGAACGCCTATTCCTTTGAATTCCTTTTTTTCAGCTGAGCATGGTCCAAGGGTCCTCAACTATTTCAAGGAGGGCAGCAGCGCTGACAAGGCAAAAGGAACGCCGGAAAGTGGGCAGAGGAAACGCAGCTCTGTGGACACCCCTCGTACAAAAAGGAAGCTGAAAACATTTCACGCACGGAGTGAAAAGTACCGTAAGGCATCGGGCCGGATAAAGAAACTGCATGTGGCGAGACGAATAATGAAGCGGGAGGCCTTAAACAAGCTGGAGCCGTATTTCGCAAAAATATCTTTTGAACTGCTTCAAGCACTAATCAGGCTTGGTACATTTACAAAATAAAAAAAAACACATTGGTCAGAACAAATGAAACAATTCTGTCTAAATTTGCTCTTTAATTCTCCGAAGTCCTATCGCTTTCTAAAAAAATGCTTCACTTGTCACATGTGTGAACACTCAAGCACTGGATGGCAGACACCCAAATGACACCTGGTATCATTCCAGGTGTCATGGATGCAGTAGAATCAATCACAAAAGGTTGACTATTGCAAGACGAAGCATGCTGTGTTTTATTCAATGAAATAGCCTTGAAGAGGAATTGGACGTGTGATCAATCACAAGATATTGCATAAAATGTAACATTGATCAGACCTTTAACACACCAACTAAACATCTAAAAATAAGATTGGCAAAGAAGCTCAAAGGGCAACATATCTACACGATGCATTTGCTGACATGAGAGCGAAGTATGCCACACAAGTATTCAGTGAATCTGTCTCTGTGGCACTCCTCATGATCATGGCCATTCAGAAGCTTCCTATTGATGCTGACTTTACATCTCAAGTCACAGAAAGATTGCGTAAACTTTTTCACAGCCAGTATAATTAGACTCTGAAAAAGCAGGACGACAAGTTGTGTTACACATTGACTGATGGCTTGGAACAGCGTGCCTTCCTTGAGTCGTGCATCACTTGGGTTGCCCAATATATTCTGCCGTGCAAAGCTACACTGGCACCTTACATTCGTGAACAGAAGCACACAACAACCAAAGTAAAGGCACAGCGCTCCTGCTAGAAAAACCGTAAATTAGCAGGTTGAATTTCCTGTGCCTTTCAAGAACACGAGTATGTAGAATTGGATTTTAGTGCAGCCTTCTGCACACATTTCCTATATTGACACGTGTTGCACTGTTTGTTTTTTATGTATACATGCACTATTTTTTATACATGTCTATATTTTTATGTATGTATATATTTATGTAATGTATTGATATTTCAGCTATGGTTACATGCATAATGCACCGACTACTTTTGCATTGTATAAGTTTTCCTGATGAACTTTGTACTTTCTGGACGCCTTAAGTGCCCTATCGGTGTGAGTATTGTTATGACCAGAAGTTCCAGATTGCTTTATTATTGGAAAATGCTGACACTTTCGAAAAGGCGATGGAAATGCCCAGTCGTTCTGCCTTCTTCTACGTCTACTTGACGTGGATTGAAAAGCAATCACGCATCCACCCTCCCAAGAAATGTCCGAATTCATTTATTATTGACTGGCTTTACACTGAAGCAGCCTATGAGCAGTAACAGTGTAATTAATTCAAAATAAATATTGCGAAAAAAAAGAGTTGGTTAAATAATAATAATAATTCTGGGGTTTTTTCATCCCAAAACCACAATAAAATTATGAGAGACACTATAGTGGAAGGCTACGGAAATTTTGAGCTCCTGAAATTCTTTAACACGCACCTAAATCTAATCGCATGGGCCTAAAGAATTCTGCCTCCATCTAAATGTGGCTGCCGCGACTTGGATTCAAAACCCGTAACCTTCAGGTCAGCACTCGAGCACCATAGCCACTAGACCACCGCAGCAAGCAATGAAGGTTGAAGCATGCATGTATTCAAGGGCCCACAAAATCCAAAAAGCTTTCAGGAGGACTCAAAAGCTTAACGTTATTTTTAATTTGCAAGCCTCTGGTCATGATAATTGTGTCCTGTAGTGCTCCTCGGAAAAAACAATGGTGTCTGCAATTCCCAGGCATTAAAAATACACTAGATCAAGCGCTAAGCTCTGCAACGATTCCAAAGGGGTGTGTGCGGAAGCTGCGAATCGGCTGACATGTATGTTAGTGCGAAATAGAAGCAGGCTTCCATACTTCCTGAAACTATGCAATCTACTGTTTGTTTAGCGTGACTCCGTTATTAGCTTTTCAAAATGAATATTGCAAACTGTGGTGTTTCACTTGCCGAGCCAATGAATGACATGAGACGCAGTTCTAGCAGGTGGCATATTATTATTAAACTATGCAGCGTTCCTCAACTGCGATTTAAGTACTGCTCACAAAATCTCCCAGCATTGTAGTCGGTACAACATGATACCTGGTAGAAAAATAATAGTGAATTGCACTTCAATTTTATGCTTTATCCTGCTTATTTTTCTCATAAGCTGTTCATATTCATGCATATATTGGGTTACCGTCAGTGTTATGCACAACTTACAACTCCAATAATAACTCCTATTGTGCACCAGTTACAGCCACGTTTACTCAAATTTTCAAAGGTCACCTGCTGCAACTGAGTCTTGATCACCCTTTGTTGCATTTTTCTCTCTTTATTACTTAAAAATTAATGCATCACACACATCCTGTTCAAATCACATGAGCCTGCCTGTTACACATTCACCTGGAGGAAAACATGGCCAGGGATAGCCAAGCCGAACGGTTGATTTGTCTTAGTGCCTTTACAATATAATATACCGTAGCATTGCAGCATATTATGCCATTAATCCACTTATGCACCATGGGTTCGTCTACAAGAGCTAAAAGCTGGGACTCTCGGCTGGTACCCTCTGTGTACACACTCATGTATTTTAATGCTGCGCAAAAGGTAATGATGCAACACAGGTCAAACAAAATGAAGAGGTACATAAAAGGATGTTTCTCCTGTACCTCTTTTATTCGGCTTGCGTTGCGTCATTACGTTTTGCACAGTATGAACCAACCGTTCCAGGCAACATGTTTTATTAAGATGTATTTCAATGTAAATGTTCCGCTTCATGCTATTACTCTCAATCTGTACAAATCGTACGAGTGTACACATATTTACGCTGTGGCGTTCCTTTCTATGCTCACCCTACTGTGCTTGTATTATGCATTTTTGTGTCCTATTTATATTGTACGCGTGCTCGATCTACGCATTCCTGTATTCAGGTTTTACCACAGCAGTATTTCGAAGTTTTGGGTAGTTATCACTGATCCTATAGCCCTACTATTGCCTAAGCGCGCAGCTATTGAAGTTTACTTCAATAAAATGTCACGTGAAGAAAATTATTTGCGATTTTTGCTTCTCGAGCGAGCGCCGAAAGCGGCTGCTAAGCAGCCGCGACGGCGCCGCTCGCCACCATTCGTCACGCTACCACAGCGGCAACAACGAAGCAGAAAAACAAATGCACACATCATGTACGTACATCGACAATAACGGGGGGAGACGGTGCAGCAGCAATTAGTACGCAAAAGGCTTGAACCGACGTCGCGACCGCACGGCCGGCGGCAACGCGAGCCAAGCAAGCGACCGGTACGACCGGTAACGGGCGCGGCCATATTGGATTTTTCTTTTTGGATTGGCTCGCCTCATGTTGATTTTAGCAATCCAGTCAAGTGCCGCGGCTACCAGGCACCGCTACCATCGCCGGAAACGGAAAAATCGTCCCCATTGGCCCTATGGGTATGTCACTCCACTGACGATAGTCTTTCTTGGGATACCTAAACGGAGAAATTTTGGTCTGTCTGTCTGTCTGTTTTTCTGTTTGTCGGCACGTCGCACGATTCAGCAGGCTGGCCAAAGTTTGACTGCTTTCTGAACGCCCATCCAACTTGATCAGTCGTTTTTGTGCATACTTGTGAACATTGTCGATCAAAAAGCAAATATTACGCATATCTGAGGCGCAACAACAATACGGAAGTATTAAGTAGTGTGTTCTTTTATAGAAAATACATAGATACTTACTTCTGAAAACCCTAGCGTTTCTTAGGCTGCGCTGAAAATGCGGGCTGCCTTGCAAAAGCGAAGAGCCGTCGTCTATCTCCGAGGTCGCGCGAAGTGCCGCGTGTTTCATCCGACGCGCGATAGCTGGCGCAGTCTGCCCTCGTCGCTGCAAACAAGAGAATCTCTTTTCGTGGTCGCTCTGCGCGCCTTCTCAGCTTTTTACACGCTGCCAAAAACACCGCGCTTGCGGCGAGAAGACGCTTGGTCATGCCAGGACGGAAATGGTCGAGAACAGCATCACAGGTGGCCCACGGATGAGACCGGCAGAAGACTATCGTCTTTCGATGACATTTGCAGCGAAGCACGCAGATACGCGGCCAATTTTTTCTTCTGCTTCCTTCAGTCAGCATGCGCGGTGAACACGGAGCGCTCAGTTACGAAGCCGTACCTGTTCTCTGGCCGTACTTCAGATGGTGCTATTTGTTCGGTAGATCATCGCACTCATCTTTCCCCTGATCGCGGACACTTATAGCGCGCGGCTCGTGATAGTGCACGCCTCCGTGGCATGCGAGAGCAAAGAGCACGATAATCTAGAAAGATAAGTCAATGAACGCATACGTATAGCGTTCAAGAAAACCAGACTGACAACACTCAATCCGCGCGATAGATTACGACCACAAGGCATTATAAACAACCAGTGTGTATTAAAACAGCGTTACTCGGGACGCTTTCTCCGTATACAGTCGAAACGCGCGATCACTATTTTTGTTTGGTTTAAGGCACACCGCTCATGCACGCGCCCATGCCTTGTTATTTCTAAAAGCTACGACACACGCTGTTGCGAACGGTGTCGAGGTACCTGTGGCTAAAGAAATGAGTCGACGAATGCAGCACATCGTTGCACATATCGCGCAGAAAGGATGTGGTTTCGATATCTGAAGCGTGTTCTTATAATTGCAGTGGCAAATACAATGGAGACGTATTTCTGCGCAAGGTCATCTGAGAAGTTTAAGAAACGCATCTCCTCTGCAATGAACACTTTTCTTGAACACCTACCTCAGATCGGAAGCACACGCCACTTGAGAACAACTCTTCGGCTTTGCGAAGAGATGCGCCTCGTCCACTTGCCGTCCAGATGAGTTTTGAAGCGCGCAGAGCTCCGATATTGCGTTCTCGTCGATTTGTGGCACCACAGTGAGGTTCACTGACCGTTCGGTGCTGGATGATGAAAGAAAAAGGCGAATTTTTTCGGTCCGAAAGCTCCGCCGACGGGAGCGGCGCAGCCTCTCCGTGGCCTATCCTTATGGAGACGCTAGTAGACGATTCCGCGATGGTGCCCAACGGAACATGGCGAACGCGCCCCCAGTGTTGACATAGTTCTAAGCATTATGAATACACCCTAATATATGGACACTCTTGGCTGCTTTTTGCCGTCGCCGTCATGCCCCGTATATATATATATATATATATATATATATATATATATATATATATATATATATATATATATATATATATATAGAAAAGCCGCAATGAAAAATAATTATAAAAATGTTTTTCCGACGCGCGAAATCAATGGAGGTACCTCTCGCTCCGCAGCGCGCGGCGTTAACCACTCGCCCGCGGAGGCGCACGTCATCCAGCGTGCTAACGGCGAGGTATTTATATACACCATTTACGGCTGGCGGAACGCCGATCTAAGGGTAATATCAGCGTGTTTTCTGCATTTTAAGCGAGATGGCGCGAAGGGCGCGCTCGGCGCCCCGCTCGTTGCGATGCGTGCGCTCTGTACTTTGCCCTACGAAGCATAGTCGCCCAAAGTGTAGTGTCCCAGAGATAAGCACGCACGAGCACCCGCTTATCTCTGGAACAAGCATCCCCGGGCGCCGCGTCTCCTCCCATCTGACAACGGCATCTTGTGGTGGTGGCAGTTTCTACGTCGTGTGCTTTACAGAGCGCACAAAGGTCGCTTCGCTCGCTGCAGAGGCCCCTTTTTCGAAAGGAACGCGCTGTTGAAACACAGTGAAGTAATAACAACTGTGACACTTGTTAGTTCGCGTTCGTTTGAGCAGCGCGTTAAGTGTCGAGATGTGAACTTTGTTAGTTCGCGCTCGTCCTGTGTGTGTTAATTTTTTTCGTGCGTCCTTTACGCTGCAGCAGCGCGCAGCATGTTTCTATGTGCTTGCCATTCTTTGCAGGACATTCCAATTTGTTGCTATTGCATTCACTGCTTCGCCCTTGCGGTGAAACAGTGACTTTTCGTTATTCATTCACAACAGCGCAATCTTGCACGGACATGATAAAACAACGTTTTTATGTATTGATATGATATGTTATGTGTAAGGCTTCATATAATCTCCCACACATTTTCGGATATGTGCTTCTACACAGTGCCAACTAGGCAGAATAATCTTCAATATTCCAGTTCAGCACTCATACGACTAAAATTGACGCGGTTTTTCTGATAGTAAGAGTAACAGTATTCAGTATCAACAAGATAGAAACGAGTGGATGGTGGTATTATATTTCAAGAAAACCCCTCGAACATCTTGGCTTTCCAAAGACTGATTTGCAGCATTCAGACAACTACTATTTGTAATGCACTAATCGAAAAACTAGGAAAAGCTGCTGAAAAAGTAGAATGAGTAATCCTAAGCATTTGCATACCTCCTTCTGTACCGATTTGCCCGGGAGACTACCGATGTCGAGCCTGTCCACCTGATTTCACGATAAATCTCCCAATAAACTGTATCAATGCAGTCCTCAAAAAAAATTGGCCGCGTATCTGTGTGCTTCGCCTCGAATATCGTCGAAAGACGATAGCTCGTATAGATAAAATAGAGGAGACGCTGCGTGAGATATGGACGCCATCTGGCAATGGCATCGGGAAACATAAGCTTGTGCAGAACCCAGGGCCACTGCCAGGTGGTAGCACCATATCGTCGGCAGATGGCTTTTTCGTGCATAGCGTCGCATTTTCAGCGCAGCCTAAGAAACACTAGGGTCTTTAGAATGACGTATCTATTTATTTTCTAGTAAAAGAACACACCACCTTACTTACGAATACATGGTTCACCTCAGATATGCGTAATATTGGCTTTTTGATCGACAATGTTCACAAGTATGAACGCAGCTACCAGTTCAAGATGGCTGGCCGTTCAGCAAGGCTTAAACTTTGGCCGGGTGGCTGAATCATGTGACTGACAGACAGACAGGCAGGAAGGCAGGCAGGCAGGCAGACAGACAGACAGACAAACAGACAGACAGACAGACAGACAGACAGACAGACAGACAGACAGACCAAGTCAAGTATCCCAAGAAAGTCTATCGTCTTTTAAAAAAATGTGCAGTACCGGTATGACCGCGAGTAATCACGAGACCGCCGCCGTGTCACCCTGCCGTGCCCGCGGTAATTCTGCAGCACACAACTAATTGTGGCGCTACAGAGGTACGTTTGTTCTAAAGCCGGGGGCCGGCAACCTGCAGCCCGCGGAACAGTATGATGAGACGGCCACCCCTACGTCCGAACCCCCCCCCCCCGTCTTCCCTTTTAACTTCCTATCTGAAGGCCGACCTGGCACTATTGACCTCAAATGAGGTGAGACAGGAACTAAGATCGCTTCGAGTTGGCGTGTACCAGATATTCAAACTTAGCCCGCTAACGACCTCGGTTGCCTTCTTTTCGCAGGTTGAAAAAAGGGCGAAGAAAGGTATTTGCGAGTTGGCTAAGAATGTTCAGCACGAAAAGTCGCAATGAAAGATTATTTGTGCGTTTGCTTGTTGCCAATGTATGTAAATTGCAACCTTGTGACATGCATACTGAAAATAAACTTGATTTCTAATCCGGTTTCCACATTACTCTAATTAAATCGCAGACATATTTTCTTTGCTTGCAAGCCTCTCCTTCCCCCTCCCCCTCTTCCTCAATTTGCCGTCTTGCCCCCCACCTTGTTGGCTTCATGCCGTTTTGGCCCTCCGCCACAAATGGTTGGCCGGCCCCTGTTCTAAATTAATGGCCGATCTCTGCGAGTACCTGGTGCTCACCGGTGTCGTACTGCGTCAAGGTTGACTAACGGATACTAGCGAAACCCAGATAGCTCATTGTGAAGCAACTTGAATAAGCTGAGCATCAAGCGCTGTTTACTAAGGTATCTAGCTTGCGAGGCACGTAAAAGAGAAAGCATGCATTGGCGAGCGTACTTGGTTGATTGGGAACTGAGGATGCGTTGGCGATCATAAATTCAGCCATTGGCAGCGTCCGTTTCAGTTTGCGAGAGGAGCGCGAGCCATTTTAGGTTGTCCGTAAAATCAAAGCTCGAAATTTGTGCGCTGCGCAGTGCTATATTTCTCCCACATGTTCACAAGAGCCTCGACTACTGATCCGCCGTGAATTCTGAGTATGTTGAAAAAGTGTTGCAGGGCCCCTTTGAAGTGACATTTCAGATAGGGACAATATTGTTGGCTGATCACAGGCGTCGTCCGAAGAAACCTCCAACCCCCCCCCCCCCCCACTTTTTCCTTGACAAGTCTCCCAGTTTCAAATGTCCATAGGTTGGCAGGTATGCGTTGGAATCCTCCTTGTGGGCAAAAAGCGCGAGAAAGTAGTCTGTAGGCTGTCCTTTCGTAAAAGCAGCGATTCGTGAGTTAGTGAACTGTGAGGTATAAAAGGATATGTTAAAAAATTTAAATGTAACGGTTCAGAAACTTTGAAAGCGAGAAACAAATGAAAGCAGTAAGGCATAACGAGAAACAGAACAAATAGAAGTAGAAATAACTCCTCGATGTGCAATATGCACATTCGCATACGCAACTTGATTTGCGAGTCCTTTCGACCTGTTGCTCAGAAAACGTAAGCATTGAGCGTGCCTGCAGACATCACGAACCAGCTCGATACCGCTTTAGTGGCTTGTGCTGCTGTTTTACTAAACCTTTAATGGCTGTTAGTCTAGCCCAGATACTGCCTGCTATCGAAATTCAGCATTATGCGTGGGCATTGTTACTAATTTCACCAGTGAAACACGTGTAAGATTTGTAACTCAGATCTCCCCCTTTTTTTTTCTTTCAGCCCCACCTGAGCCGACAAATCTGAAGTTGGTTTTCCGCAAAGGGCGGTAATTTCACCGTCACATTCCACGTGCGATCAGAATGCTTCGACAATTGGTACTCGTACCGAGGCGATGCCAGCAAGAGCGGTAGTAAAGTGTTATTTAACGACATTTGCAACTTCAGAACAGTGGCTTATAACCAGCGAGAACTGACCTGCACTGGAATTCAAGCTTGCGACAAAGTGGACTTGAAGATATGGACTTTGAGAAAGGGACCACCAGAGCGTGAGTCTCCTGCTCCTGCTATATTACGGTCAATTGATATACGCGGAAAGTGTTAACCAGAGTTTAATTACCACCCAAAACAACAACTTTGTTCAGCGAATAAAGCACACTGCTATGTTTGCGCTTATCCTACCTATAAAATAACACGTGTTCTTTTTTTTTTCATTTTTGTGGCAGTTTGGGGCCTTCCTCCAGTCGTCTAATGAATAAATTACGTAAAAGCTCTGCGTTCACTCAAATCACGGTAACGTTTACGAGAACATCAAAATGGCAAGTAACTTCCGATCTTACGTGGCTGTGACAACAATTTTATCTTTGTCTTTTCTTCATTTCCCGCTCACGTAGAGGTTTCATTTACATATCATGCCATATTAAAGTCTAAATCACTGCGATATGCATTGTAACCTGTCGATTATAACTTATGAAAAGCGCAGTGATTCATCCGTCAGAAGACCTACGCTATGAAATGCACGTTTATTGATCACTGTGTCACATTCGACCTGTCTTGTTCAAGGTTGGCTTTAGCAACTGAACGGCGGATAATGTATCCACAGCACGGGTCATGACAGCAGAAAAGCAAAGCATAGAAGCAGCGATCTGATATTGCGGGATACTGTGGCAAGTGATGGTGGAGTATGAATTAAAACAGTAGTTCAAGAAAGTTAGTCCGCTTCAAAAACACGTAATTTAAGAAGTGGTATAAAATCCACACAGACGTGGGCAGAAGCACAACAACGAAATGCCGTTTTATGTTGGTTAAAGATTTGTGCTAAAGAATTGGTAAAGTTGCTCTTATATCTTTTTTTTTTTGCTTTTAAGCAGCGGCACTAATTGATTTGCCCCGGTGAAGCTGCGCTAATAGCGGAGAACAGGATACATCCGATGTTAAAGTCTGACAAGATGAAGTACTGTGAACACACGATAAGCGACAAAATTAAACTAACGATGTGATCAAAGAACCATTCCGTGGTGCGAGAAAAATATTTTCTGAGACTCGTAATACAATTTATCCGAATTTCCTTGTCGTCATGTCTAGATTATTTTCAGCGGTAATATTATGTGGCCGTAAAATACAGCAAGCATCAGGTTACAACATGGCACCAAACAGGCTTAACTGTTATCACTTAGCCAACATAGGAGAAAAAGGTGCCGCTAAGTTCCGAAAAATAGCATGCGACAGCCGCTCCAGTGATGGCGCTTAGAGAGATGTGTGGCCGGGAAGTGTAGCGTCCTCCAGGTGCCCCTTCAACTTCACCGAACCAGGGAAGGGGATCATCTCTCCTAGGCGTTGCACAGCCTGAGGTGTATGCCGGGAAGAACATTCGATTGCGAGGTGGTAGGTATGGCTGTGAAGTCGCTCTTGTGCTGCTCTTTGTTTCACCAGTTTGACCAGGTTTCACGCTCCCTCCTTTGGTGACGTGCGTGGTCTAATCGTGTTTTGTACGTGAGTGGCATATAACTGTTGATACAGTAAGCAAAGACACTTGTGAACGAGCGCGATCCGCCGCAAATCACCCACGAGGCAATGCAACGGGGACATGTTCAGTGCACTGCGCGGTCGTTGCAACGAGCTGCATTGCTCCTTCTTCGCATGTTAGAGACTGGCAATCATCGAGCGTGTTGCATCCGTTGTTACGTTAGCCGAAGACTCTAGTAAATGTGATCTACAGGTGAGCAATATTCTCTCTTCAGTACGTTATTTGCTTGTGTATTTGTGTTTATTCATCGTTACGTTATTCGCCTGGTGTGCGACCGATGGTGGCGCTGCGAACCGCGCCTCCATGACGTCAGAGTGGGGATTCGCGTGTTTTCGTCTGCTACGTAGGCCCGGCGACGTGTAGAAACCACCATCGTGGTAAAACTCAACAACGGAGCAATGCAGTTGGTTATCTTGTGCATGGTGTCTACTGAAGCTGTTGGAAGAACCGTAGGTACCTGCTTTTGACGTTCATTTTAGAAGCACAGTGATTTGTTTACTAGAACTGCGGCCGCTTGTCTCCGCGGCGAGTGTTGCGCAACGGTAAGTGCTGCTCTGTGCCTCATTGTATTTCGACCGCCCGTAAAAAGGGCGCTAGCTTTCACAACTATCCTAAGGACCCGAAGCTGAAGAAGACAGGATAGTCAAGCTCAGAATAGGAAAGCGCCCCACGCCTTCATCGACCGTGTGCGGCAAGCGCTTCGCTGACAGTGACTTCTGCTATACCCGCCGTACGCGACACGCTTGTAACCGTGTTTGAGTGCCTCGCCAGTACTTCAGCCATTTATTGTACGCTGGCTATATGCATAGGCGACTTACACCAGGTGCGGTGCCGTCCCAAAACATCGCAATGGCAGTCCCTAGGCAGTGAGCCGAGGACGCGGCCTCCGACTCGCCTCGCTGGTAAGCGCGCCTCGTGAGCGCAGCTGAGCGGCGCAGGATATGAAACTACGGCTTTACTTGGTTGGTGTACGTGCATACGTAGTTTACTCATAAACAAAAGAGCGCGCCGAGCGGGCTGCTTATCATAAATTCATAAGCGAAACCTGCTGCCGCTGTTTAGTGCACATTCTCTAAAGGTTTTCACTTGAGGCAGTGCAGACACGGTGCTCTTCAAGTTTTTCGTTTTGCCACGTGCTTGAACAGAAACTCGACCCAGCTTGCCTTTGCTACGTTAATCTCTGTGACCCTGTGCGCGTTATATATAATCAGCGATAACGTTTTGTTATATTCTGATACCCAAGCGAAGGCCCTTCGTGATATCCTTCTCACTGAACCAAGATTACTGGGACAAACTGCAGTCATCTGCATCTGCAAGGGGTGCAACAAGGCGGCTCTTGCCCCCCACCCGAAGCCACACCAGCACCTTCCCCTCGAGCCCCCCACCCCCCTACTGCGATACAACACGGGCTTGCGCCCTCAAGAGAAAACTCTGCCGACGCCCATGACTGCAATCCAAGCACGAATATATCAAATTTGGTAGTTTGATGCTACTTTGCATTTCTCGTAAGTGCTACAAACAATCGATTGACTGCGAAAGCAGTAGTTTAAACAGCTGCCCTACAGTAATTATCTCCTGTGTTGTTTGCGAATGCGAGAGCGGCAGAACTAATCAGCCATTATCACACATTTCCTCATGTTTACTGTCACTAGCGATGCACTGCAGAAAAAAAATATATTAAGGAGAAGAGCGCGCCTGCCCTTCTCCTTACGATAGGGTTGAAAGCTACCGCCCTCTTCACGGGCGGACAAGTAGACTGAGGCACAGAGCAGTACTTTACCATTGCGCAGCACTTGCCGCGGAGAAAAAATATATTCGTTTTGTTACACGCTGTGTCCAGAGAAACTGAATGATCATTATTCGTCACGAACTAGATCGCCACGGAGACGTTGTGCGGCGGGTACGCAAGTCCACTTGTTTGCAGGACCAGACCCTCGATGGTGATGCGATCTCCGTTGACGGCCTCGACCGCGCATCCAACAACGTGGCCTGCGTCGTACACCGCCTCGCCCTCGATGAGGCACCTCGACGTTTCGCAAGCTTTATCTACATACTTGTAGATGCTGGAGAAAGGCGCGTTTACTGGAATATCGAAAGAAACACCCGAACTAATTAGCATCGTACGGCGGAAACTGTAGATGACGAGCGAAAACACTCACACGGTTTCACTCTCTTACCAGCAATGCGGTCGGTGGCATCCTCGACGGCCATCCGGGAGATTTCTTGGCGCTGTCGATTGGGCCGCAGATAAAACAAGTTCATGATTGCGCTCGAAAAAATTCGCTGCAAGCGTCAGTTCACCCTCGCGAGGCTGTTCGTTCGACAAAGTTCCCGCCTGAAGCAGACGATCCGCGTACAGGAGTAGCGGCTGCTGCAGCGTGGTCGAGAAAGGAGTCCCCGCTCCGACGTCACACGCGAGAGGGCGCCACTCCAAGATCTCGAGGCGAATACCGCATTAGAAAACTCTTGCACGTAAGCATTTACTCTTTCCTTCACAACCGCACATTTGCTGTAAGAGTAGATGGAAAGCCAGAAGGTTGCTTCACGTCCAACAGAGGTGTCCCACAAGGTTCCGTTTTGGCTCCTCTCCTGTTCAACGTTGCGCTAATACCTCTAGCTTGACAACTACACCGGATTCCAGACGTGATGTTTCTAATATATGCTGATGATGTGACTTTGTGCTCTGTGCATAAAGACATCTCAAGACAAGCTCAACAGCTTCAGGAAGCCCTTGATGTACTTGATAACTACACTCAGAAGGCAGGGTTGGACATTTCCGCCCAAAAATCAAGCTATGTTGTGGTGGCTAACAAGGCAGGACGCAGAAAGATCACGCAGTGCCCCTTCACATTTACACTCGGTGCAGTGACAATTCCTGAGGCTTCGGAGGTTCGCATACTGGGTCTTTACATTCACCGGTCTGGCAGTGGTGCGCACTGGCTCCGCAAAGTCAGGCAGAGTTCCACAAAAACACTTCATCTGATTCGCCGCATTGCATCAAAAACAGCTGCAGCTCGAACTGATGTGCTCGACGGCTCGTACGCACAGTTCTGCATCCAAGAATTATATACCAGGCGCAATTTCAACGGTTAACTTTGGCACAGCTGGCAAAGTTGGAGACTATTAACCGTGATGAAATGCGCACAATAACAGCGTTACCCCGCATCACTCCGACAACAACTTTACAGGAGCACGCCCAGCTTAACACAATTGCAGAGCTAATTTCACAAAGACAAAAAGCGCGTGAAATAAAAAAAGTCACAGTTTCGCCACAAGGCGAAGCAATGAATGCGATAGCAATAAATTGGAATGCCAAGTGACGAATGGCAAGCAGGTCGAAAGTGCAGCGCGCTGCTCACGCACACATGACGCATGAAGACCACACGCACAGGACCAGAGCGAACTAAAAACATTCACAGCTCGACACTTAACGCGCTGCTAAAACAAAAACGACGCACGAATAGTATTCACAGGTACAGACGAGCGGGAACTAACAAGTGTCACAGTTTTTACTTCGCTGTTTTTGTAAAGCGTGCTCTTTTCGCAAACGGGGGACTGCTGCGAGTGATGTGACCTTCGCGCGCCCCGTAACTACAACTCTATCGTTCCGCCGAAAGCCCCCTTCTCCGCCACCGCGAGATAAGCGCGCGCGCACGGGCATCTACCCTCCACCCCCCCCCCCCCCTCGCGCAAAGTGCAAGCCGGAGAGTAGGAGCGCCTGACAGCGTGCGTCGCGGCGAACGGGGCGCCCAGCTAAGCCCCTCCGAGCGCGGCCTATGCGCCATCTCGCTGGTAATGCTGAAAACACGCTGAAAACTCACTGTATATAAATAGCTCGCCGTTTGAGCGTTGAAGGACGTTCGCCTTCGTGGCTGAATGGGTAGCGCCGCGCGCTGGAGACCGAGAGGTCCCTGGTTCGATGCCGCGCGTCGGAAACATTTTTCCGAGTTATTTTTCTTTGAGGTTTTTATAAATATATAGATACATATACATATACGGGACATGACGGCGACGCCGACGGCGAAAACCAGCCGAGAGTGTCCATATAATTGCTATCGCAATAAAAAAAAACAACTTGTTCCGGTTGTTGCTGCGTTGCATGCTCACTTTCAACGCAGCTCTCGAATTGACAACCAGCCCGATACAATGCCTCCCTGGGAATTTACCACCATCACATCAAATAAGACAACAAAGTTACGGCGCAGCGATACATCAGGTATTATTGACGAACGCTATATCATCGAAGCACCTTCCGCTAGTACCTGCAAAGTCTATACAGATGCTGTTATCCTACAAGACGGCGGGAGGACATCATTCCTAAGTACCACGCATAACTTCATCAGTGGTCACCAGCATTATCTATCTACGGAAGCCACTCCTCTTGTAATGGAACTTCAAGCCATCCATGACGCAGTTCGGGATGTCACCTCTAAGCTGCCTGCCATTAAGCAACTTGACGTATTCACTGATTCTTGAGCGGCTATCCAGGAACTCAAGAAAGTTCACAAGGCCATGGAAATCTGCGCGGCGGTACACAAGATCAACCGCAATACAGCCACTTGCGTCAGGGTACACTGGATTCAAGGCCATGCTGCAAACCCTCACAATATTGCTGCCGATCAACAGGAACACTGCCCTCCTAATATAGACCTTCCATCTATTCCCCTTCCACCTCAAACGCTAAACTCACTCCGTGCCCGTAAAAATGTTCTCCGGCAGGATACACGCGCTCTTATCCCACCGTGTGTCTGCTCTCTCCCCCTCCATCTTACTAGGGCGGAGGAAGTCGTGCTTAGCAGGCTTCGGGCAGGGGTGGCCCTTACACCGGCTCTTATCTCAACGTGGAACTGGTCGCATTTACCAGTGAGTGATACATGCCCTTACTGTTCTGTTCCGGTAATGCAAGCAGATCCATACCATCTGATATGGACGCGCCAAGGGTAACAGTCGGAAGGATCCCGTCATCTCCTGCAAGCCGGCCTTCGCTGCAGTGACGCAAACAGTTATGACCGATGGATACATGACAACACATTCCACAAGACACTGCTTCACTTCATACACAACACCGGCCTAACGGCGCACATTTAATGCAGATATACACAACAAATATTATGCCTTAAGGACAAGTCTATGTCGCAAATAAAAAAAAAGTACCCTTATATGTGTTTATGTCGCGTGTTTCCTGAATTAATGCGCATGATTGCACTGCTGTACGATAAAAGATGGGACGTGCCAGACAAATAAATGTGTCATGTTTTTTTATGCTATGCATTGTTAGCGGCAGTACTTGCTCTGAGTTTGGCTTAACAAGATGGGTGTTTGGGCGCATATTCTTAAACAGACGACTAAGATCATTTGTTATTATGCCCGTTTATTTGAGAAGCGACGAAGGAAAGAAGTTTACTCTTTCTTGCTGTCGCCGTCGTAGTAACTTGAACGCGCTCGATGAAGGCTGCAACCAAAATCTAAAATACTGTAGACTGCATCAACAAAGTGCCCCTGAACAGCATTGCCCATACGAGCTCTGAGTGCGCAGTCTCACTCCTCTGCATGGCAGTCTAGCCTGTTTGTCTCGCCTTGGTCGCAGGTACAGGGGTGGTCAAAAGTTCGCAAGCCACGCTTTCATAGAAATACATGGGATAGTGGCCTGCGAACTTTTCACCTCCGCCCCCCCTGTACCTGATATCTCTTGGCCTCTCTACGCAAAGTGTCGGCTATTTCAGCTTTTCGCCATGCTTCAACCTCAGCAGCTGTCGTTTAAGGTGCACGGGCGAGGGTTTAAGGCGGTAATGCGGGCTAGTTGGTTGTAATCACTGGCACTCATTTAATAGCGCGAAAAAATTTAAGACACATAAAAAAAAAAATCTCGTAGTGGGATGTAGCGCGTGCGCGTCTGTGTAGCGGGTTTCTTGAATGTTTTCTTGCAGTAAAGTCAGTTGATGTCTAGCGTCCGTCCTGTGTACGTGTCCTCTCTTGCATCTGTGACAGTATTTTTTACAGCGAAAGCTCTTATGAGATCAAAACAACGGCCGTTTTTGCGCCGTAGTTGTCCGCCACCGCCGCTGCCGCCGGTGTCCGTAACCACTATCGCGCGAAATAAAAAAAAAAACCAAATGAATAAAAAAATCCCGAGGACAGAATGGGAATTGAACCTGAGCCCTCTGCGTGGCAGCACAGTACTCCATCACTGAGCTACGCCGGTGCTTGAAACTGCGTTGCAAACTGATCATATGCAGCCTTCATGTCGAGTAAGCAATCGCGTTAACATGTGTAATAAAGCCTTTTAGAACAGTAAAGTAACAACGAGGCGTCACACAATGCGAATTGCGTAACGAGCGCGCCGTTCAATGCTCCAAACCATTACAAAAGCATCACGCATAATTCTTCATCGTCGTCAGCCACGGCATCAAGAAAGTGCACCTAGTGCGTTACAAGTTTGTAGCGGGTACGGCGCTTTTCCGAAGCCTGACAGGTAATGGCACAGTGGATGCTTCCCCACTACACAAATATTATGATGATTTATGGGGTAGTGGGTACCATGCAAGTGTGTTGATAGTAGTTGTCCCAAGAGTGTTGATAAAAGGCTCTAGAAAGGACGCTCTTCCAGCTGTCGCTCTGACTGTGCTGCGCGTTCCGCGCAGACCTCGTGGTTCTTTTTTCTTTTTCCTTTTAAGCTACCGAAATGAATGCCGGCGAGGTTTTTTAAGTGCACCGAAGACAATGAAAATCAGCGAAGAGTGCGTTTTAAGTGTCTTAAAGGGAATCTCTGTGTGTTGGTGAAGGTAGAAAACCCGAGCCGCTGCACCAACCATATTAAACATTTAATACACATCTACAAAAGGAGAGAAGTGCGAATTCGAGGGCTGGATGGCGTTGTTAAATACAATATTAATTAGAACTAAAAGACAATGACGCCCAGGAAAGTATAGGGGACGCTATTAGAAGTAATCGTAATGTAAATTTGAAGAAAGGAAAGTGGACGAAAAGATAACATGCCACCAGCAGGGACCGAACCTGCGACCTTCGAATAACGCGTCCGATGCTCTACCACTGAGCTACGGTGGCGGTCATCCCCCCGTCCACTTTGTAGGGTATATATTTCCATTTTAAACGTGGGAGCGTCAGTCAGCGCCGCCTGTTGCCATTGCGGCGAGTCCCTGCTGCAACTTGTGGAAGTTGCAGCAGGGAGTCAATCACAGATGAAAAATATGATCTCGACCGTGGTTATTCGCGATCAGCAGTGCACCGTGTGAAACTAGTATTAAAAGAGGAAGGAATAAGGAAAACAACACGGCCTTTGTGTTTTTTGTCGACCTAGTGTTCGCTTCCTTTGTTGTGCTGAAATGAACTGCATGAATAATACTAACCAGCGGTCCCAACTTACCATCCAGCTACTATATATATATATATATATATATATATATATATATATATATATATATATATATATATATATATATATATATATATATATATATTCAGTCAACGTAATACTTACCTTGTTCGCTAATATGCCTGTGTCCCATTCACACACACACACACACACACACACACACACATATATATATATATATATATATACACTAAGAACTGAGCAACTCAAATGACAGATATCATGTGCGCCTCCTTAGTAAGCGCATCGTTTTTACACGCAGTGAATAAATAACTTGTTACAACAATCAATCGACGGACGGCGCGCGAGCTATCAACTTCCTGAGGTAATCCCCTGCATTGATCTGACGTGTTGAGTCCGACGTGTTTGTAGTTACTGCATGACTCCGCTGCAAGGGGCCACATGGAACAAGTTTATAATGAGAGGTTGTTCCTGGATATTACTTTTAATCATTATCATACAAGCATAACGGCGCAGTATATTCCCCATTATTTTAAGCAATCCCCTTGGGCACCAGCCTGGGCGTAGCATTTTTACGTTAACATGGCCATCTTACGTAAAAGCGATACATCAGCGCTGCTCTTCCGAATAGCCTGGGCGTCGGTTTATTGGCCTCTGACTTTTCGTATTAGCGTGACATGTTTTCAAGTAAACTTTACAGCGGTTGGTCTACAGGGGCGTTGATTAAGCGCAATAAATCTTAATTTTCAACTTCTTCGGGAAGTAACGCGTACGCCCAAATACAACGACTAGGTGACTCATCTACCAAGTCCACGCGACAAATTAACCAGCCAGCTTTTCCATGCAGTACCAACGCTGGATTGCCTAACGCTTTAAATTGGTTATCTGTACAGTTATCCATACCCTCTGTCCATCTCTGCATGCGTTCTGCATCTGTATCTGTTCAAACTACAACCAGATAACAAAGCCTACTAGACTTCAGTAAGGCAGGGTGCTGCCTGTTGTAAGAGTGGCCACAACAGCTTGAGTTGGCCACAAATATTACAGCAGGTAATCTCATAAGGCGTACTCACCAGGTGAGGCATCTTGCTGACTCTGTCCCGAAATGTATAAGCAATACGGCACATATTAAAACAGTTAAGACTGATATTGTGTAGGCACACTATAACATGGTGCTGCAATCTTACAGCATGAAAGTAATACGTGAGGACCAGAGCCGTAGCCAGAAATTTTTTCGGGGGTGGTTCAACCATACTTTATGTATGTTCGTGCGTCCGTGCGTTTGTACGTGTGCGTGTATATATAGGCAAGCAAAACTGAAAAATTTCGGAAAGGGTTTACCCCCTCTTGGCTACGCCACTGGTGAGGACTGATAACAGCAGAACATTATGATAATGCGGCTTGCATAGCAGGCTTACAGAAGTCAAGCCGGTTTCTCGTACCGAGCGCAGAAATAACGGTGCGATCATCTCCTTCTGCGTCGTGCCCAAACGTTTTCCTGTTACGCTTTTTTTATGTGACGATACACAACGAGAATGTTTGCTGCCTACAAAGAATCCATCGAAGCCTAAGGCATTCCTATCGAGGGAACAAAATTTGACGAGGTCAAACGACTTCCAAACGTAGTGCCTACGCGCAAGCTCTTCGGGCCCATTCAAGTCAACGTTAACAAATACATTCCCTCATCATCATCATTTCGTTCAGCGTATATAAAATCTGTAGGTGAAGATCTGTGCCAATGATCTCCACTTAAAGCTATCCTGTGCGACCTGATCCCACTTCGTGGTGAAAATTTTTTTTAGTCAACCCATCTGGCCATGTGCCCTCGTCAGCAGCGCTTGCCATCTCTTGGCATCTCTTCCATCGCTGTGACTGACCCTTGATTACTTATCCTTCACGTTAAGTGACCCGCTTAGCTCCCCGTTTTTATTGCGAGTTCAACTTATCCTCTCTGCTTCAACCAAGGGGCTCAAAAACACATCATTGGACCCGTAGTCTGGAAATCTCTGCGTGTACGAAAATACCAACTACACCATTCATTTAGCGTACAAAGCAGGCAAGCATGAACGCGTCGGAATCACGGTTGAGTACATCTCCGTATTTCTAACTGGAGTACGTTCAACTGGATCATCCGTTCAGATACCTCTTCCCGACTTAATATTCATCTTGGTGAGCGAGACTTACCTTCGATATTCATATTTGGAAAATAACAGCGCACAGAAAAATCGAAGACAAGGAAGAGATGAAACACACACAGCGCTGCACTCACAACTTGAAGTTTATTGAAAGGAAACAGGCGCTTAAAAGTGAAAAAAACGCGCATATGACAAGTGAGGTACAAAGTGATTAGGTGATACGCTCGTCAATAAAAGTAAACTCTTTTTTGTGCAATGTCACCGAGGTTTGGCTTACGCAGGCATTACTTGTCATTACTTGTCATGCGCGTTTTTTCACTTTTAAGCGCATCTTTCCTTTCAATAAACTTCCAGTTGTGAGTGCAGCGCTGTGTGTGTTCCATCTCTTCCTTGCCTCCGTTTTTTCTGTGCGCTGTTATCTTCCAAATATGAATACGCACCAACTCGCCCAACTTGCTATTTTGTTACCTTCAATATTTGCCCAATCAATGAAATCATCAAAGGAAGCACCGCGACTGAGGCACTCGTGCCTCCAAATAAGTTCGCCGGCATCATGGGTGATGATGTGTAATATTAACCACCCGTCTTTTGTCCTAGTACCGTGTTCAATTTCTCCGCAGCTCGAAGCTCAGCATGCTTGCAAGATGAAATGCAGCTCCTTTATGTATAGCTGACAGGTGGCACCTGCTTTACTTCATCGTTTTGAGCTCGAGATATATTGTAGTGTTGCCACCTTCCGCTATCGTCTCATCTTGGCAGAAGAAAAATGTGGAGTCGCACAGCTATTTCGAGTGCGTACACTTATACGGAACGAACACAATTCAAGTGTTTCCTGTCAGAAGCAGCGGCTGATAAAATACCCGCACGGCGCGGGCTCGTATTAATGTAGTTGACATCGTTCTGGGAAATATGCACAAGTGGGACATCGTTGTGCCGAAAGCGATGACAAAGGTCTCAATGTCTGCTTCGCTATCAGAAAAAATTCGGAAGACGAGTCAAGTCCACGTAGATATATATGAATATATGAGCATCGTATTGGTGGTTAGATTCCGTCTCGTAGTTTAAAACTCAGTCATACTGTTCGGATAAACATCATGACAAGGAAAATCTCTCTGTGCTTAAACAATCCATGTGAATTGCATTCTTCTCAAAGCTCTTTTTAAGACGTATGGCTAATAATAATTTTTTGGAAGCCTCTCGTGACCTTCGACGATGATAACAAGATTAATAAGAGGAGAAAATATGATTTTTATTAGTTGAATTTCGAACAGACCCTTCATTACAAAAAGCATCGTCTCAATGTTATTTCCGCTGTGCTAGTAGCTCTGAGCTCGAAGTTATTTTATGCACAGAAAAACAGCAAAGCACATATTTCAACATTGTACTTGTCGTTCTTTTACGTCCCAAAACCACGATTAGGTTGTGACGAATGCTTGAAACACAAAGTTCAGTATATTATATTTATTAATTTAAAGTACAAGGTATTGTTAAGTTATACACGTAATACCGTTATAAATTTGTTTGTGCGAATATTGAAGCGAGCTTCGAAAAGGTATCAGCCTTACGCCACGGTACTTAAAAAGATAGTTCCGTAATCATAATCATGTTCAGCCTAATTTAATGTCCACAGCAAGACGAACACCATTTCCAATGACCTCGAATTGACCGAATCTTGCGTGAGCTGGTGCAATTTCATCCTCACTAACTTCATCGCTCCATCCAGCTTACTGCAGTCCTCAGCTTTTGTTGTTCACTTCGTATCCACTCCACTGCTCTTACAGACTAATGGTTTTTAACGTGAGAGCGTTAAAGAGCTCGTGTGGAAGAAATTGTGGCGTTGGCGTCGGTGTCGGCGTCGTTGGTTGTGAGCGAAAAAATCATCACCTTGTCCGTGGCCGAAAAATCGAGAAAGCTGCAAATAATGTAAACAATAAAAAATTTCTGGGTCCGAGCGACGATCGACCCCAGGCCGTCTTCGAGGCAAGGAGGTGTTCTACCACAAAGCGACAATATTTGTTGAAACTGCTTTCGAAAAAAACACTATATGAATGTATTGTAGTAGAAGGAGTCTCTTTAACGCATCATATACTACTTGGCAGAAGCGTAGAATCACGCCAGGCGTCAGAAGATGTGAATTCAGCAACGAGTGGGTGTTTTAAAGGCCCACCAATCACAAAAGCACTCAGACATACTTAATCATCATCAGCAGCAGAACCACCAATAAAGTGAACCGCTGCGTAGGTTCGTGTGCATGTTCGCGTGTTGCCCTACGGACGCGTAGTGATTCGTTGATTCGCAAAAGGAATAATTATGGCGTAGTGGGCACTCAACAAGTACAGCAGGGGCGTAGCCAGGGGGGGGGGGGGGGGGGCTTATGAAGCTTCAGCGCCCCTCCTCCCCAAAAGTTTTTCTTACGGTGTGTATCACCGACCAAAATATATGGCCGTGCCAGAAATCGTCCTGTATTTTTTCTAAAATTGCTTTCCGGGCCGCAGTAACGAAATTTAGTCTCACAAGCGCTGGGATGGACAAGCGCTGGGATGGTGGATTCCGGGGGGGGGGGGGGGGGGGGGGACAGATAGTTTGAATCAAAATGTCACCAAACGTTGCCACTTGAAAGAATAAAGAAATCCTTTCCCATATCCCATGCATGGGTCATTTCAGAAGGGTATTTGACGGCTGGTCTCGGAAAACATATGGATACTGATTTTCACAATGGCTAAAATCTGAACGCCGATTGTGAAATATGGAGTTTCGTTTCATCTGCAACTTATTATGAGCGCATGGGGTGCCTCGCGCACACGCACAAAACACTTGAGACCAGTCCCGTCTCCGTAGCTTGCCTGAACAAAGGGCTATTATACGTAGCACGCGAGAAATAATGCGAATACTATTTAGCAAACTCGCCAGGCTATTCTGTCTGAAGTTGCTGTTGGGCGAGTTGGTGATTACATAAAATGGTGATTTTAGCGCTAAAAAAGACGAACACATGTGAGAGACGAACGCATGTAGCGCCTGTCCTGTCTCTCACATGTGTTCGTCTTTTTTAGCGCTAAAATCACTGTGTTATGTATTCTGTCTGAACGCGCGGGCCGCATGCGGCCCGTGGGCTGCGTGTTTGATACCCTTGACATATAGAGACGGTATTGTCAATACACCGTTGCGGAGGTGGGACGTCTTGAACACAAAATAATTATCCCTTGCTAGCGGAGGGCCCAAACGGGGGCAGGGGGTTATCCCTGACGGCTTACCGCCGGCACTTCGTTCTGTTGCATCTGTACCGGCAGCGGGGAGTCGTTTCGGGTAGAGACGACCGTCTTTTTATAGAAACGATGGAATTCTGTGTGCCGTTCAGGCTAGGAACGAAGTACGTCGCTCCATTCCCATAAGGAAATCGCAGGTGCAGGACGTATATATTCCTTTAGACGACGGAGACGGCAGGTGCTCAGGCGTCACTTTTGCCTCTAATTAAAGGGGCTCGGCAAACATATTTTAGGGCGGAGTTAGGAGATTACGAAGTGCGCGATATCGAGGGCCCTAGTTCCTCAGGTTAGGTAATCTGGGGAGTTGAAAAGTTATTTAACCACAAGACATCGTTCTGCTAAGTGGTCTAGTCTAGCCCAGCATGTCATAGAAGCTGAACGTAGATGAGGTTGCGTTGCCCAGTAGCGCAAGAACACACAGCCAAGTAAAAGCTGCGATTTCGGCTCCGGCAGCGTGTATTTGGAGGGATCACGCATATTTACAACACCCTAAAAGAGATTACGGCCGCACCCAGGGGACCTCCGTTGAAAAGGTGCACAAAATGGAGCCATTGAAGCATGTAGATGTGTTGTGCGAGCGTCTCATAAGCTTGGTACCACTAGTGGCCGATGCCGGCTACGCTGAGGCAGCGAATACGAGCCCTGTCGCGTGAATTGCCTGCAGAACTTAACTCTACTTGAGTTGTGGCGTAACCGCTGATCCATCTTACGCAAATGTGTGCTAGTTGATATTTTCATTGTCATTGTTCATATTATTTTGTGCATGGCTCTACAGTATATAAACATCTTTTTTCCCAACTCCAACGCATTTACTGCGTCTGCTTGCGTACTAAACGTCCAAGAACCCACAAGCTTGCCATTTCCCGTCGACGATTTAGCGTTGACGACGTCAGGTGAGCACTGGTGACAGGCAGGTTCCCCATTCGCCAGGACGGAAGGGGCCGGGGGGGGGGGGGGTTATCGGCACATAATAATTGCGTTTATTTTTCCCATACAAAAGGGGGAAGGGACCCCAGACCAAAAGCTACAAAACTGTAGCCTCAGTGCGCCTGAGGCCCAACAAAAATACATTCATGCGACGTAATGGCAGAAGAAACTAAACGCAGTCAAAAAGGAAAAATTTGAAATACATTGCGCATACAGGTGTAACGTCACATATAATAAATAAATAAAGGGATAGAACTATACAAATGCCAACAACAAAAAAAGAAGTATTCTACTTGTATAACACACACAAACAAAAGACCTGTGCACTGTACCTTACAAAATATTCTTTATGCTTTTTGGGTGTTAGTGTGAGTAGGCGACAATCGTCTTTTTCATATTTGTCTAAAATCGTTGGCAGGAGAAATTGGAGGGTTTGATTTCCGTAGCCAGTTCTCGTACGGGAATGGGTCCACTTTTCGGCACTTCTAGTACAGACAGCTTTGTCTTTTAAGGTAAAGGTTATTTATTTATTTATTTATTTATTTATTTATTTACAGGACACCTGCGTTGCCTCGAAGGCGTTATCGCAGGGGAGACATCGGTAGGATCATATGTTACATGTTTTACAGTGAAAAGCAACAAAAATATATGAAACAAGGTTAACATCAAGATAAACAAGGTGGAAAGACAACAGGTTAGCATGTTCAAAGGTAACAGAAAGTTGAAACAAAAACTAGCACAATTGTACATTATTGTAAACACAATCGGGAATAAAAATTATAATTTTTTAAATTATTATCTGGGGTTTAACGTCCCAAAACACGATATGATTATGAGAGACGCCGTAGTGGAGGGCTCCCGAAATTTCGACCATCTGGTGTTTAACGTGCACTGACATCGCACAGTACACGAGCCTCTACCATTTCGCCTCCATCGAAGTGCGACCGCCGCGGCCGGGATCGAACCCGCGACCTTCGGGTCAGCAGCCGAGCACCCTAACCGCTATACCACCGCGGCGGACGGAATAAAAATTATGATTATCAGGTACAGAAACGTTGCTAAATATATCAAGGACTCTATTACGACAGGTGGTGAAAATCTAAAACAGTGCAATAGCCGATGTTCAAAGGTAGTGGTAACACGGACAATATTATATTTAAGAAAGAACTCTCTAGTGTGTGCTCCATAACCGATGCCGGCAATATGCCTCACGGCTTTCATTTGTAGTGCAAGTAGTCTGTTAAGGTTAGTTTTTGATGTCGTGCCTCAAACGAAATGACAATAATTTATGTGCGATTGAAACACAGCATGATAAATTGTTAGCTTAAAGCGGGTAGGGAAATCAAAACGACATCTGGAAAGAAAACCAACTGCCTGACGCAATTTCTCTTCGATGTGAGCGACGTGATTTGTCCACTTCATTGACGAATCGAATACTACACCAAGTGACTTAAAACAATCTGGTATGTCCATTTGATTTTCGCTAAACACTAGACGGTTTGTTGGGGCAACTACTATATTTGTGGGCCGAAAGATGGCAGCTCTAGTTTTTTTAGTATTTATGAGCAGTCCATTTGCCGTTGACCACTCATTTAATGCTTTAAGAACAATATTTTCTCTACGTATAAGCTCGTCGGGGGTGTGGCCGCTAAGAAATATGCTTGTATCGACGGCATAAAGAATGAACTGTGGGTCATGTTATGACCGGCGCCTGGGCCCGCGGAGGAGCGGCGTTCCCTGTTCTACGAACAAGTCTCCGAGGGGCTGCTGGCCCGCTGACAGACGTTCAAACGCGTGTATTGTCCTTCCGAGCCGGGAAGTGAAGCGCCATGCAGTCCGACGCGCAAGGTGTTCGACTAGACGACCACAATGACTTTCGGTCGCGACATACTCTTTGAAGAGACGGCGGCGTCGCTGCGGATTACAACCCGTCCTGCTAATTGCGTATCGAGCGGCGGACCTTTGATGCGCCACGTAGAACGGACATGGGACCCCTCATCCTGCAGCCTTCTCACGCCACCACCTTGGTGCCACTGGTGCAATGCTGTGGCAACACCCCTGTCAAGCACGTGGACCTGGGCGGCTGTGGGCGGCACCGTCGGAAGTGTCGTGTGTCGTGTGATTGGACAGCGCAATTTGGACATGTTTCCCCCATCTAGGGATCTGGGGAAAAGTGACTCTTTATAATGAGCCCCCGTGGGCTCCAAGAGGATGAAAGGATTCGAAGGATTCGAAGAGCTTCGACACGGGCCTTCGACGAGATCGTCACGATGTAGCGAAGTCTTCGTGATGTAGAGCGAAATGCTCGCCATGTAAATATTGTAATTAAACCTCAGTTCAGTTTCCCTTCAGCCTCTTCATGCTGTCTCGGCATCTTCCTCCCGAGTCTCCGGTGCCTGCAAAGGCCGGTCGCAACGGCTGGGGCCAGCAGCGGGATACCACGACCTGTATCGCGAGCTGCTACACCCCGGGTCGCAACAACTGGATGGCAGACGGTGGGATCAGACTCATGGAAGGAGAGCGACGTGGACCGGAGGTCAGCTGAAAGCCCTAGGATCTGGAATTCGGCGGGACCGACGCAGCGTACCATGACCGCACGGTATGGGGTGAGTGCCTGGCTTTGCGATTGAGATGTATCGAGTCTTTTGGCCTAGACCCGTTAAAAGATAGATACGACCAACAACTGCCTAGACACTGTGGTTGTTATCTCAGCACAGAGCAGCACTCTGCGATTATCTGAGGAAGCTAGGAAAAGCAGGATAGATCAGGTAATTCCATAGGAGCAGATGTGAATTTTGCGGGAGTTCTTTTTTTTTTAAGGTACGTTGCGGGATTGTTTTGGGGATGTTGAAGAGGGCAGAAGAGTGAAGGAGAAACAGGAAAAAGGTAGAGGGGGAGGTTGTCCACGTGGTGCTGCTTGTGTGTTATGCTTTTGGTTTCTAGTGTGGGATTGGCCAGGCTTCAATATCTCTAGACCCAGAATTGAAACGCTGGTGGGTTTGTGTTTGTCACAGCTGAGCCAAAGCAAGTAGTCGCCATGGATCTGACGAGATTTACGAGGGATAGCCTGTTAGAGTTGTGTGGGGGAGCTCGACATTGAGATAGACGACGATACTCCTGCATCTCATATCCGCGAATTAATAGCCGGAAGCGATAACAAGGGGGGACATGGAGTATTGGGGGAATCGAATCTTAATTGAACAGGAAAAGATTGAGAAAGAGAGGATAAGGGATGAAGAACACAGTTAAGAGATGCAAGCGTTAGACGAGGAGCTTGAAAGGCTAAAACGCGGGTTATATACGAAGCAACGGAGTAGTCAGTTTGTAAATGTTGCGCACGAGGTGTGCGTAGAAAGGTTGAGTACGGGGCAATTCAGAGCCGTATATAAGGCTAGCACATGTAAGAGCAGCGTGTTCATAAGGGAACCGAAGGTGTCAGCTGTGAAAGATGCTCCCCTGAGTGGAGAAGCCGCCGAAGGCCAGAAAAAGTGCGACGAGGTTCTGTGCCAGTGGAATGTTAGCGAAACAACTAAGATAGTTGTAGACCATCTGGCACAGACACAAAGTGAGGTTGTCCCTACGGTCGATCTTGCATGCGATGTCCCAGGATTCGACTCGCTAGGCAAGACGACCATAGTAAGGTCAGTAGAGTGTACGAAAGTACAGTGTAGAGGTGACAGTGCACGTGTGAGCTCCCAGGCATGTCAGCTAAGTTCAAATAAATGTGTCGCTACGGTCGATTTTGCACGCGATGTCCCAGGATTCGACTCGCTAGGCAAGACGACCATAGTAACGTCGGCAGAGTGTACTGAAGTACAGAGTATTACAGTTGTGGACAGCTCACAGGCAGATGAGGTAGGGTCCAGTAACTGTATCGCAACGGTGGATCCTGCATGTGGTGTCCCAGGAGATTTCGACCCGCTAGTCAGGAACACCGGAGTGAGTTCAGGAGAGGGAGTGAAAGAAAAGAGTGAGGATAACAGTGCAGTTGTAGATAGCTCCCAGGATTGCGAACTAGATTGTTCAAAGGAAAGCAGCTGCATTGTTCCTAATCGTGTTAAGCTGTCCGCCAGTTTGGAGAATGAGGGTAAAGTTGATTTGTTCGTGAATCATTCAGACTGCGCGGACGAGACAGCTAACGAAGGCTGTGAGAGGGTTCATGAGCCAGAGATGCGAGCGGAAGGCTCAAAGATGCGCCCCAAGAAGAGGCGTAGGCGGAAGCGGCGTCGTAGAGCCACGAGTGCGACACAGAGCACAACCCGTTTGAAGAAAGGCTCTAAACGCTTGAGCGTAGTAGGCAGAATGAGGCGTTTGTCATCGGCGTCGAAGTTGTTTTGCATGCGTCCGAGCCGCCGGACGAAAAGAAAAAGAAAAGTGTGTTTGGGTTTGGCGCAAATGAAGACAAAGAGAAGGGGTCAGTTCTCCCGTCGTACTATCCACGGCGCGTTTGAGGGGGGCGGGGGGAGTGCAAGGTCGGTGGCTCCCAAGAAGTAGCTAAGCGAGGGGAAGAACACTGGTCTCCAGCAAAGAGCTTGGTAGGGCTCGGCGGCGAAGCGAATGGGTTCCGCCATTGTTGTATTCCCCGTTCGATTAGAAAGGCCCACAGGGCGCGACCGCCGCGAGTACGCCTCAAAAATGAGTGACACCCGTAAGCTTTTGAGGAAATGTCGCTACCGGATTTGTTTGTTTGCTTTGAACTTGTGTTTTTGATTGTTTACTTTGGTTTTCGGAATGTTTTCTTTTGGTATCTCGGCTACCAGATAGGTTTACGTAACCAGTTTTAGGTTTTGATTATGTTTTTTAAGCGTTGTAGGTTTGGTTTTAAGGTAAGCGTTTTGATACGCATCGGAGCGTGCGACAGGGTATGTTACGAGCAAATTATTAAGAGCGACGTTAAGAGTTCATTATGAGTGAGCGTGAAGAAGCAAGGAGCTTCCTTGTGAGTTTTTCAGGGTTCATGCGAACGTTTTTCTTTGTTTGTTTACTTGTTTGTTCGCATGTGTCCGGTGTGGACGTGAGTAAGGAAGAGTTAGTTCGTGAGTTCATGTGTATGTTTTGTAAGAATTGTTACCGCAAGGCAGTGTTAGTAGTTCATCCGCGCAGTAGCACTAGTACGTGCGATTGCAGACGTGAAATGTGAGTAGTGGTCCTAATGCTGGTGCAGCACGACAGGTATCTTTTCGTCTGCTAGAAGGAACTTGACGACTAGCATTGGCGGCACAAAATTTTGGGGCCCAAAAGATAGCGCGAAGCAAAAGGCTTCGGTTCACGAGCATGAGGCCTGGTTGGCTTACAGCGGATTACTGACGCTGGCACACAAGCTTATTCTCGTTTTGAGATTGAGAGCTTCGGCGAAAGCTCAGAGAAACGCTTCGATTGCTGCTTTGTGTTTTAATTGTACTATTTAAGGAAGGTTGTTTTTACATGTTTATCTTTGGATTCGATGTGTCTCAGTGCGGGCAGGGCGCTCTCCTGTGCCTGTGGTTGTGTGTATGTATGCGTATTCCCAGGAAGACAGCAACGAGGAACGAGCGGGAGAGTCCATGGTTGGGCGTCATCGGCAAAGGACCGGAGGACGCAAATTCAAATCGACGCTTCGGGCAACCTGTTCAGCTGGTCACCCTCAGGTCGAGTCTCCCGCCGGCGGACGAGCTGTTATGACCGGCGCCTGGGCCCGCGGAGGAGCGGCGTTCCCTGTTCTACGAACAAGTCTCCGAGGGGCTGCTGGCCCGCTGACAGACGTTCAAACGCGTGTATTGTCCTTCCGAGCCGGGAAGTGAAGCGCCATGCAGTCCGACGCGCAAGGTGTTCGACTAGACGACCACAATGACTTTCGGTCGCGACATACTCTTTGAAGAGACGGCGGCGTCGCTGCGGATTACAACCCGTCCTGCTAATTGCGTATCGAGCGGCGGACCTTTGATGCGCCACGTAGAACGGACATGGGACCCCTCATCCTGCAGCCTTCTCACGCCACCACCTTGGTGCCACTGGTGCAATGCTGTGGCAACACCCCTGTCAAGCACGTGGACCTGGGCGGCTGTGGGCGGCACCGTCGGAAGTGTCGTGTGTCGTGTGATTGGACAGCGCAATTTGGACATGTTCCCCCATCTAGGGATCTGGGGAAAAGTGACTCTTTATAATGAGCCCCCGTGGGCTCAAGAGGATGAAAGGATTCGAAGGATTCGAAGAGCTTCGACACGGGCCTTCGACGAGATCGTCACGATGTAGCGAAGTCTTCGTGATGTAGAGCGAAATGCTCGCCATGTAAATATTGTAATTAAACCTCAGTTCAGTTTCCCTTCAGCCTCTTCATGCTGTCTCGGCATCTTCCTCCCGAGTCTCCGGTGCCTGCAAAGGCCGGTCGCAACGGCTGGGGCCAGCAGCGGGATACCACGACCTGTATCGCGAGCTGCTACACCCCGGGTCGCAACAGTCACTAGAAATGCTGATTATATCATTAATATAAACATTAAAAACAAAAGGACCGCACAGGCGATAACTGGCCATCAACAGCAAGTGCTTGGCCACGTTGATTTAAGTACGACCGAAAAACATCAAGACAAGGACCTCGTATACCATACTTATTGAGCTTAGGAATCAAAATCTTGTGATTTAAGAGGTCAAACGCCTTAGTGAAATCTATGAATATTCCAAGCGTTAATTTTTTCTTGTCAATTTTGCGTAAAATAATTTCTTTTTTAAAAGCAACTCAGATTTGGTTGATTTACCTTTACGAAATCCGAACTGGAAATCGGTTATCATTGAATGTTTGTCGAAAAAGCTGACCACTCTCTTCAATAAAATTTTTTTCAAAGGCTTTTGAGAATAGCGGCAGCACAGAAATTGGACGATAATTAGATAAAATATTTTTTCACCGCCTTTGAAAATAGCAGAAACATTAGCAGTTTTCATTCGTTTGGGGAATACCGCCGATGCAATGCATTGGTTGAATATATATGTGTACTAAACAAGGAGCTAGAATGTCAGCAACAAACTTGATGGGTTTTATTTGGAGCCCATTGTAATCTTTAGCGGAGGTCGTTTTAAGGTTTATCAGTGCGGAAAACATCTCGTCCCTATCAGTGTCATAAAATACTACGGACTCACTAACAGTGTTAGAAATGAAACTAAGATCTCTTTGTGGGTATCCAGAAGGCGTAAAGCTTGTAAAAAATTCGTTAAACTTGTCAGCTAATTCAGTCCCTGAGACCGCATTATTTTCGATGGTCAGCTCACCAAGGGTGTTTCCTTTACTCTTTACTTTTGCTTAGAAATGTGTTGTTTAGATATTTCCAAAACATTTTCGAGTTATCTTTGTTCTTATGAAAAAAACTCTTTTGAAATGAAGATTTTGATTTGCGAAGCTCTTTGTTTAATTTATTTCGATAAGATTTAAACGCCTTCAAGTCAACAGGATCACGGGTAACCATAAAGGGTTTGCAAAGCTTACTCTTGCGCTTAATCATCTTGGTATGTTCAGGAGTTATCCATGGCTTATGCAATGTGACGTTTTGAACTTTTGTTTTCCATGGAAAACAACTGTCATAGATTTCTTTTACGGTAGCAATAAATAATTCATATGATTGATTAGGTTCGGGACAAGCGATAACTTCGGACCAATCAGCGTTTAGTACACGTCACCGCAGTGCACAGACTTCGATCAAGGCCAGACAGAATTCCGGGGGTTATCGTGCGATTCACTCGACAGGAGATACGAGACAAATGGTTAGCAGAGAGACGGTCCTTGCGGATAGCAAATAGCAATGTTTACATCTCTGAAAACATGACAAAGCGGTCTCACGATCTGCTCTAGAAGTGCAAAGAGTGGATTAAACGATCTGGCTATGCGTTCGCGTGGAACGCTATCGGAAAAATACTTATCAGAAAGAAAGTGGGCGATGCCGCTGTTGCTGTTCGGTCTGAGGCGGACCTTGAGGCACTACCTGCGTAACAACACCTTCAGCCATGAAGTACTTCCAATTTCTCCTACCACATGATGTAAATTCTTATGCACTCAGATAACAAATGGTTTTTCAGTTATGCACTTAAGCATGCGGTCCATCCGTAACAAGAGCGACGACCTAGGTTATCTTCTGCAAAGCATGTCTTGCGATTTTGATGTCATATTACTAACGGAAACATGTCGATCTAACTGCTCATGGCAGTAGGCAGAGAAAACCATTTCGTCGTTTTTGCAGTCAAAGTTTGGAACCTTCTTGACGCGTGTTGTGTCCCGGCAATGCACTATATTCTTAGAACAAAAGGCATCTACTAATTTGGGGTGCTAGGGTACGTGCATCCCCCCCAGTGGATAAGCAAGGACGGGGGGGAGAGCACCCTTGAGTCACTGCTTAACTGACCACTCTGACCTGAAAATTGCTCTGATATATTCAGTGTTGCCAGTGAGCTGACAATATTGAGGTCAATCTTTGGAACACACCCAAATTTTTTTCCCTGTCCGAGAGGTGAATCCACATCCACGAGGCTGCTAGGGAGACTATAATGCACCAGCAATCCTGCTTTGCCAAAATTACTTCCTTCTAATGGTGATAGTGCTTCGAACCGCCCTCTTTTGGCCAAAGCATGATGACTGTCTTGTGCTATATTTGTGGCGTTTTTTTTTTTCTTAAGGAACCAAATCAGAAAAGGGTTATATTTCATGGGAGCGTAAAACGTGCCAAAGTATATTTCTCTTTTAAACGAATTGTAATCAAAATGGGACAATTCCTCATCGTAACGTGAACTTAAAAAGGCAGTTTTGAATTTTAAAAAAATCCGTGAAATCCTTTATCTGCTTGGATCAAACTGAGTCAGATCCATTAAATTAGTGCTGCTTCCACAAACACGACCAAACAATCAACGTGACCAGGTCCAATCTGTTTCATTTGGGTCCTAGTAGCTTCCAATATTGCTTTCATTCGACAACCTTTGCGCTGCATATTATGGCCTTCTTTCACTCCGAGAGGGTATATTTGAAATAGAAAACAACTGAAATGAAGAGATTGGACACAGCTTTATTCCTTGAAAAAGAAGCGATCCGAAACGGCGTGAAGTTACTGGAAAAAAGCCAGCAAAAGCACGGGACACAAGAAAGAGGCAGACGCCTCTTTCTTGTGTTCCCGTGCTTTTGCTGGCTTTTTTCCAGTATCATGAACCCACTGACCCAGATTTCAACCCTTTTGCGTGAAATTAGATGAGCCAAAAAAGAAGACCAAGAAGAGCTGAAACAGTTTTCAGGCTACAAACAAACAAATAAATATCCAAGCAACCAAGCATTATTCGGACGGCCCTCAAGATGCCGAGAACGACAAAACGCTGCCGGCAGTCCAGAATGGTAAGCATTTTCCCTGGTAGGACCATTCGCTCTACAAGTGAAGTTATCGTCGTTACGCCAATGCAACAAAAGACGGCACCGACGGAAGCACAGGGATGGTGTTAATGTTGTCGCAAAATATTGCTGTATCGTTCATTTACTGCGATTTAGACTTGCTTTACGAGCTTAGTCAAGCCCAAATGAAATGTTACAACATCTAAGAGCCAAATACAAATTTTACTCAGGAATGCTGACGATAGTAGGCGTCATAGATTTTATCCGCAATATAGATTAGAGGTATTTTGGTGACATGAGCACACTGGCGAAAAAAATGATGGTGCTGGCCCGACCATATTGTCCGTACCAAAAAGTGAGTTTTTTTTTTGAGTTTCAGTTAAAGCAGACCTTGCTTTTTTATAAGAAAAGCGCCACAGTGAGTTGAGAAACAACTTTCATAGGTGTACAATGACAGTACTTGTGTCCAGCCAGTCAGACACTGTAATGGCAGCGGCGTAGTGCGAAATACGTGTCGGATGAGCGGATTTCTAAGTTATATAAAGAAAGAACGACGTTCTTGGGCATGGGGTTCATGTCCTGTGATGCGAGCTCGCCACCTGGATAGGGCAGATAGATGCACCCGGCTGGCACAATTTGACTCGGTGATCTCCGCTGACAACTTGCGCCATGCTTGTTGGAGAAGACAGCCAACCAGCTACAGCTTTTCGTCTGCCGAAATCAGCTGGAACTGTAAAGATTTATCAATTGATGACGAACGAGGTGACCCGGCGTCCCACAAGAAATAAAGCCAAAAAAAGGGTACTTTATTAGAATAGGCACAGCTGGCCTGCAAGTGCTTACAATTAATTCTTCCTCTTTCTGTTGTTTCCGGCACGAAGCATGAGGCTTTCAACCATAGTATTTATTCGCTGGTACGATTGCTTCGACGTACTTGGCGGAGTATTTAGAGTACTTGTGGCTAATTAGAACGTGTATAGCACGTACATACTACAAATTCATTAAAGGTGCTATTTCTGACCCACACTCTTGCCTGTTTAGGGCGCCCATCCCACCACCACTAAACTTCACCGGCACAGATTAAGCAGTTTCTGCGAAGTTTCGTCATCACTCCGCTCTCCTCGGTTTTCAAGCGCTGAACCACAGGCAGAAGCGATCTTGATAAGCGTGTCACTCAGGCAATCGAGCTACGCGCACTCAGCTTGGCCGCAAGACGACAAAGGAACCGAGTAGGCTCTACGTCACGCGTCGTCTAATCGGTTATGCAAAACAAAGCAAAGGGAGCATTCTGCGCTCCGCTGACGGCAAGAGAGCTGGAAATACGCGTGCTGGCGTTCTTGCTGACCGATTCTGCATGAATTTCAATAGGACGCATCGTGCTACGCTCGAACCGAAACATAGATTGGTGCTGAGCTGTAACAATATTAATAACATTTAAAAAAAATATTATGTCGGGTTTTACGCGCTAAAACCTTAATATTTTTATGCGGTACGCCGTGGCGCACGGCTCCGGAAATTTCCACATTCTGGTGTTAATAATATTAATATCTCAGATTTTACGCCCCAGAACAACGATATGATATTGAGTGACGCCGTAGTGGAGGGCTCCGCAATTATTGACCATCTGGTGTTATTTAAAGTGCACTGAAATCGTGCGGTAAACGGGCCTGTAGCATTTTGCCTCCATCGAAATGCGACTGCCACGGCCGGGAAAGAACCCGCGACCTTCGGGTCAACTGCCAAGGGCCGTAATCGCTACACGACCACACACAATCTGGTGTTCTTTTACCTGCACTGATAATGCACAGTACACGGGTCTCCACCATGAATTCGCCTCCATCGATGCGCGTGCAGAGTACACGAAAAAGGCGCCGCATGTCCTTTTACAGTTACCGGATGATAACGTAGAGATAATGGGCCGCAGAGTCCTTTCTTTCACGCGCCAACGTGTACGATTGCTATGCGACTTCATGCGTTGCCCTCACATTGACGATCTGCGTGCAACCATCAGCCGGCCGTACACGCTGCGTCAAGTGTTTTCGAGATCACGAGCCGGGTTTCTCCATCATATCTGTCTTCCGAGACGTCATATCGTGTCAGCGTCTTCTTCTTCTTTTCATCCTTTCGAAGGCAGAAATAGATGCGGCCTTCTATCAGCCCGCTTCCGTCTGACGTCCATTCCCCATTCAGGCCTGGATAACCTACGCGGAAACGCGTGCCACAGCAACCAAAAAGAATGGAGAGTGCGGCTGCCTTTCGTTGTGGGTAGAGCAACAACGAAGCAGGCTTAAACTTGTAGTGCTAACGCAATGAGTTTGCACTGTTCCGCTTAACGCGTGGTGGTATGTTGACTTCCCAGCCGCACCCGCACCTCTCGAGTGAAACTAAAAAAAAAATGCTAGAGTACTTTAATGCAAACAAGCAGATAAAATCCAAGGAAGGTATAGGGTACGTTTATTGCACTGTTTTAAGTGTATTTTACTGAGTGTGATATAGATGCGAAGAAAGTTAAATGGAAGAAAAGACAACTTGCCGCTGGACGGCACTGAACCTGCGACCTTCGGATACATTGACTGGTATTTTAACTGACAACGGTGTTACACGGACACTATTGATTGCAATCAGGGCCGACCCAAACCGGGTTTGTACTTACGGTTCGCCTAGATTCTTATGTGACAGTCTACCACAAGAATGAAGTCAGTCAGTCAGTCAGTCAGTCAAGAACTTTATTTAAATTTCCTGAGGAGCTTAAGCTGCCGGGCGATCCATGAGGGACACCCTTGCAGCCGCTACTGTAGGCGACGCCCGAGTCGTGGCGGGAACGTGGAGGCGTTCCGCCAGTTCTTGGGCCCTCTGGACTGCCTTTAGTTAATGAAGGATGGGAATTTTTCAGGGATCGATCCTTTGTTTGACACAGCCTTGAAGAAAACCAGTAGATAACGAGGCCGAGGAAGGTATAGCGGACAATTTACGCCCGACTTTCCACAGACTTGGCACCGTTAATGACAACTCACCGCCGGAAGGGACTGAACCTGACAGTTCGGTCCGTGCCTGCGGCAAGTTGTCTTTTCTTCCACCTTTCCTTCTTCACATCTGCATCACAATTGCTACAGTGCACTTAAAAAATACAGTACAATGAGCATGCCCTATAGCTTTCTTGGCTTCGTTAGCTGCTGGTTTTCATTAAGGTTGAGTCTCCTACAAGAGACTGTCACATAGTATCGAGCATTCGGGGTTCTTATTCAAACAGCGAAGTGCAATAAACGTGTGTGCGTATGTTCTGCATTAATATATTAATATGTGGCCATCACGACGGTGATCAAAGTGGCGACTAGTTGCTCAATGGTAGCACCACAGCCGCTGCACGCGCTATCGCTGCGGTGAGTGGCTCCTTAAGCGCACTTCAAGCAGTGGCGTAGCTAGAAATTTTTCGGGGGGGGGGGGTGAGGGGGGGGCTCACATGTGAGTATATATATATATATATATATATATATATACATATATATATATATATATATATATATATATATATATATATATATATATATATATATATATATATAAGGTCAGAAAATCGAAATAGTTGACAGTCACAAAATTCATGGCGTGTACTTTTCCTCACAGCTTACGTGGGACATGCATGCAAATTACCTTCGTAAAAAGCTCTCCTCCATAACTGGCGTCCTATCACGATGTCGTAGTCTACTTCCTACAAAGGCCAAAGTGCTGATTTACAATGCTTTGTTTAATGCACATTTATATTATTGCGCTTTAGTATGGTGCATAACCACTAAAACTAACACATGTAAACTTCTAATCCTACAGAAGAGGATTATTCGCTATATTGGCAACCTAGACTATTATTCAAGCACTAGAGAAGCGTTTCCGAAGTACAACGTTATTCGAATTAACAACTTATATACGTTTCGTTTGTTACATACTGCACAATACGCTTCAGAATCTCTCCGGAATTACATAAGGCAATTGGCATCATTAGAGCGTCGTCGAATTAACGCGAACACAAGAAACCCTGAGTCATGGTCAGTTCCACATTTCAGGACACACTACAAATATCAATCATTAGTACATAATCTACCATCTGCTTTGAACAAATATGAAAATAAGGACATATTCAGTAAAAAAAGACTTGCGCTTATATTTTCGATCAGTTGCAATGTAATGTATCATTATAAGTCCATACTGTACAGCAGATCTTGTTTCTCTTATGATTTTTATTCTACTAACATGAGTTTCTTGATGTGTTATATAGATGGCGTTTTGATGTTTGAGGTGCAGATAGTGGTATGCACAATACCGGAGGTACCGGTGCGTGACGGCAACCTGCAAAGAGCGGTTGTCGACGCAAACAAAGAGATATGGCGGATGAGTCGAGAGAAGGGCATCGAGGTAGTGGAAATAAACAGAGAGGTGCACAGGTGGGGTGGTTTTCGAAGAGACGGAACACACTTCAATAGGAGGCTTGGTCATGAGGTGGGTTGGCGACTTGCAGGACGCGCAGTAGCTTTTTTTGGGGGGCACGCGGGCCCTTCGGTGTCCAGGGTAGCGTGTAATGAGGACAACCGGGGGGACTCTGTGACAGGTAGTATAGCGAAAAACCAGAGAAAAGGTAAAAGAAGGGAGAAGGCGCGTGTCGCAATTGGTTACATTAACATGCAGGGTGGCAGAAAAAAAGGCAAAATGGTTAGAGATTGAGGGACAGTTAAACAAGGAACAGATAGGTGTTTATGCGGTTACAGAAACACACCTTAGAGACTTGGAAGAGCCACCACATATTGACAATTACATTTGGGAAGGATGCAACAGGATCATATCAGAAAGGAGAGGTGGGGGTGTTGGAATTCTAATTCATAGCAGAGCAAAATGGGATAGAGTGAAGCAAACGTGTTCAGAGCACCTGTGGGTTTCGGGCACAGTAGGTGGAAAGAAAACGTGGCTAGGTGTAGCTTACTTGTGGACGGGGAATAACTGCAGAGAAAAGAATCTGGAGATAGTGAAATGCATAAGCACCGATATTAAAGAATTTGGTCACGATGCCGAAATAATCCTTCTAGGGGACATGAATGCACACATACATGACCTTGACGGATATTCAGACTCCAATGGCAAGTTATTGCTAGATCTCTGCGAGCAACATAGTCTTGAAATAGTTAACGCGGGGCCTAAGTGTGAGGGACACATCACGTGGGAAGTCGGAAACAGGCAGTCGAGCATTGATTATTGTCTCATGACAGAAGGAATCTATGACAAACTTAGAGAGATGAGAATAGACGAGGAAGGCATTAACAGCTTGGGTAGTGATCATAAACGCATAACATTACACATGGGATATAAAACTGAAAATAAGAACCTAGAATCGAACATTGGCAGCTCATATTTAAATGAGAAACAAATAACTAATATAGCCGCAAGAGTCGAGGAAGAAGTAGACAAACTTCCAGGCAAAGACTGGAAGTATAGTGAGCTGCTACATGTAATCACGAAAGAAATAGAAAAAGAGAAGAAAACTATTTCTTGGAAAGGAAAGAGAAAGCCAAAAAGTTGGTGGAACAAAGAAATCCGGGATGCGATCGAGAAGCGACGTGAGGCATCACGGCAGCACAGACAAGCAAAAAAGGAGAAGCGTCCACAGGATGAAGTCAACCAAGTATGGGAAATATATTTAGAGCAAAAATCCATTGTGCAGAAATTAGTCGAGGCAAAAATTAAAGGCGAAAGTGAACGCTGGATGACAGAGATTCGCGAAAAGAAGAAGGCCGCGCCTAGGATATTTTGGAGCCACCTAAAAGCGCTAGGTAGGAAGTCTGTAACAATGCAACAACATATGGTAGATGAAGAAGGAAATCAATTGGAAGGGTATGAAGCGCTAGGTTACATCCGAAAGGTAACAGCCGATTCGTTTAAAAAGGTCGCCCAGGGGATTCCCCCGGTGAGTAAAAGTATACAGAAGAGTACAACCGAGGAAGATGTAGTACTTGAAAATTTCAATTGGAAGAAGGCCGAAGGAAAAATTCCTAAGCGCACTACTCCGGGCTTAGATGGGGTTCCCGTCAGCCTAATTAACGAACTAGGACAGAGCACTAAAGAAGCACTGCTGAAAGCCGTAGAAAAGTGCTTACAGGAGAGGGAAATGCCAGACAGTTGGCGAAAAAGTAGAATGAACTTAATCTATAAAGGCAGGGGAGAAAAGGATAACATTCGCTCGTATAGACCGCTAACTATTACATCGGTGCTATACCGGTTGGCGATGCAGGCAGTAAAATTAAAAATAGAAAGGTGGGTAGAGCAAAATGATATTTTGGGAGAACTCCAGAATGGATTCCGAATCGACAGGCGGTTAGACGATAACCTGTTTGTTCTAACACAGTGTATAGAAATATCAAAAATAGAAAACAGGCCCTTATACGTAGCTTATCTAGACATCACCGGGGCATATGACAACGTTAATCAGGAAATTTTGTGGGATATATTGAAGGAAGTGGGCATAGGTGACGACTGTATACAGCTTTTGAGGAAGATATACCGAGAAAATACAGTTTGTGTAGAATGGGAAGGAATAAGCAGCAAGTACAGCGTTGACATTAGCAAGGGGCTGAGACAGGGATGTCCTTTGTCCCCGCTGTTATTCATGCTGTACATGGTGAGGATGGAAAAAGCGCTAGAAGGGAGCAACATTGGATTTAATCTGTCACACAAACAGGCAGGCGCGATGGTTGAGCAGAAGCTTCCAGGTCTATTTTATGCTGACGATATTGTCTTATTTGCGGACAGTCAAGATGATATACAGCGGCTGGCAGATATATGCGGAAGGGAGGGCGAGGCTCTAGGACTAGGTTTTAGTGCAACAAAATGTGGATTGATGGTATTCAATGATCACGAAGACCATGCGGTCTTAATACAGGGCCAAGAAATACCGAGGGTAAGCGAATACAAGTACCTCGGAGTGTGGGTAAATGAGGGGGGATAGATATATGGAGGTACAAGAGAAAGCATCGGTAACAAAGGGAAAGAGGAATGCTGCAATCATGAAGCACAGAGCGTTATGGGGATACAATAGGTACGAGGTGCTTCGAGGGCTGTGGAAGGGTGTGATGGTTCCGGGGCTTACATTTGGGAACTCAGTGGTGTGCATGAAGTCAGAGGTGCAATCTGGAATGGATGTAAATCAAAGGACTGTGGGACGCCTCGCGTTGGGCGCTCACGGGAAGACGACAAATGAGGCTGTAAAGGGTGATATGGGATGGACAGGTTTTGAAGTGAGGGAAGCTCAGAGCAAAATTAGATTTGAAGAGAGGCTGCGGAAAATGAAGGAGAGTAGATGGGCAGGGAAGGTTTTCAGGTATTTGTATAGAAAAAGCGTCGACACGCAGTGGAGAAAAAGAACTAGGAGGCTCACCAGTAAATATACGGCTAGCAGTGTGGGCGACATGGCAACAAGGAGCATTAAGCGAAAAGTCAGAGAGGCGGAGAGGACTTATTGGATGACAGCGATGGAAAAAGAAGCCGGCTCTCAGTGACTACCGAAAGGGAAAAAACGAAATAAGGAGGGAGAGGTTTTATGATAATTCAAGGGGAAGCGCTTTACTGTTTGAGGCAAGGTCGGGTTGTCTTAGAACGCGCAGCTATAAAGCGAGATTCTGTAACGAAGAAGAACAATGTACATGCTGTGGGGGAACTAAGGAAACGATGGAACATGTACTGATTGAATGTGGCGATATCCACCCAGATATACGTGTGGACACGAGTCTACATGAAGCCTTGGGTTTTAGGGACAACAATGGAAAGCTGAACACGTCCGCGATAGAAATAAGTAAGAGACGGTTAGAGTATTGGTGGCAGAAAAGTAGAGATAAAGGACAAAAATGAAGAAGGGGGAAAATAAGGTCATTCTGCCTTAAGAAGCAGAGAGATGGACCGTGAACTTATATTTTTCTTTGCTGTAATAACATAGATTTAATCAATGTAGATAAGGCATTAGGCCACCATAAAAAGAAAGTTTTTTTTCGAGCCTGGTGGCAGACATGTCACCGCCCCGTTATAAAGGGGACGCTCATAGCATCCATCCATCCATCCGTGTGTGTTCTATATAGCTAGCATTGCTGTCTTAGTATTGTATAATTTTACTTGCTGTGGCATCATTGTAAAAAATGTATATTTCCTACAGTTGTATTTCGGTTCTTGAGCAGTTCCAGCTATTGCTAGAATTTCGTGTTAACCACTGTACATGTACTTGCTATTTGCTGCTGTTCATGCTAATCATTGTACCGGACTACTCGTCGTTACTGCCTTGTATACTCTGGTCGTTGGGTCCCGTCAAGCCACTTACGCAGCTTTTAACCGAACGCAACCATCTAGCATGTACATACTAGACAAGAAAATTGAATTGAATATATATATATATATATATATATATATATATATATATATATATATATAGAGAGAGAGAGAGAGAGAGAGAGAGAGAGAGATTAATAGTTGATTCTCCGAAATTTTAAGTCTTTTTTTAGTTTCATGATGGCATTGTTAAACACAAGGTCTGTTAATTACTATGCTCTAATGCTGGGGTCGGCAAGCTGCGGCCCGCCGGGCATTATCATGTGGCCCCCCGGCACGACGTCCAAACCCCCCACCGCCTCCCCGGATCTCTTCTCATCTGAAGGCTTACTTGACAGTTTTGACCTAACGTTGGGTTTTCGCTTGTAACCTATGCTTATTGCAACCTTGTCACGTACGTGCGTGCTGAAAATAACATGATGACAATATAGTTTTGTACATTATTCTCAATTCGCTGAAGTTTTGCTCCGCCTCCAAAGCCCCCCCCTGGATGTGTCGTCTGGCCCCCCGCTGCGACGGCGTGTTGCAACTTGGCACTCCGCCTCAAAAAGTTTCGACCCCTGCTCTAATGTAACGCGCAGTTCATGTTTTCTGTGATACTTCCCATCGCTCGCGGCACCGCTGTTGTGAAATCTGCCCGTTTACCATTGCGAGGCATTGAAAGTCCTTTACGTAGAAGCAGTACTATCGAAAGAACGAAAGAGTATGCAATTCTGCAAACGAAGTACAACCTTTGGGTCTCATTCGCGAAATTACACGTCGTTTAAGGGGCATTGTAGTCCCATGAAAAATTACACTTAGTTCTTATTTCAACTCACGTGGCGTTGCTGCGTAACAGCGTAACAGGTTCTTTGATTACAAAGCTCTCATAATATTCCTCTCCAGCAGTTCACCTCAAAGATTAGTTCCACCAGTATCTATTACGCGCCTCACTCTTGAAGCATTTTTACATAAATAGTGGAAATACGTCCTATGAAGACTTCGAATACGAAAGCTTAATAGTGTATATTTTTTATGTTGCCATCACTAGACCATTCCAGTACCGTCACTTCAAGAACTCATTTAGAAAACATAAGCCTATTACTGTAAATATGAAATATAAAATGAACTAATGCATGAAGAAAATGTAAACCAACATTTTATCACGGAGTTGCGTGTTTCTATTTTTCTTCACACGTTCGCAGTTCTATCTGGACAACCGAGCTAGTACAATCCACTACAAAAGTTATGTGTTTCCTAATGCAATGACATGCACAATGATCAACATCTGTTTAAAACGGCGATACAATCAAAAGTACATCGCGTAAACTCATGTTTCTGCCATGCTATGCATCTAAATGTTGGAAGAACTGCGCTCGCGAAATGTGCCCGCTTACCATTGCAGAAACAAAGAAGAGTAGCGTTCTGTCCTGCAGACTTGCTCTATGAGTTTTGCCATAGACAAAGTAATCAAGTTTATCTTCTGGTAGTGCGCACTGCAGTGCAAGACTATGCTGTCACGTGGTCGTGACGTCGACGAAGGTAACTGTCGGCGTTTCAAATAAGAAACTCTTTATTAGGCCGAACTTGTGGCCGGTAAACGGAAAGTCAGAATACAGCAATAAGCACTGTGCCTGATAGCGGCGAACGTAGCGTCGGCCGTCGATGAACTGAACATCGTTGGAGCGCGCCGGCTTTTATGCATCACGCGTCGAACATTCTAGCCTTATCACTGGTCATCGCGCAAGCTCTGGAATAATCTCGAGTGGTCGCGTCTTGCGCGCAATCTTAACAAAACGATCTGCAATAATCGCGAAGCTTCTCGAATGCTAAGGCGTGGTCTGCGCCGAGCGTTACTGACAGTCTGTGTTGGCGGAAACCGAATACAGCAAACGCGAAAATAAGAAACGCGCGTGGCAATGCCCCCCTCTGAAAAAGCATCGTCCCGATGCTTAAAACGGAACACGGGGGGAAAAATTCATGCAACAATAAGCAACAACAATAAAGCAAGAAAGCACAATAATAAAGCAATAGGTGCAGTCCTCAGGTTCACTAACGCGCGTAGTACGGCTTGAGGCGTACGACATGGACGACTTCAGGTCGCGCACGGCGCCGTTGAGAGTTCGTAATGCCGTCCGGGACAACCTCGTAGTCCAGAGCGCCTAGACGTCGAAGCACTTTGTATGGCCCGAAGTATCGCCGAAGAAGTTTTTCGCAAAGTCCACGTCGGCATATCAGCGTCCACACCCAAAAGCGGTCGCCGGGCTGGTATTCCACGAAGCGTCGTCGAAGGTTGTAGCGGCGGCTGTCGGTCGCCTGCTGATTCTTGATACGTAGGCGGGCGAGTTGTCGGGCTTCTTCGGCACGCTGTAGGTAGGCGGTGACGTCGATGTTTTCCTCGTCAGTGACGTTTGGTAACATGGCGCAAGCGTCGTTGATGGGTTCCGTCCGTAGACCAACTTGTACGGCGACAGCTGCGTCGTTTCTTGCACTGCCGTGTTGTACCTATGCGAAGGTCACGAACGGAAGGATGGCATCCCATGTCTTGTGCTCGACGTCGACGTACATGGCCAGCATGTCGGCGATGGTCTTGTTTAGACGCTCGGTGAGACCGTTGGTCTGTGGGTGATAGGCGGTGGTGCGGCGGTGGCTTGTTTGGCTGTATCTCAAAATGGCCTGAGTTAGCTCTGCAGTGAAGGTCGTACCTCTGTCGGTGATGAGGACCTCTGGGGCGCCATGACGCAGGACAATGTCTCGAAACGAAGAATTTCGCTACCTCGGCTGCACTGCCTCTAGGTAGGGCCCTTGTTTCGGCGTAGCGGGTGAGGTAGTCCGTACCTACGACGATCCATTTGTTCCCGCAAGTCGACGTAGGAAACGGTCCCAGTAGGTCCATACCGATTTGCTGGAACGGGCGGTGAGGTGGTTCGATCGGCTGAAGGAAGCCTGCTGGTCTTGTCGGCGGTGTCTTGCGTCGCTGACAGTCTCGACATGTCCTGACGTAACGAGTGACGTCGGCGGCAAGGCATGGCCAGTAGTACTTCTCTTGTATCCTTGCGAGCGTGCGGGAAATACCGAGGTGTCCAGCCGTCGGGTCGTCGTGTAGGGCCAGGAGGACTTCTGGCCTCACTGCTGAAGGAACCACGAGGAGGTGTTCGGCTCGAATGGGCGAGAAGTTCTTCTTTAGGAGAACTCCATTTCGCAGGAAGAACGACGCCAGTCCTCTCTTGAATACCTTCGGAACAGTGGTGCTCTTGCCCTCGAGGTACTCCATAAGGCCCCTTAGTTCTGGGTCCGCTCGCTGTTGCTCGGCGAAGTCGTCGGCACTTATGGTTCCCAGGAAGCAGTCATCATCCAGGTCGTCCTGCGGCGGTGGGTCGACGGGGGCACGAGATAGGCAGTCGGCGTCGGAGTGTTTTCTCCCGGACTTGTAAACGACGGTAATGTCGAATTCTTGAAGTCTCAGGCTCCACCGTGCGAGGCGACCCGAATGATCTTTCAAGTTAGCTAGCCAACACAAGGCGAGGTGGTCGGTCACAACTTTGAAGGGCCTGCTGTAAAGGTAGGGGCGAAACTTTGATGTAGCCCAGATGATGGCAAGGCACTCCTTTTCTGTTGTGGAGTAGTTGGCCTCTGCCTTGGATAGCGACCGGCTAGCATAACTGATAACCCTTTCCAGTCCCTCCGTCCTCTGCACAAGGACGGCGCCGAGTCCCACGCTGCTTGCGTCGGTGTGCACTTCTGTTTCGGCGTGGTCGTCGAAATGCGCAAGTAACGGAGGCGTTTGCAGGCGTCGTTTCAGTTCTTGAAATGCTTTCTCCTGCGGCATTTCCCACTTAAACTCGACGTCGGCCCTGGTGAGGTTAGTGAGTGGCTCGGCGATGCGGGCGAAGTTTTTGACATATCGCCGGTAATAGGCGCACAGCCCAAGAAATCGACGCACGGCCTTCTTGTCGGCGGGTGGCGGGAATGTAGCGATGGCGGTTGTCTTCTGCGGATCAGGGCGTACTCCGGACTTACTTATCACGTGGCCCAAGAACAAAAGTTCTTCGTACGCAAAGCGGCACTTTTCTGGCTTGAGTGTGAGTCCGGAGGTCTTGATTGCTTGAAGTACAGCTTCAAGTCGCCGGAGGTGTTCCTCGAAGTTTGCGGAAAACACAACGACGTCGTCCAAGTACACAAGGCAAGTCTGCCACTTCAAGCCGGCCAGTACAGTATCCATAACGCGTTGGAAGGTCGCGGGGGGCCGAGCAAAGACCGAACGGCATGACCTTGAACTCGAACAGGCCGTCTGGTGTTATAAAGGCCGTCTTTTCTCGGTCTCTCTCGTCGACTTCGATCTGCCAGTAGCCTGTCTTCAGGTCCATCGAGGAAAAGTACTTCGCGTTGTGGAGTCGATCCAAGGCGTCGTCTATACGTGGGAGGGGATACACGTCCTTCTTCGTGATCTTGTTCAGGCGACGATAGTCGACGCAGAAACGTAGAGTTCCGTCCTTCTTCTTCACCAATACCACGGGAGACGCCCAGGGACTCTTGGACGGCTGGATGATGTCGTCGCGAAGCATTTCGTCGACTTGTTTCTTTACGGCTTCTCGTTCTCGCGTAGAAACTCGATACGGGCTCTGACGGATTGGTCGGGCAGTTTCTTCTGTTGTGATACGATGTTTCGCGACTGGGGTCTGTCGAATTCTTGACGACGACGAGAAGCAGTCCTTAAATTGCAGGAGCAGACTTTTGAGCTGGTCTTGCTTGTGCTTCGGGAGCCTCGGGTTGACGTCGAAATCTATTCCGGGACCTTGATTCGTCGAAGCAGGTTCGGTAGCATCGGAGAGGGCGAAAGCATTGCTGGTGTCCACGAATTTCTCGATGTAGGCGACCGTCGTACCAATGTTAAGGTGCCTATATTCGTGGCTGAAGTTTGTGAGCAGCACCTTTGCTTTGCCATCACGCAATTCGGCGATGCCTCTTGCGACGCAAATTTGACGGTTCAGGAGTAGGTGCTGATCGCCCTCGATGACGCATTCATGGTTCGCAGGTTTTTCGGTGCCGACTGAAATAATGACGCTGGAGCGCGGCGGAACGGTCACCTGCTCTTCCATCACATTCAATGCATGGTTCCCTGGCGTTGCGTGGGGAGGGAGCGCTTCGTCTGAGGTTAGTGTTATCGCCTCAGACCTCAGGTCGATGACGGCGCCGTAGTCACTTAGGAAGTCCATTCCAAGTATCACATCCCTGGAGCAGTTTTGTAGGATTACAAAGCTCGCAGGATAAGTCCGGTTATTGATGGTGACTCTCGCCGTGCAGACTCCAATCGGCGTTATCAGGTGGCCTCCAGCTGTCCGAATTTCGGGTCCACTCCAAGCGGTCTTTACTTTCTTCAGCTTGGTGGCGAATGGCCCACTGACGACGGAATAGTCGGCCCCAGTGTCGACGAGAGCGGTGACGTTGTGACCGTCGATGAGAACGTCGAGGTCGCTAGTCCGTCGCCTTGCGTTGCGGTTAGCTCGCGGCGTCGGATCACGACTGCGTCGATTTGTTGGGCTGCTTCCATCATGTTGCGTTGTCAGGTCTAGCTCGGTCCGCGAAGTTTCGTCGGCAGGGCTCTGTCTGCTTCGCGTCGTGTTCAGCAGGTTTCGTCGCGTCGTCGTCGTCGGCGGAGGATATTCGATAGTTCGACGTACAGCAACCGCACCTCCATCGGTTGCTGCCCTTAGTTTTCCGGGTAAGGGCTCGGAGATCGGCCCCCGAGCCGGACTGGTGTACTGCCTGCGATGAGGTGAGGTGTAGCGGCCTGGCGACGGCGAACGGGAAGGTCGTCGGGGTGTCCACTGCGCTCCTGTGAGGTAGTCGGCGATGTCCCGAGGTCGTTCGCTGGGCTGCGGACGCGGCGCGTTTGCGGCGAAACCACGCAGTCCCATCTCCCGGTACTGGCAGCGGCGGTACGTGTGCCCGGCTTCACCGCAGTGGTAGCATAGCGGGCGGTGGTCAGGGGCGCGCCAAACGTCGGTCTTCCTCGAAGGGTAGCGCTGGCTGGCAGGTGGGCGGTATGGCGCCGGTGGTGGTGGGGGCGATGCCTGGCGGCGGTACTGCGGCGGCGCGGTGTCTTGACGAGGGCGGGGAGGGGTAGCGGGACGGCGGACAGCAGCAGCGTAGCTCATAGCCTGTGGCTAGGCCCACCGATCACGGAGGCCTAGCAAAACCAGGTAGGGTGCTGAAAGTTTGGAATGCTTACGGTCATAGAACCAGTGCAAAACCACGTTAGGACTTTCGCAAGGGTGCGGGAAGGACCAATACGTCGACTGCAGAAAAAGAAGACTGCTTTCGCCTTCAAGTCGTCTCGGGCGAATGCATAAGAAACCCTGCGAGCTTTAATTCCACTTTACGTAGCGTTTATTTTGCTGTTTGCTGCTTGATTATGTTGAATCGGATTTGCTTGTTATTCACCATAAACCTAGAGGCGTGGTAATACGCCTGTGGCAAGACCTTGTGTTGTTTTCTCCATTGCCCTTTTGGTAAAAGCGACAGGAACAGCTGTATGTTTTTCGGCAGCCGCGGGGCATCTGCATCCAAACGACAAATCACTAAATGAGCATAATCACAAACTGTAATGAAACAAGGGAGCGCAAACAGTAAAATGGAATATTGTGTAAATTATGCACACGAACGCTCATTCTATTACATATTCCTTAACACTGTTAACTAGGGAGTCACGATCTTTTGCGCAATCAGGTCCAAAATTATTGAGTTAATTTCCAACTCACGGTCGAGAAAACATGCACGACACAGAGGCAGCATGTTTTACGTTGTTCGAAAACAAATACAGGGAAGTCAAATGTGCAGAATATTCTCGCTTCATGCAGTACGACACTGTGTCGTGATTACGCGATCTTCATCCCCACCCGACAGCACTCACTTGATGTCCCCTCTTTGGGCGTGTTGGTAGCTGGTTTTAAATGCGAATGCATTTCATAGTCGGGCTATGTCAGGCATCCGGCGTTGTCCGGCGTTGTCCGGCGTTGTCCGGCGTTGTCCGGCGTTGTCCAGCGTTGTCCAGCGTTGTCCGCGGAGGAGGAGGAGGAGGATAGGTTGAGGGGGTAAGCGCCGGCAGGTGTTAGATGTGAAGCATCTTATGGCGAAGCTTAATCCGGTGGTGGTGGTGGGCGGCGTGGGTGGTGGTGGTGGTGGGCGACTATGGGGACATGAGCGAGTGGTTCAAATCAAAAGTTGGCGTTTTCGCTTGGTTAGGCTGGATAGGTGGCGCCATCTAGCGGAGCCCAGTTGCACCAAGCAAGCAGAAAATTGTTTAATGGCCATTGTTGTTGCTGTGGCTCCTGCTACTTTCGCTCTGTTGCTGCTAGTGTCAGTGGCCACGCAGTAAAGGCGGGGAACGTTGGGCAAGGCAACTGCTACGTCAGAAGTTCTGTTTTCAGGCGGGTGACGTGGGTGATTTGAAGCACGCTAACGCTTTGCGGACCACTAGAACGTGATTTTATTTAAAAATAAGCATTTTATTGGCACGAAAGTAGCACTACGAGGTTTCTCGACCGCTATTTCAGCAATCAACGTCGACTTAATATTTCCCTTTAGCGTCCCTTGAACAGACATAGGGTAATTTCCACATTTTGCTCGTCGTCGATCAGTGCAAAATGTATACAATCCGCGTGACATATCTGAGGGTTACATTCCAAAAGAGACCCAAAAGCAAAATCTTTCTTTGAATAAAATTGGAACTGTCTTAATTCACATGTCACCAGCATAGAGCAAAGACGAAGGATGATATGTCACACATTTCTGTGCTAGCATTGTTTATTATCATGAATGCTTTTTCCTTTTACGTAGTCTCCCATTCGTTCGTTGCGTGGAAGGGCTTTTAAATTTTGCGACGGCAGTCAGTTTCAGTTATTAACACGAAAACATTAGAGGCCTCATCAAACACGAAACGTGGCACCAGAAGAGGCTACTGCACTAACATGCACCCTACTGCATATCTCGATATTGAATTGAAACATGTTACGTCGTTTCTTTACCTTTCCCATGCATATGCATTTCTCACCTTTACTTATTATCGATTTTTAACTATGCTTCCTAAGGCAACCTCACCTGGCTTCAAACAGCAAAACGCTTCACCTTGAATTATCGCAAAATGACCTTTGCCTTTTGAGTAGCTACTCAGAGCCAGTTTTTTTTAAGTCGCTGCTTGCCAATAGATTTTTTCGCTCTATGGCGCTTCGCTTAACGTTATTTGTTACTGCGTCGCTCACGCTGCCAGCCATATGCTTGCTGATGAGTCTCCTACCATTTTTTCAACTGTGAGTCAACGCTTTTCTCTTGAAAATACCGGAACGTTTTCCCTTCCTATCTGCGGCACTTCATGTTCGCTAGTCCCTCATCCAAACTAATTTTTACATCGCTGAAATCGCTACTAACTTCAACTGAGTGCAAAAACAGAGTGCAGAGTGCCAAAGTACAGAGTGCAAAAATTCTGCAGGAAGCCCGGTAGCTGCTTGCAAATCCTACTGCGGCCTTGTCCAAGCAGTTAAGAATTGGCTGTGCGCGCGACTTCTTCACTGGGTTTGCTATAGTTGTGGTCCTCTTCTCTGCCAATTTCAGTAGGCACCTCTGATGTGCCTTCTCCTCTGAGGAGATGGTGCGTTGTCATCTGTTCTCTCAGGGTAGGTTTTGCCATCCTTGCCTTCCCTTCGTTCGTGGGCTTTTTTTTTAAACACCTCCGCTATGGCTCAATTTGTCTTTTCGATGCCATTGTTGGTGCTGTTTGTGTGTTTGTGATGGCAGTTATCCTTGAAAGTGCCTCTTGCAGTGTTGGTTCTAACCATGACAAAAATGTGTCTTGAAGCGGTTGTTGTAGATGTGTGTGAATGGCGTCTAGTAGGAGCTCACAGCGTGCCGAAGTGGGCATCTCCTTTGGTCTTACAGCCTGAATGCTGGTTGCAGCAGCCATCAGGTTGTCTTCGCGTGCCTGGTCAATGGAAACCTTTAAAAAACAGAAAAACATGCCATTAAAAAACAATGTTTGCAGCAATTTTTATGATAGGTGCAAGGCTTAAATATGCATCCAGCATGTGCACATCTACAATTTCTTTTCTATGATATTTGTGACAGCTGCATGTTTCACCACTCAAGTGTTACCATTTACAGGTTGGCTGCAATTTCTCTAGTTTGTTTCAGTTGTTATCATTCTCAGCCTGTTTTATCCACTGCAGGACGAAGGCCTCTAACAATGACCTCCAGTTTACCCTATCCTGTGGGAGGTGATTCCATTTTATGCCCTGTGAAATCCTTTATTTAGTCACTCCATCTAACTCTCTGCCTTCCCCGCCTGCGTTTCCCATCTCTTGGTACCCATTCTGTTGCCCGTACTGTCCCCCAGGTTGTCTCCCTTGTACGCATTGCGTGACCAGCCCAGGTCCATTTCTTTCGCTTGACGCCAACCAAGATATCTTCAAGCCTTGTTTGTGCCCTGACCCACTCTGCCGTCCTTCAACCCTTAATTTTACTCCTATAATTTTTTGTTCCATTGCACGCTTCGTGGTCCTCAAAGTTTACTCTAGTTGCTATGTTATCCTCCATCTTTCAGCCTCATATGCTTAGAAAAGGCACTGTGCATTAACTGTATGCTTTTCATTTTAACTCTCATTACCGTGAGAAAATGGTTATTTTTCATATGTCTCGGTAAGAAAGTTTTTTGCCAGTTTGAAAAGTACTCCAGCACACATTGCAGCATACCAAATTATACATAATCAAATGCTCTTTCCAAAAAATATCAGCTTTCCAGCAACAAAAAAATATTGTGGACTGTGTAAAAATCTGAAATGTGTGTTTTGGTTGCCACCTGTTAAATGGCGCAATAGAAACACTATATATGCAAAAAGCATTCAAAAGATATAAAATTCTGAATATACCTTCTGAAGATGAATGACCCAGGAACAGTATAATAAATAACTGTTCTACACAATGTTTCTATTAACATGAAATTTAGCTTTTCTAGGGAAAAAACGTGATTGTAATATCTGCCTTAACTCTTTCGTTACCGCGAGAAAACGGCACAGCGGTGACATCGAAATGTCCTCTAGGTAGCGCAGAGCGCCAGTACCGCACCTATGCAAGGTAACTGCTTAAACGCTCAGTTTAAGCAGCATGAGCGCGTTACACAGAAATAAGGTCCAGCACATGCTGAAGAGGAGCGCTAACTGAACTGACTAAACTTATCACTTGGCATCAGTCATGCTTTCTTCTCGCGGTGTCGCCGCTGCCGGGTCTGAAACAGCCAGACAGGCCTATGGCGAAGGCGAAATCTGTGCTCCCATAGATTTCCACTCGCTCTAGCAGAACGCTTCACGCTCTCCTGATAGCTTTCTACATTTCCCTTCCGAACTAGATTTAAAACAAAAAACGCTCAAGCAAGCGCTGCATGTTTTTTAATGCGTGCGGCGAGTGCGCGGACCTGCAAAATGGCGACTACATTTCCCTTCCGAACTAGATTTAAAACAAAAAACGCTCAAGCAAGCGCTGCATGTTTTTTAATGCGTGCGGCGAGTGCGCGGACCTGCAAAATGGCGACCCCGTCGCTAGCGCTCCTCGCAGACGATGTCAAGTGCATACCTCATATACATTTATTTATCTTTTTGTAACTGAAATAACATTAGGCTGAATGTTTTGAATATGTTTGATGAACTTTACAGAGCTTATAGTGGAGTAATCTCAACCGTTGTTGTAAGAGTTCATTGTGTGTTGTTAACATTTTTTTTACTGTTTGAACTTGCAAAGTGATACAGGCTAGTCATTATTAACATTATTGAGATATAGATTTAATTATCTTTATATAAGTGAAATAACACCACACTGGACGTTTTGAATATATTTGGGATACTTCAAGTTTATACTGGAAAAATCTCAATCGCTTTTGTAAGCTTCAATTGTGTTGTGATCTTAAGAAGTTACTAAAACTAGATGTTTTTGTTATAACTGCGATATCGATTTATTTGAAGTGCAATAAAATTAGTCATTTCTGAAAATTTTAGAGTGAAGAAAATTCCAACTTTGGATGCCGCTTTGAGTCCTTAAAAGACCTGCGACAGGTCTTGGAAAGTCCTTGAATATCCTTGTATTTTCGCTTTGGAAACCTGTACGAACCCTGCACCAGTGACCCATGACGCAGTGAACATGTTAATGTGCTAGAGTTGGGTACGCAATATGTAGTTTCGCCTGTGTTAATATCATCATCAAGGTGCTTGAAGAACAAGAGAAAGAACATTTCTCTTTGGCGCCAGCGTGCGCTCAATATGCTACAGCTGGCTATGCCATAGACCAGGGGTCTCAAACACGCGGCCCGCACTCTACACAAGAGTGTCTTCGCCCCACAGTTTTTCAAAGTTCTTAGTAAGTATATTCGTGAGCTACACATGCACGGCTGGGCTAAAGCACTGTTTCTGTGAAGCACTCCATGTGGTCAGGATGTGTTGAAACATAACCACGAAAGAAAACCTATTTTTCAGAATCACCGTCCATATTTTAGTCATATTGGAGATGGGTATCGTCATCTTGTTGAAATCATGGCGCCAAATCTGCTTCAAAATTGACCCGTACATGAGATATGGTAAAAGTTTTCATTCAAATGGCAGAGTTTGCTCATAATTTGTACAAACTACCGCCCTCCCCGCCTTTACCTTCGTAACTGCGCCGGCCCTTGCTGGATTGAATTTCGCAACTACGGCCCGCTGGCTGAGGTGTTTGAGACCCCTGCTATAGACCTACTCCATGTTTGTAAACAGCGCGCTAGGCGCCGTCGATATATTTAGGTTCCTTGTAGCGACGTCATGGTGCATTGGCTCCGCCCAGCCGTCCCAGCTAGAAGCTCGCTACTGCCCTCTATGATCATGTGACAATTGGCACAGCAGGTGCAAAAGCTGCCTTCGAGCACCGCGCATCGGGACGCCTTCCGCATGTTTTCAAGGGGCGGCTGCAACAAAGGAAGTTGCAGTGGCTGTAAGAGGGACTCTGAAATGAACATATGAGTCATGTTGACGTGTAGCTCTAGCTTTGACAACCTCATCAAAACATGAGACATCTTAATTGCAGGAATGTGGCTCATTTGCGAAATGTCATTGCCGTTGCGGCAATCTACGTCGCATATGTACATTTTCATTTGCTAACTAATGCAAGAACGACTGACCCAAGTTTAGCAAGAGGCTCTAGGATACGATATGCAAATGCGCGGTGTAAACATACATAGCTACGAATCGTTGTGGTAAATCCTCGCATATAACAAATGTGCCGGACAAGTTATTCATGCAAATGACACGGACGATCTCGGCGACACTTTCATCCGTGATACGCTTGCGCTAATGCTTCAGTTACATGTTACGTAAGTGCGGTTACGTAAGTGTCACTGCCAGGTCCGCGGCTCAATTCGTACGCTCAAGTTGAGGCCGTGAAACGCATAAGGAGTGTAAACAGACTCGGCAAGCTTCCCGAGTACTGTTTTTGTGTGAATTTTCAACGACATGAAAATCTACTGAACCGCACCGCAGCCAGAACAGCCCTGCCCGATACACTTGTGTCAGGTGTGTCATCGCAGCCGCATATAATCGGGAAAAGCATAGTCGAAGTCAACCTTTCGTTCGCTGCTGCTTTGATGAACCTTGCCCACGCAGAAAGAAACACATGCTCGGTGACCAAGTGACCCTTTAGTTCATGCGAACATAACGAAATCCTTTTGAAGCGTCTAAGACTTCTGCAGTTATATCAACAATGGCAACCATGAATAATTCTTTGCATATGACAATGCTATCCACAACGTCAACATGCTTTGAGGTAAACGTGCTCGCTATGCCTGCACACAAGACTTATTCCAAAAAAAATGCGGTGCGGGACATCACAATTGCAAACGCTTGACAAAGCTAATCATTTTTGCTGGGTAAGCCACTACACAATACAACCGATGAACCGGCGTCGTAGGCAAGTTCTCGCGTTTTACAGCTGTGGCTAATTTTCGTTTTACAGCTGCGGAATATTTTTTTCTAAAAAACTGAAAAAAAACAAGACCTATATCTGTCCTGTGCCTTCCCGCGCAAATAACCGTGACAGCTCGTCGGTACACCGTTTTTAAGGCGAAAGCCTTTAATGTCTCATGCTCACGTCCGTCCGGTGTCCGTCCGTCCGGATGTCCGTCCGTCGGGATGTCCGTCTGTCCGTCCGTCTTTCCGTCAGTGGAATGGCCACACGCTTTCGCCGAACACACTTTGAAATGTACAAAGTGTCCTTCAATTTTTTCTTCTTTGCGCGGCGAGAAACAGCGCACGGCACCAGCGAAAACACAGCAGCAACTGCGGTAGGCACGGCGACTTTTGCCTACCGTGAGGAACTAAGTGCCCGACGACAGCGCCGCCGCATTTTCGTGACGTATGTCTGGTGGAATTCGTCTATATGTGGTTTTGCCTGCGTTTTGCCTGCGTTACGCCAAGCGACGATGATGGAATACGACAGCCTGGCCTCCTAAACTGCTCCGCCCTTAAAAACGATAGTGGTGCAGGCTGTTATTTTGCCTCTGACTTTTTGCTTGCACGGGTTTAATGTCCATACAAAAGGCTTCTCTGGCTTTTTTTTTTGCTTGAGTATGTTCGTAAGCTGCCTCGTTTTCACACATGCGGTAGGGTGTCCCCCCTTCGAATTCAAGGAACCTTTGTTTATAAGCAAAAAGATAGTGTCTTTAAAATAATCAAAACAAAACAAAACTTGAAAATATGGTAGAGGCACTGCCTGCTCTTCAAAAAGCCTATGACCTCCGAGCTCCGACCCAAGTAGAATTCACACACGAGGTTTGTCATTATGCAAAAGTTTTTTTTACTTGCCTGTGTACGCTCCTGAGCAGCCTCTTGTGCAATCGCGATTGTTATGGCATTCAAAGAGCTCGGTGCTCTGTTATTGGTCTCGTCCTTTTTACTCTGAGTGCGGGGGGATGTGGTGCTTGTTGTTTGTTGCGGTGGTAACTGCATGATCGCTGTGCTCTCTGTTAATTTTGATTGCTGCTTTTTCCCATTCCATCTGTTTAAATACTTCCTTTAAGCATGGAGTATACAACATTGGGGATATTGTACCTCCTTGTCTGACTCCTTTTTTTTTTAGCATAACTTTATCGCTTTTTTTATTTGGGGGGGGGGGGGGGGCGTAAGGTAGCTATAGAGGCATTGCAGATGTCGGCTGCTGTAGTGACGCAAGTTTTGGACACTTCTAGCATCTGCTTAATTGTGACATCCAAGTAGATTCAGTCAGTTGTGATCATTCGTAAAAGTTAGCAAGAGTAGTACATGAACGAACCATGACACTGATCATTAGAAATATGGGAAAAACTGGCAGCGGTGTTGAAAGCCCCCTTTTAAACTCTATTTTAAGAGTTTTCAAAAAGGTTCTAGAAAGGCCGTTCTTCTAGCTTTCGCTGAGACTGTGCTGTGCGTCCCGCGCATTCCTGGCGTCTTTTTTTTATCAAAGTTAGTTAGATGGTAAAATGTGTGCATACCTGCTCGCATTGCTGCTGCGTTGAAGGCTCAACTTTGTCGTCGGCACGAAGCTTGGTCAGGCTCACAGCATGAATGAGCTTGCACATGTGTCGTCTGAGCACATTGTCCTTGCAGGTGCACGTCGCACAGTGAATGCAAGTTCTACAGTCCTTGCACACTAGTTTACACGTTTCGTCGCAGCTTTTGTTGTCATCACAGGTCACAGTGTAGAAAAGGTCCGCCGACTGTGACTTCACGAGCCATTGGTCCTTGCCAGCTGCCTGAAATTCTGAGCCATCAATTTCTGCACCAGTGCAATGTCTTGTTTTTGTCTCGTGTTCAAATGCTGTCTCACTGTTCTTGGTCAGTTTTATCAGCCGATCAAAAATCTTGGCATGTACCAATTTCAGAAGAATGGAGATCAGTTTGCCGATTCTTTTGTTTTGTTTTCCATTTAAATATCAGTATTTAACCACTCTGTAGAGGGCCTCTAGCCTCACGTTTTTGTTTATTCCATATTCGATTCTGTGGCATGCAGCCCACAGGGTTGCTCGGTTTGAGTAGTTGTTCTTAAAATAAGTGTTGAACTTCATCAGCTCATTGTTTTCTCTGGCCATGTTCGCTGCAGAATTCATCGAACTCTTTGATCACTTCGGTGAGCTCCTCCTGTGTGGATATGTCCATCATGGTCCGCAGTACCTGCAAAATTTACAGTGCAGAACAGAGCGATATGGAAGCTATTCATTCTTATGGCACCACTTCCAATTGACAAAGATATCTGTGTGATAGGGTAGCTTGAGGTTTAGGATTTGCTTTTGTTTTAAATATCCATTTCTGCAATACAAAGGATCTGAGCATCGAGATAGCCCTACTTGGCTATTATGTTGAGAAAAAAAAAAGCATCGCACTAGAGGTGTCAAGCCTGAAGGAAGTGCGGAGCTGGGTGGCATTATTTGTTTCATCTTTAGTTTTCTCTTTCTTTCCATCTCTTCTCTGTTTTTCTTATGTCTGTTTGTCTCTGTTTATTTTTGTCTATTTCTCTTTCTATCTTTTTTCTGTTTCTTTTCTTTCTTTGTCGATTTGCTTGATCTTTCGGTTTTTTCTCCCGTTTTATAGCTTTCTCTTTCTTCCTTTCTTTCTCTCCTTTCTTTCAATCCTCTGTTAAACAAACATCAAGGTGGCACATGAACACTATTGCGTGGAGGTATGCGCAAGTCGATTTTAGTATAAACGTAAGCCGATATAATGCTGATAGTAATGCTGATAGGGGAGTAGATAGGACAGGTCTCAACCTGTCCGAAGCCTTGCCACTTCCAGTACCTTGCTACCTATTGCAAAGTACTGTTCTCTCCCGATAATGTTGCAGAGTACTTTAGTCTTCTTCATATTTATTTTCAGACGGACCGTTCTCCCTTCTTTGTCGGCAATTCGCCCCCTGATTCACTCATTATTTCAATGTTGTAAGCTAATTGCAGGTTACTAACGTACTCTCCATTGACTTCTATCCCTAACTGTTACCAGTCTACTAGTTGCCGGTTGTAGGTGAGGTGAGTTTTAGATTCCTAATACAGGCTTTGCATGCTGTGCAATATTTGCTGTGATGTCACTCACCTTGTACACGAATACTTGGAGTTCCTGGTCATGAATATGCTTGCTGATGTTTTCTCTCCAATTTTTATCTACATGCCAGGCACAAAGAAGCTGTCCCTGCGCATCCCCCATGATGGCTCTCCATGCATTATAGAGAGCAGGGGCATCATCTGTCATAAATGCTTTAGCGTGAATTTGGCCACTTTTTTCGCGGATGGCTTTGAAAAACATCTCCATCGCTCTTCTGTCAACTCTGCTTGTTATGCAGAAGGCCACTGGAAAACCGGGTGCCATACTCGTCGACCCACAGCAATGTCACAAGCTGGAAGTCAAAGCCTGCGAGAAATAACTGTGAAGAATGGGATGTTAATGTTACGTAATTATCTACAATACTGCTAATCCTTCTTAACTTGACCTTATCATTTTTAAACGTTGAACTTAGGTGCAGGTAGTTCGCCTTGATGGTTGTAGGTAATCTAAGGAACGGTGCAAAAACAACAGGACATAGAAGTGCCATGTGCATCTTTTGTTGTCATGTTTTTTGCACTTTTCCTTGAATTATGAACTTTGGGCGACATATTTTATGTGTTACTGTTATACGCTTCAAGTCTTCATGATCCAAGCACAGGAGTATAAGAGAAACCAGAACTATTAATAAATCATACGGCCTTATTTCGCACTCCTTCCAGCTTACGCATGCTAATCTGTGTAAATAGATCCCAAATAACATCGCGCATTTTAAGATTAGTAGTGCTAGAGCTTCAAAGCGACAGTTTTACAGATGTTAGATGCACTGTTGAAAGACTTATAAATAACAACAAACTTTAGACATAGCGTCAATAGAAATGGCGGGGATATGATTTTCCTCATTGTCATTAGCCATAAAGAAACCAAGTTATTCAAGCTCATTGACGCAATCTAGTGATTTAGCATCAACTGTGTAGGTATATAAAAGAGGGCTTTTTTTGCTACTTATGGTCATTACAGTGCATTCGTTATAACATAGGAAAAAATGGGACAGAGTAGAAAAGAGCACTGTGCCATCATGAACCCATTCCAACTAGCGCCAGCTACTGCATTTGTTATAATTCACAGAGGAGTTGCGCCAATGCGCCACTTTATCTAATTTATGTTTAATTTATTATGATCAGAAGTTGAGTTTGTCACAGTATACATAACACAGTCTTATTTTAACACCAAAGTCATTGACAATGTCAATGATAAGAAGGAACAATGACGGCTCCGGAACTGGTCTCTGGAGGACACCTGAATCAACTGGCAGCTTATTTTTAAGATGTATTCAGTAAAAACAACATACTGCTTTAAATTTTTAAAAGAGAGATTGAAGTAATTTAAGTACAAGTGCTGCAATCCTACCAGTAAGTTCTGAAAACTGTGTTTGTAAATATTTTTATAGCTTCTCTGAAATCTCTCTTCTGCCATTGTCCGCAGGAATTATTAATGCTGCTTGTCACAGTGTGGTGAACTTCTTAGACGTCAGGGGCACATGGATTGTCCTACAGGCACCTCGCAATTTAAGTGAAATCAATGTGTACTTCACTGTGTTTTTTCATGCGCTTCTATATAAGCCCCATGACATAAGTTATAATGAAATGCGTATGCGTCATTCCAGGCCTAGCATTTCAGCCATTTTGGCAACCATCACAATAGCACTAAAAAATATTGTGCTTATTTATTGCATTGAAAAAAGAAAATTGGTACAATATTTCGGAAAGTCAAAATTATTTGGTCATTTGGCCTTCCTAATTTCGCAGAATGTCTAAGTAATGTTTACTTAAAAAAGTATTCTCAAAGTATATGTTGTAAGAAAGCGAGCATTCCTATGGTGCGACACTTTCTAATGAAAACCTACTAGAATTATCTGGCGGGGGCCAGCCTTAGCACCAACATCCTCACACTTGCCTGTGGTAACATGTGTCGCGTCTACACAAAGCGGTCACTGCCAAGCTTCTCGAGGAGCTCCTGCGGGCGGAGGGTTCGTCATTATAGCCAACATGAAATCATCATCGTCAAGAAGTTCAGTCTCTTGTCGCTGCAAAACAGTGGCATTGTCTGTTGTTCTCTGTTGCTTGAAAAAAAGTACAGGGTTGTCATCCAGGAGCTTCATTTTTTCGACCCACAGTAGGACGCTGGTGTAATCGTCGCTGTTGAGACGTTCATCCCAGTTTATGTTAAAATCTCTTTGGATGTTGTATAAATCCTGCCTTGTCAGCAGATGCAGTCGATTCCAGGAACCATCCACACTGTCCCTGACCGAATCCATGATTGCTGTCATTGTTGTGCCAGCTTGCAGTTTCCCTTGAAAAGTGAGAACAACAAACGTAACATATTATGTTAATACTCCTGCGACTGTTTGTAGCAAACATTAATCTGGCAACTCTCCCATTCTTTTCGTAGATATCAGCAAAACATATCTTAAAGAAAACTCATGTTAAATGCCTAACCAGTTTAGATTGATGAATTATTGAAAACAACAGGTAGTAGATGGCGAGCCATTTCGCTGGCACTTTTCTTCTTGCTAAAAACCTAGTTACGATTTTCAAGAAGTCTTTGAGCAATATAGCAGGTACAAAAATATACGGTACGCCAAGATATCTTCTGTTAGGTATATGCTTGTCCTATTTGGTGTAGCATCGCTGCCTGTTTTGTTGTTGTAGTTAGAATCTTACTTTGCATACGTTAGTCTTATAGCGTGTAACTCAGTCTTAAATCTACGAGATCCTTCAAATGACTGGTGTATGCCAGCCACGAGACGCAAAGCAACTCCATCCTCTACTTGTTCAGACTTCATAACGAAGCACCACGCAAGAGAAACTTTCATAGCCCCCTAATACTGGCATCAGAGTTTGTGCATTCGACACCACTTCCATTGGAGTGCGCTATACAGGACAGTGGCTAAGAGCAAGGGTCATGAGACTGACACAGCTAAAAAAGCAGAAAAAAAACGGGGAATGGGGGGGGGCAGGAGAAAAGGTCACTTTTGCGTAGGCGTTCACACGCCTACGCCAAACTTCTTCGAAATGGTCCGAGTGCCACTACGTCACTCTGCTTCACCAACAGGGATGCGCAGACCTTATCATCCGCCCTCTCTGCAGGACTCTGGCAGAAATATTAAGCTGTGTGACTCCCTTAATTTTTATTCAGGCGGCTTGTTGGTGCAGTATCAGCTTGAAAACTGATGTTTAGCCAATGTTTATTGTATCATGAGCATTCTTGCAATCGATGTATCTTGTATCCTAAGCTACACGATGCATTCTTAAATGCATCGGAAATACAGATACTGATACACGTCTTGCGAAACATATTGCATACGTATAAAAGCTACTGAACGAGTATCGTAGATAGTTTCTAAGATGCATGTATCATCAATACTGCCCAGCACTGCCTTTAGGGGATATGTTGGTAAATATCGCTGCATTGGACCCCCGACCTGAAAACCCTCTGCTTGTAGTGTCCATTAAGTCTTAGAGATGGCGCTGGCCCTGGTGGGTCTTGAATGGGAATAAACCGGAGCTCGAGACGCTCCGCAGGGGATTCGACTGGCTGCCGTCGCCGGGTGTACTCACTCTCACTACATGGTGTCAGAAATGGGATCCCGTTTCCCAGAGGTCCCGAGCCTGCGCTCTACAAAAACACTCGCCGTCATATCGGCCATCAAAAGCGTCTTCGCACGTTACGGCATCCCAAGGGAGGTTCGCAGTTATAACGGGCCACAATTTGCAGCGAAGGAATTTCCTGACTTTTGTAGTATCTACGGCTTCCGCCACGTTACAAGCAGTCCCGGCTTCCTGCAATCCAACGGAGAAGTGGAACGTATGGTGCGGACAGTCAAGGACCTTCTAAAAAAGTGAAGATCCCTACTTGGCCTTGCTGTCGTATCGGGACACCCCGTGCATTAACGGTTTGAGCCCTGCACAGCTTCTCTTGGGCAGGCGCCTCCGCACTCGTGTCCCAAAGACTGAAAAGCAGCTCCAGCCCGCTTGGCCCGAAGCCTCAGTATTCGACCAGCACGATGAAGCCGCCCGCAGAAAACAAGCGGAAGACTATAACAGGAGGCATGCAGCTTCTCCTCTTCGCCGACTAGAGCCAGGAGAGGAAGTTTGGGTGAGTGATATGAAGTGCCCTGCCGTTGTCTTGTCACCCGCTCAACGTCCACGCTCATACGTGGTTGAAACTGCGAAAGGCGTCATGCAACGCAACCGAAGACATCTTGTTCCAAGAAATAGAAACGCACAGCTTGCACTGGGCCGTCAGAACCAGCAGACACCGACAGCCAGCCACTTCCTCTGGTTCCAGAGTTCACGCCACAGAATGCGGGACAAGGTGCACATCCGAACTAGCCATCTGTATCCTTGACGCCAACGGCGAGTCCGCCTGGGTCCGATTAGGCTACATCAGAGACGGGACCGCTTTCCTCAGATCGCCCTGTAAGGAGGTCAAGGTTTGGTCGCATCATAAAACCGCCAAGAAGACTGATCCTGTGATCAGCTCCAGTGTGCATCCCTCTGTGTGCGTTAGTTGCCTGGAGAAGGGGGGGGGGGGATGTAGTGTCCGTTAAGTCTTAGAGATGGCGCTGGTCCTGGTGGGTCTTGAATGGGAATAAACCGGAGCTCGAGACGCTCCGCAGGGGATTCGACTGGCTGCCGTCGTCGGGTGTACTCACTCTCACTACACTGCTCACCCTGACCACGGACCAGAACCTGCTTGCTGTAAAAGTGGATGGCCTGGCTGTTACTGCCCTCATTGACACCGGCGCACATATTTCCATTATGAGCTCTGACCTCCGCGCGCGGTTATGTAAGGTCCTTACGCCGCCCGAGTCCCTATTTGTACGTGTCGCTAATGGAGGAACGCCGTCTGTGCTTGGAATGTGCACCGCACGTGTGAGGGTTGCCGACCGCCAAACTTCCGTCATGTTTCATGTTCTCGCTCATTGCCCTCATGACGTCATCCTCGGATTCGATTTCTTGAGTGACCACTCCGCTGTCATTGACTGCTCTGCCGGTGTCGTGCAACTTGACGTACCTACGTCCGCTGACGCTTCGGAGAAGGTTCGCAACAAGCTTTCGTGTGCCGAGTTTGTTCGTTTACCCCCACAAGCACTAACCTGTGTCGCCGTTGAACCGTACCCCTAGTGTACAGGATGGTGATTACGTCGTGTCTCCCTCTTCCAGTGTTTTAATGGCGCACAACGTATCTTTCCCATACACCGTTATAACTATTACGGCGAACAAGGCATGCCTTCCTCTTTTGAACTTCGGACTCAGCCCTCAGGTTCTACCAAAAGGCATTGCTCTCGCCACTCTGTCGCCATCACAGGAGCGCCAAATTTCATCGGTGTCACCTGAACTGCCCGCTGCCATCTCCTCAAACCCACATAGGGTCGACGCACCTGCATCTTCAACACTGCAAAGCAACGTAACAAAGATGATTGCTTCAAACCTTTCACCCTCTCCAGTCAAAGAACTCCGTGATCTCCTCACGACCTATTCTGACATATTTGACTTTGACGGCAGACTCCTAGGTCAAACCACAGAAGTCAAGCATCGCATCGATACCGGTGACGCGGCTCCAATCCACAGGCGTCCTTAGCGCGTGTCACCATCAGAGCGACAAGTAATCCAACAGGAGGTCGACAAGATGCTCACAACAGGCATTATTGAGACTTCTTCTAGCCCGTGGGCTTCGCCTGTAGTCTTAGTGAAAAAGAAAGAGAACACCTGGCGTTTCTGTGTGGACTATCGGCACTTAAACAAGATCACCAAAAAGGATGTATACCCGCTCCCTCGCATCGACGATGCCCTGGACTGCCTTCACGGTGCGACCTACTTTTCATCGATAGACCTACGCTCTGGTTACTGGCAAATCAGTGTCGACGGCCTCGACCGTGAGAAGACAGCCTTTGTAACGCCTGACGGTCTCTACCAGTTCACAGTTATGCCGTTTGGCTTCTGCAATGCACCGGCAACGTTCGAGCGGATGATGGACACACTTTTGCACAGCTTTAAGTGGTCCGTCACTTCTGAAGAAGGACGTGCCATTTTTGTGGGGTCCTGATCAAGCCGCCGCTTTTTCACGACTCATTACGTTGCTCACCATACCGCCGATTCTCGCCCACTTCGACTCGTCCGCGCCAACCGAGGTCCGCACTGACGGTAGCGGCTACGGGATTGGTGCTGTGCTAGCTCAACGACAATCCGGCCATGATAGAGTTCTTGCACATGCCAGCCGGCTGCTTTCCCCTGCCGAACGCAATTATTCCATCACTGAACGTGAATGCCTGGCGCTTGTATGGGCGGTTGCTAAATTCCGCCCCCTATTTATATGGCCGACATTTCACCGTGAACACTGATCACCACGCTCTATGCTGGCTGTCAACACTCAAGGATCCAACTTGGCTCGCTGGGCTCTCCGTCTCCAGGAATTCACGTACACTGTGGTCTACAAGTCCGGCCGCTTGCACCGAGACGCCGATTGCCTATCTCAGTACCTCGTCGACGCTCCAGATCTTGCAACGGACGACGCATCCGTGTGCATTTCCTCACTCTCCGCTTTCAGCAATATTGCTGACGAGCAACGGCGGGACGCGTCCCTACGCGATATCATCAACCGCCTGAATAGACGTAAGACTCTGGAGTTTTGCAGACACGTAGCGCCATCTGTCGGAGCAGTTTTGGGTAGTGCAAAGTCCGACTCTCTTGTATAGTTTGCTGCGCAACCAGGTGTAGCTAGCGAGTGCGAAACAACGATTGAGCTAAATATTAGGTATGTTGGCGCATCGAAAACTCAGAAAAAGAGATACTAATTTCTCTCCGCTAGTCGGACGCGCAACCGAACCGCCATGAAGTGCTTGCCAGAACGACGGTGAAAACAAGAGCAGACGCAACAGCTCCGCGTGCTACGAAAAATGGCCTCAGTCGACGCTACTGTTGCGTTGTGAATTGCCACGGACGTAAAGGACTTCAGTTTTACCGATTTCCGTAGCTGTTGCACGAAGCAGAACGGCGAGAGCGCTGGACACGGGCCGTTGCGAACGTGTTTGGTAAGCGAATTACTCGCGTTCTCCCCAGCCGGTCACATGAGAAACTATGATAATGCGGGTCTCTTGTTATTGTTTTGAGTAGCCTTAACGTAGAACTGTGGTAACCTTTACTATGAAGCTCAGCAGATCCTCAGACCGCGGTGCGCGCCGTGCAGCAGTTAAATGCAGACTGGTGAAGCGCGCGATAAACATCTCGCACTCCGCGAACTGGTCGTCACGACACAGTATCGCGCACGTACGCTTTTAAGGCTCAAAGTTCCGGCTTTAACTAGCAAATGCCAACACGTGCGTCAAACAAGTAAATCGCAAATTGTTGGTCGTGACCACCACCAGGCTTTTCTTGCCCGTGGTCTCCGCGATTGCCGGAGTTATCTCGGAGGCCACGGTTTCGCCTTTCGTTGTACACCGAGAAAGTGGACACGCACGTATCCCCATTTGCAGTATATACAAACGGAAGACAACCGTCAACAGAATATTCGAGGATGCGTAATAAAACAGTTCAACGCTCAGGAAGCGAGAGATGGATGGAGAATGCAACTGCAACGGCGAAAATCGCCGGGGCCATTGGTGCCTGATAAAGCGAGCTTCGTACCACTGATCGTAAAATACATTGATCGTGTATGTACTTCATCACTTTGACATTATGCATATGCCCAAATTTAACGCATTTAGGCTTTACAGAACGCACGTCGGAGTGCCTCGGACTCGATGTCATGCGATGCTCGCTTGCACTTGCTAGTTGTAGGACGCCGAAATAACTGAAACATCTTTTGCATTGTACCCGCACACAGTTCACTTCGATGAGCTTCCTATTTTTCTGAAGCGAGGGTGCATTGACGGAAGCTTTCCAGGTCCTTTATTTTTAGGAAACCGCGCCTCAACACCAACGAGAGATGGGGGTTCTACAGTGGCCTACGCACATTCGCTTGCGGACGGCTCTCTTTGCACTACCCAGTTATGTCCAGGGCGACGATGAGAGCGCTGGTGGCGGCGTTTTTCGCAGCGCCGCCTGGGCAGAGTCTGACGTCTATGACAACCCGACGAACAGTTCGCTTCACATGTTCGTCATTATAGACGGCATCTTATACCGCTGGAACATGCACCCCGTGGAACAGGAGCTACTTCTTGTGGTACCCGCTCATCTGCGGTCGACTGTACTGCAGCAACTACATGATGTACCAACGGCCGGTCACCTTGGTGCTGCCAGAACGTATGACCGCGTTCGCCGACGCTTTTCCGGGCCCAGCCTCTACCGTTCCGTACATCGTTACGTCGCTTCTTGCCAGTCATGTCAACGCCGGAAAAAACCAGCTCTACACCCTGCCGGGCTCCTTGAACCTATTGACATAACTGCCGAGCCTTTCTTTCGTGTCGGCCTCGACCTTCTCGGTCCCTTTCCTATTTCTAACACAGGAAACAGATGGATCACCGTCGCAACATATTATTCGACCCGATTTGCCATCACGAGACCTCTCCCGAGCAGTTGCGCTACAGACGTCGCCGACTTCTTGATACAAGACGTCATTCTGCACCACGGCGCTCCTCGCCAGCTTCTCACAGGCCGAGGTCGCTACTTTTTATCTAAGGTCATCGATGACCTATTTCGTTCTTGTGCAACAAAGCACAAGCTTACCACGGCTTAACATCCCCACGCAGACGGCCTCACGGAGTGTTTGAATCGCACGATCACTGACATGCTCTCGATGTATGTTTCGACTGATCATCGCGACTGCGACACTGCGCTACCTTTCGTTACTTTTCGCCACGACACTGCTGGCTATTCTCTCTTTTATCTTCTCTATGGACGAGAACCGACCTTGCCTTTTGACACGCTAGTGCCCAGCCCTGCCAACCTATAGACAGCGTATGCTCGCCATGCTATCACCACGGCCGAAAAGGCACGTCAGATTGCCCACCGACGCCTCGCCGACTCGCAAGTGCGCCAGAAATACACATACGACTGCCAACACCGGAACGTCCACTTTAATCGGGGTGACCTCGTCCTGTGGTCACTGTCTCGCCATGTCGGCCTGTCCGAAAAGCTTCTCCCTAAATACTCGGGCCCCTACACTGTGCTACGCCAGGTGACTGACGTTACGTACGAAATAGCGCCTCACGACTGCACTGCGTCTTCCGCATCTTCAGACGTCGTCGACGTCGCCCGCCTGAAGCCGTACATTTCGTCGCACACCTTCTAACAAGCGCCGGGTCGTCGCTTTCGCCGCCGGGGGTCGATGTTGCGGTATCGCAGCTACCACTATGTCGAAGTGAGGATGAAGAGGAGGACGACGTGGGCTGGTAAACAACCGCCATATTGACTGTCCAACTATTTCCCACTGTATATATCTCGGAAATATATTCACAACAATATTATTCAAAGCTTTGTGGACATAGCACATCGGATGTGTTGGTAGATACCATTCAAAGCTTTGTGGACATAGCACATGCACGTCACTTACATGGTGAATATCACTTTTTTTTGCGTATTTTGATTTGTTCAATGATTGGTTTAATCTATGTTAAAGGGGTACTGACACAATATTTCATGGCCGAGATAGCTTGCGGGATCGATTCTCATGAACATGCGTGTATCATCTGCTAAATATCAACAGCGAATATAGCTTGGAAGGTAGTTTAGATGAATTTTAAAGTTCAATTTGGAAGGTATTGACACCCTGAAAAGTGACCCCACGGTGACCCCCCTACTTCCCTCACGTCACCACGCTGCAGTCAATACAACAAAGTATGATGACGTCACAACCGCCATTTTTTCTTTTGCCGCGTTTGCTCCAGCAGACTACTTCGCAGCTACTCGCAAGTCCGTGACCGTGGCGCATGCGTTGAAAGTTTCCTGTTTGGCGACACCGCTGCCCCGTTTCCTGTTTGAAAGGACTTCTTGATGCGGACCGTGCGGAAGTGGGTCATAATTCTTAGTGCTGACGTGGTCGAGTGTTGCACATGCTAGGTGGTGACAGTTGCACCCGTCGGCTTGTTTTTAGAGCTCTCTCAAACCGAAACTTGTTAGTAATGAGGAGCCTGCAATTAAATTATCTGTCGCGCGCTGCAGCAAACTATGTACTGTGTATGACTAACAGGCCCTCAGTAACACCCTGCAGCAAAAAAAAAACTGGAAGCCAAAATTTTTTGTTAGTGCCGCTTTAAAAATGTGTGTCCCTTAGAGTACAAGCATACAAGGTAAACTATTTTTGCCGAAAAATGATTACACGGGCCCTGCAGGCACCTTGAAAGTCCATGATGTGGCGAGCTGGTAGGGGAACTTCAATGCAACATTGCTACCTCTTTTGTCTCTCTTGCCAAGCATCTTCTTTTGGTCAGAGTTGTACTTTCAGTGTTGAGAAGTTATTTACTAATGCAAGAAGCATGGTTTTTTTCTCAAGTGCTACTTTTACATTAAAAAAAGAAGTTCAGGGAATGATGGTAGCTTGAGGGGATGAAAAATTCATGAACACGGGGTGTCGCTGTAGCCAACGTTTCAACTAGCGGCCTTGTCTTCTTCAAGGACAGCAGTTGCAGCCTTGCAGTAGACAAGTCCACTTGTCGAAACAACTGCTGTAGCGACACCCCATGTTCACAAAATTTTTCATCTCTTTTTTACATTGTGTCATCTTTTTCTATGTATATAATTAACTTTCTTAGAGCCACCCTTTTGAGCATTCAAATTGAAGTCCAGTGTTCAACCAAAAGGGATATGAAGTTATCGCATCAAGTTCTCACATCCTTCTGCTCACTGGTGTAAACTGTAGGCAGTGATGCAGTCGAGAATATCCTGTGCCATCAGATGTGTTACTAACACTAGCAGTGTTGTAACTGCAGCTAACATAACATTTTTTTTTAAATTCGGTATTTCTCGAACAAGTGTAGGCTTGTGCGAATATTCGAGCATTTAGAATATTTGAACGAATATCAACATATTCGAATTCGCTTTGATTTGAGCTTAGATTATGCGAAATGAAAGAATAGGTGTGTATTAATCCGCATGTAACGTTTCTGTAAAGGTCGTTTCACTGCAGTAGAGGGGTGATGTATCGCGAATACACTTTTCCAGGGAAAATCTGCAGTGCCGGGAAGCCCCACTTCAAGGTTGAATGAACATTTACCCTCGCATCGATTCTTCCTTTTAAATGCGAAGCATTTCTTAGCGAACATCGGCGACTTTGAGCGTATCTATCTATCTATCTATCTATCTATCTATCTATCTATCTATCTATCTATCTATCTATCTATCTATCTATCTATCCGCCTACGACTTCGTGCTCTCCTGGCCGTATCGTTAAGGGGATTTATACCAAATTTGGTATGGCATAACTTGACTGTATAACGAACATAAATGGCTGGTCATATCATGAAAATCATGACTAACTTGTCATGAAAAGTATGATATACATGCCATGCTCATGGAGCGCTCGCGGCCATTTAGTTAGCTTGATATACACCAAATTTGGTATTGAGTGACATGACTGTATGATGAACATAAATGACAAGTGGTAATATGGAAATCATGACTTGTCATGTGCGACATGACTTGAATGCCACGCTCATGGCGCGCTCGCGGCCCTTTCGTTAGCTTGAGATACACGAAATTTGGTATTGAGTGACATGACTGTATGACGAACATAAATGGCAAGTGGTACTAAGGTGCTGATTTCGGCCGGTTGGTACATGATCAACTAAGAGAAAAATATGAAGTGGTAATATCAACTAAGGGAAAAATGGACAAGTGGAAATATGGAAATCATGACTTCATAAGCCACATGACTTGCATTCCACGCTCATGGCGCACTCGCGGCCGTTTCGTTAGCTTGATATACACCAAATTTGGTATTGAGTGACGCGACTGTATGACGAACATAAATGACAAGTGGTAATATGGAAATCATGACATGTCATGAGCGACATGACTTGCATTCCACGCTCATGGCGCGCTCGCGGCCGTTTCGTTAGCTTGATGTACACCAAATTTGGTATTGAGTGACATGACTGCATAACGAACATAAGAGGCAGGTGGTAACATAAAAATCTTGGCATGCATGTCATCTACAATGCCATTTACATGCCATGCTCATGGTGCACTTGCGTCCAATTCGCTAGCTTGACATACACCAAAATTGGTATATCACAACGTGACTGTATGACGAACAAAAATGACAGGTCGTAACATGTAAAACATGACATGCAAATTATATAAAGTATGATTTGCTCCTTCCTGGCTGCTTCGCATTACATCCATTCCCACAGTGCGTGGGATCTGCCGGTTTTTCTTTTTTTACCGCTTTTTTTTTGTTACCGCGTTTTTAAACTTCAGCTTCATTCCCCATCGTGTATACCAGTTAGAAGTAGCCTCCCACGATTTACTCTTGGAAACGCTCTTGTATTGTAAAGTACCTTTGTCTTTAGCGGTGATTTATTTAAAATTAACATAATCATAGTCCAGCGATCAGATTTACTTTACCGTCAATGGCTTCCACCAAACTGTTGACTGAATTAAATAACGGTAGATGATCGGCAACTTTTTACTTTTTTACCAGTGTTCACTCCGAAATACGTCCCTTTGCGTGGTGCAGGACCTGGAATGGTTCTGGTATATGTTTTTCAGGGCATGTTACCGTTGAGAAGGCGTCTGAAACAATTTCGTGAAACATTTCTCTTCACTTGATGTTGATGCGAAGTGATGCTCCTCGTACTCGGGAACAAAGTCGTGGACGCTCATGAAGTGCGACCGTATGTCGCTGAATGTTGAAAAACGTCCTTTGTACATGTCGCATTCGAGCTTTGCTTCTCTCGGCTGAGACAGGTGAACTTGCTTGTGCATATTTATCATGTGCTGCTTCAAATTGCTGGCCTTTGAACATCACAGATCGCAGTAGGGACATACAGTTGCCGTAGGGTTCTCCATCGCTTACGCATCCGGAATCCCGGATGTCCGAACGCTGCGGAATGTTTAGTAGTGAAGAATTTCCGATTTCACGGTCGCTCGAAACCATAATGATCCCAAGATCTTTGACTAACAAGTTGCGCGTGCACGGAGCACACTAAATCCCTTGACAGCGGTTTCGCGCCTTTCGCGACTCGCACCGGTGGGATTGCTATCGGAAAAGCGGGAAAATTTTGCTAGCGGCTGAGCGTCTGACCAATCGTGGCGTTTCGACGAGCAGTGACACGAGGAACACGTGACCTGGGCGGTTGCGGTTTCGAGGCGCCTATTTGGGAGAGTTTGCGTGCTGGTTCTAGTGACGGTCTTCTAGCCGACCCTGTCTTCAACGAGCTCCTCCTATGACGATGAGAGGAATCGTTTGCACGTGCCACCTCATTCATTTACCGCGATCAGAAGGAGCGCTGGCTTTGCACTGGAACGCTTTTAGGGTAAGTTACACGCAAGTTCTTCAGCTCTTTCAGTACGGAGCCATAGGCCACCAGACACGATGTCTGATGACTGGAAATCTCCCGCGAAATGTAAAACCCGCCACAGCAAACTCCATGTGGCATACTCATTGACAGCTGCTCTTTCAGCTTCAGTTTCGTTTTTTTACGTCTTGCGTCCTCTGCCCCTGCGCCACTGTTAGCCAGCTTGAACCGAATGTGGTTTCGAGTTGTGCGAGAAACCGGAGTCGCAGGTGGAGCGCCTCTCAAAAGCGGACTGATGTTGCACGCACTTCGGCCACTTCTGCTGCTACTTTTTTTTCGACCCCAGCAATGGTGATGACTGGGGAAGCGGTGTGCAGTGATCTGATTTGAGTTTTCAGTTATGTCACTCCTGCGCCAAACTGCGCCAGATTGTCGGGTTTGTTGTGGGCGTCTGTCACCGGCAATCGCACCGCTGGTGCGTCAAAAACACGTGAAGCTTGAACTTGCGGGTACCAAAGGTAGGCCGTTCTGAGAAGCACGTCATCGCTCCATTTCCATGTTTGTATCCCATGTGAAGCTTGTTTTCGTTTGAACTCGACCAGCAATTGGGAAAGGGGGGAGGGGGGGCTGCCTTTTCTCCGGGCCTTTCGGTTATCCCAACGTTGCCTGTATCAACTTTCGCGTCTGGTCTTGTCATCCACAAAATAGTGATTGCCATAAAAACTTGCACAGCGGATTGTCATTGAGGTTGACAACGTGGACGTGTTGCCATTTATTCCACTTTAGCTCGGGCCATGGAGTGAGATAGACAGGAGCGCCGACTCCGCTCGTCTGGAAGGGACACATTTTGCAACGCCGCTTCATGCTTCGCGGCGTGTTTGCCAGATGGTGCTACGAATGGAGAAAAGCGGCGGAGGAGAGACGCCGTCCCCGAGCAGAGCCACGGGCGGGGACTCCGTCTGTCGTTGCTATAGCGACGGCGCGGACGCGTGCTTGGCCGCGTTCGCGGGTCTGCATGCATATCCGTGTTGTCTGCTCCGCGCATGATGCACGCCTGCTACCAATTGTTTTCTGTAGAGCGCACAGCTTTCGCAGTTTGCGGATTGACATTATGAGGAGAAATGACCCTTTGTATCGTTTTATTTCATTTATTCGAAACAGGGCCATTGCCTGACATGTTTAACGTGCACCATACAAAAGTATAAAATGATACTACAACGTACACAATCATAACGTGCATAAACTTAGTACATAAGGTAACATGGCAAGAACATGGTACTTATACTAACATGGGAAAACTTTTAAGTACACTGACAAACATGGCTTGTTAGTACATAAACTAACAGAGGAAGAAAAACCAGAAAATGGCACCGGAATGTAAATACAGCGAAAAGAAGCTTTTAATGAGGAGGTGGCGTTTGTCAAAAGTGCCAAAAGTGCGTTTGCCACTTCGCACATCGTGCGAAGATGCTTCGCTTGTTTCTGTTTTTCTCTCGACGCTTTCCGCGCCGCTCGGCTCTCTTGCGAGCAAAATTGCCTCATTCTCATGAGAACATAGTGCTGCAGAATTCCTGCTATAATCTCTTCCTTGTGAGCTCCACAAGGGAAGCAGAGGATGTGTGTCCCCAGCACATGGTCGACCGTTGCCTCGTAGACATTAGTCGACTTTGCATAACATGAAAAGTAGCTCTCGGCCACGTGCAACAGTCTGTACAGATGCATGTTTGGATATATTAATCGGCCGTGTGTTTTGGTGGCAGTCACACTGGAAATGTCTTCTTTAATGCGCTGCGAAGTTGAACCAAGTGCGTTCCTGCATGTCTCACAGTCAGACTTTTGTCGAAATTTTCGGGCCACATATCCAGCGACGAAGTATATTATACAGTCGATTATGGCGGGATCGTCCTCTGCCTGGGGAAATATGTGCTCACATTCCCACAGGTCTGTTTTGATTAGTATGTCCAGTTCTGCTGTCAGATTACCGATCTTGGCCTCCGGCGTTTCACTGGAGGCGAAAATGGATTTGATGTCTTCCACAGTTAAGCAGGGCTTCTCTTCGCCTTCGGTGATTTCGCAGTTGCCGTATTTTTTGGGGTTTTATTAACTTTTGGACAGGCAGGAGGCGATATAGCTGAAGGAATGCTGGCATCGTGGGATGATCATTTTGCACTCCTGCTTGGCGAATGGTTCCAAAAAACCGCTCTAACGGGTCTTGATTAAATTTGTTTGTCAAAACATAGGAAAAGCCGCATTCAGATAATAAATATCTGCACAGGCCAATTGTTGAGTGTAGAGTTACTCTGAGACCCTCGCTCATGCTTTTTGTGAGAAACATATCTTTCGATATTTTCCGTCGGCAACTTCTTTTTCCCACGAATCCAAAAAATGTAAAACCAAAAAATGGAATCCAAAAATGGAAGCTTTCTGTTTAAGACATCAAACATGTCATTTGCCAGTTTTGTGAAGCGGATGGTGCCATCACCCTGCTGAAATTCTTGCACTTCTTTTTCTTGCAAGTATTCCAAACCATCCGCAACAGAGTTTCTGAAAACTTGTGCAGCATATTTGACCCTCATTTTTTTCTGTCTGGCTTGGGTTTACGTGTGACCATGTGATCTTGGGGCAAACTTTCAGTAATCCTGGGCCTTTGTTGTCGAAGCCGTAAAGGGCAACGTAATCGTTCCATCGTATTAGCTCACCGCCTGCTTTCAAGACTTTTTTTAAACAGCCTATTGCGAATGCATTTCAGCAAATGGGGAGCATCGGAAAAAAACAAAGATGCTTCTTTCTTCTTCAAGAGGGTGCTGAAACGAGCATATCGGATTGTCCATCTTGCCAGAGACACCGAGGTAGTGCCAAAGTGAGCGATTCGTGCTCGCACCATCACAGACGACGCCGTCAACTGCTGCACCAGCCTGTTCCAGTAGAGTGATGGCTTCCAGCAGCAGCCTAGCAAGCTCAATACCTGAAAGTACAAAAAAAATTATGTCTCGGGGTTTCACGAGCCAGAACTACTGTGATTATGAGGCACGCCTAGTAGGGTACTGCATGCTAGTTTCGACCACCTGCGTTTCTTTAACGTACCCACAATGCAAGGCACACAAGGATTTTCTATTTATTGCTCGGCTAAATGCCTGTAAGCGACCAAAACTTAATGCCGCGTTCATGTGCTTAGCAATGACAAAACATAAGAGCCAGCCTACCACGTCGGCTAAAAATGAATAGAGAAGGAAACATCGTCCCACGGTCAATGTTACGCCATTTCAGTATACCTTAAACAAAAGTCGGCGGCCAGCAGATCGCGCAGCGCGCGGCAGCGTAATCTATAAGTACTTAAAAATTTGCGATTATGTATTTTTAGATTGAAAGTCGTGTGAAAAGAAGTTATGCTATTAGTCTTGGGGAATAATTCAAAAATATCTGAACAACTGACAGCCGAAATTCCTATTTATCGGGGCTGCTTTTGCCACGCTTGCAACTGATCACCTACTTGTGATCATCACCGTTTGTGATCACCTATTTTTATCTTTTGAAAATGAAATTATTGTCGCAATGTTTTTTTTTTTCTTTACAATATTGGAACCTTCTTAAACTAAAGTTTCGCGTCCGCATCTCTTTTTCCTGTCTACAGTAACGTACCGCGGAAGCGCCCTTCCTACTTTCGCTGAAAATTGCGTTAATGCGTAGATATCAGCGCTTGTCTGGTCGAGGCATCAAAAAAGAAAACAAAGTGGTGGCCAACGAAATGATTCAAGGCAGCGCTATACGGTAGCTATGGAATCAAAGGGAGCATGTTTTATTTTGAAATTGCAAATGATTGGGCACTTTAACGCCTACTCATCGTCACTGAACCTACGAACGACTCTTCTGAGTCGGTAAAGAATAGGAGGTCAAAGCATTCGATCGTCGCTGATATTGCGCCTGTTGGGAAAAATCTGCGCTTTCGTATAAAAAAAAGCTAGAGAAAAAATGATACACCTGTTGCAAAGAAGTGTGCTGTAAACCATAGAAACAAGTATGTTCCTTGTGCATTGGGGGGTGTTGTATCGCACTCCTTTATTTTGTGGCCTTTATTATATTGGACAGACGGGCCGCTGTATCAATAAAAAGTTGCGGGAGCACTATCTCTCTTTGCATAACGGCTCGCCTTCCCATTTGGCATCGCACTGCGCCACGTGTGGGTGCACACCTGTTCTTTCTACAGTTATTATTTTCAAACACCACGATCAATTCACTCGTGAAGTCTCTGAAGCATTTCATATTAACAAGTCACGTGATGGCTGCGTAAGCCAAACCTCCGTGACATTGCACAAAAAAAGAGTTTACTTTCATTGACGAGCGTATCACCTAATCACCTTGTTCCTCACTTGTCATGCGCGTTTTTTCACATTTAAGAGCTTGTTTCCTTTGAATAAACTTCCAATTGTGAGTGCAGCGCTGTGTGTGTCCCATCTCTTCCTTGTCTTCGTTTTTTCAGTGCGCTGTTTATCTTCAAATATTAATAGCTCACAGCAGCGCACTGCCTCGGGAGTTGTCATAGAGGGGGTTCCTTGCTGATGGTCTCCTTCCTTGAGCAGTAAGTTGTGAGTTCCGGCTTCGCCAGAGCCAGTGCGTGCCACCTTTTGAGCTCCGCCTTCCTCACTATTTCTCTGACCTTTTGTCTCCCGCCTCGTTGTGGTGACTCGGTCAGATTGACGGTTGGGGTCCCATATCGCTCGGCCAGCAACCGGGTCCGGGTGACCCATTTTGTGCTCACACTTCGAAGGTGCAGGTATTTGTACACCTCCCGGGCAGTGGCGTAGCCAGGAATTTTGTTCGGGGGGGGGGGGGGGGGGGGGCTCGAATGTCAACACTATATATATATATATATATATATATATATATATATATATATATATATATATATATATATATATAGATAGATAGATATATATGAGAGAGAGATGGCTATTTGCTTCTCCAGCATTTCAAATGTTGTCTTAGTTGCATGATGGCGCTGTTACAGCACAAAGTCTGTTAAAAACTGTGATCTAATGAAATGCATAGTTTTTGTTTTCCTTTACACTTCTCATCGTTCAGAGCGCCTGTCCGGTGAAACGTGCCCGCTTGCCATTGCAGAGGAAACAATTAAAGGTCTTTTACATAGGGCTGCCCAAGTGGACTAACGAATGTCTATGCAACTCTGGAAACGCAGTACATTCTTTGGTACCCAATTGCAAAAGTGAACGTTCTTTAGGTGGCATTCTAGTACCGCGGCGCTTTTCCATCCAGCGGCCGTCCTAATACTACCGCAACGCTACATTTCGCACTTAATTCTACTGACATGACGTTGCTGCATCACACGTTTCCTTAGAAGAAGGCCCTCATGGTTTTCCTCTCCAGCTGTTCACATTGAGCAATAGTTGCACCTAGATCTATCACGCACCGCAATCGTCATGTATTTTTTGCATGATTACTGGAAATAAATCTTACTACGACTTTGGAATATGAAAGCTTAATGTGGGAAAGTTCGTATACTTACGTTACGATCACTAGATCATTTAAGTTGAGTCATGTGAAGAAGCCATTTAGAAAACACAAATTTATTACTGAAGATATAAGTTATAATAGAAAATAATGCACTAAATTTAAACCTGGCTATATTTTGCAGTGCATTTGCATGCTCCTGTTTTTCAACTCGTATTTGGAGATCCATGTACATAATCGATCAAGCAGAATTCAATACAAACGTCACGATTATATTAGTTTCGAGAAGCTAATTCATCAAAATATGTTGAAAACGGTGATCGAATCAATTTTTCATGCTGTGTGCGCATGTTTTTTTTTTTTTTTACCAGCTATACTTCGCACTGTTACAATAAACTCGCCCGCGAAATCTGCCAGCTTACTATTGAAGAAAACAGTAACGAAGAGCAGCGTTACGCCTAGCAGACTTACATGCATATATGAGCTTTGTCATGGGCACAGTGATCAAGTTTACCTTCTGGTAGTGCTCATTTTAACGCAATACTACGTACATTTGTCTACCCTCCAGACAGTTTTATCCACCTTTCCACCTGACGTCCCACTAAAAATATACTGCTACGCTTAGAAAGTGCAACCGATAATATTTATTTGCATGAAAACTAAGGAAGCGTTCACATTGATTGCGAACCTTAATAATGCGTGGTGCACGTATTGCTGCGATGAACTGCCGTTGAGCGAAATTATTACCTGTTTCTCTGACCGCAAACGAGTGACGTGAACCAGAAGTGAAATGTAAAATTTCCTTTGGAATATGGGATGATACCTGATGCTACTTAGACGACGGGATGTTTTGCGAATGAGCTCCTATCATACTGCTTCGGTCCAGAGTTGTATAGACATCAATTCACGTGCTTTATAATTATGAGATATTAACTTTTTACGCAGGACCTTTCAACACCACTTATCCCATGGGATAGGTGGTGTTGTGCAAAACATTACCCTACTGACCCCCCGTATTCTAGAACGTCCCTTCACTCAACGCTCCACCTTCACCTGAGAAAGTCGATGGAAACGCCTTCTCTAGGTAGAACAAGTCACTGTATATCAGCGATAATCTCCAGCGATTCTTGAGAAGCGCGGCGTCATTTTCGGTCGAGCAACGGCGCTGTGCTCAACTCGGTCAAGTGAAGGACGAAATTCACGTCGAGGCTTGTTTGTGAATACGGGGGTGAGTCACGAGCATAGCTCGGCACACTCACTCATGAGTGCACTCAACTCACTCACACTCATTTGAACATGCTCCACTCACACGCATGAGTGAGTACTCATGCGTGTGAGTGGACGTGAGTGAGAACTCATGAGTGTGAGTGGTCGTGAGTGTGAACATGAGTGAGTACTCATGAGTGTGAGTGGACGTGAGTGTGAACGTGAGTGAGTGCGAAGGCTGAAAAAATTGTGGTGAGTGAGTTTGAGTGAGTGCTCCCTTAAAGTGCCGACCTGTGGAGCTCGGCACACTCACTCATGAGTGCACTCAACTCACACTCACTCACACTCATTTGAACGTGGTGAGTTGAGTATGAGTGAGTACTCACGAGTGTGAGTGGACGTGAGTGTGAACGTGAGTGTGAACGTGAGTGAGTACTCAGGAGTGTGAGTGGAGGTGAGTGTGAACGTGAGTGAGTACTCATGTGTGTGAGTGGACGTGAGTGTGAACGTGAGTGAGTGCGAGGGCTGAAAAAATTGTGGTGAGTGAGTTTGAGTGAGTACTCCCTTAAAGTGCCGACCTATGGTCACGAGACAACGTAGCTCACATAGACAGTTGTGGTTCTATGGAATACAAATTAAATATAGATTTTTGTTGACCTCCTGATACTCGCACTTATAAAAGACAAAAAAAAAATACAGGGCAAACAAAATTTTCAAAGCGCAAGCCACCGCGGTGGCACAGTAGTTACAGTGCTCGACTGCTGACGCGAATGATGTGGGTTCCATCCCGGCCGCGGCGTTGGCATTTTTATGGAGACGAAATGCTGGAGCCCACTGTAAGTGCACGAGCCTTATTGATTTGGGTGCTTGTTAAGGAACACAAGCGGTAGAAATTTTCGTAGTCCTCCACTACGAAGTGCCTGTAACCATACCGTGGTTCTGGGCGCTCGAAATAACAGCGCGGTAGAAATAGAACTATTCTAGCCAGATCATGTATACAGGGTGTTTCAAGAAATGTGTCCACTATTTTTAAAAAATCAGAAAAATGCGGTAGTTGCTCGCTGTCTTCACAATTGCTTTTTCTGTAGCGGCAGGCATCTTAAGATGGTTGAAGACATGATTTGGGACAGTAATTAAGAAAGTTAAATTAATTAACTTTTTAATTAGCGGAGTTAGGTGGTTAAGTCCAACAGGAGTATTGAAGTCTTTCATGCCAAGAACCCATTTCAGCTTTGAGATTTCGAAAAAGCGGCCTCTATTAATTATTGTGGCGTAATGAATTTCCGGCAAATTCAATGGCGAAACCGAAACCCAAGCACCGATGAGCGCACAAGCAGACGACTAGAATGACGTCACTATTCAAGACAAAGGTTACAGAGGTGCAGTTCTTCCCCGTTCGTTAACGTATGTGCGTCATTCATGCTACTACTGCAAGCGCAGCCCCCACACTCACACCAAGAAGTCGGTTGATGGTTGATATAATGACTTTCACTTATTGTAGACGTCTCAGACGAATGTGGCAGTTGCGCTCATCCGCGTTTCGGTTTCACCGCTGAATTTGGGAGAACTTCATTACTTCGCAATTATTCCTAGAGGCCGCTTTTTCGGAATCTCAAAGCTGAAATGGGTTCTTCGCATGAAGGACTTCAATTCTCCCATTATGCTTAAAAGCTTAACTGCTCTAATTACAGAGTTAATTAATTTAACTTTCTTAATTAGTGTCCCAAATCATGTCTTCAACCATCTTAAGGTGCCTGCCGCTACAGAAAAAGCAATTGTGGAGACAGCGAGCAAATACCGCATTTTCCTGATTTTTAAAAAATAGTGGGCACATTTCTTGAAACACCCTGTATGTGGCGCTTTTCTTCTAAAAAAGCCAAGTACGCTTGAACTGAAACAGAAAAAAAACGCAGCTTTTTGCTACGGATAATATGGTCAGGCCAGCTCCAACATTTTTTCCCTAGTGCGCTCATGTCACCAAAATACCTGAAATCTATAAGGCGACTAAAATCTATGTAGCCTACTCTCGTCAGTATTCCAGAGTAAAATTTGTATTTGGCTTTTATAGATTGTAACATTTCATTTGAGCTTGGCTTAGCTCGTAAAAGAAGTCTACATCGCAGCAAATGAACGATACAGCAATATTTTGCGACATTAACACTATGATTGTGTTCCCGTTGGTGCCGCCTTTTGTTGCATTGCCGTAACGACGATAACTGTAGAGCGAGTGGTCCTACCAAGAAAAATGCGTACCATTCTGGACTGCCGGCAGCGTTTTGTTGTTTTTGGTATCTTGAGGGCCTGCAGAGAAATGCTTGGTTGATTGTTTGTTTGTTTGTCTGTCTGTCTGTCTGTCTGTTTGTTTGTGTTTGTTTGTTTGTTCGTTCGTTTATTTATTTATTTATTTGTTTGTAGCCTGAAAACTGTTTCAGCTCTACTTCATCTTCTTAGCTCATTTGATTTCACGCCGTTTCGTATCTTGAGGGCCTGCAGAGAAATGCTTGGTTGATTGTTTGTTTGTTTGTCTGTCTGTCTGTTTGTGTTTGTTTGTTTGTTCGTTCGTTTATTTATTTATTTATTTGTTTGTAGCCTGAAAACTGTTTCAGCTCTACTTCATCTTCTTAGCTCATTTGATTTCACGCCGTTTCGTATCTTGAGGGCCTGCAGAGAAATGCTTGGTTGATTGTTTGTTTGTTTGTCTGTCTGTCTGTTTGTGTTTGTTTGTTTGTTTGTTCGTTTATTTATTTATTTATTTGTTTGTAGCCTGAAAACTGTTTCAGCTCTACTTCATCTTCTTAGCTCATTTGATTTCACGCCGTTTCGTATCTTGAGGGCCTGCAGAGAAATGCTTGGTTGATTGTTTGTTTGTCTGTCTGTTTGTGTTTGTTTGTTTGTTCGTTCGTTTATTTATTTATTTATTTGTTTGTAGCCTGAAAACTGTTTCAGCTCTACTTCATCTTCTTAGCTCATTTGATTTCACGCCGTTTCGTATCTTGAGGGCCTGCAGAGCAATGCTTGGTTGATTGTTTGTTTGTTTGTCTGTCTGTCTGTTTGTGTTTGTTTGTTCGTTCGTTTATTTATTTATTTATTTGTTTGTAGCCTGAAAACTGTTTCAGCTCTACTTCATCTTCTTAGCTCATTTGATTTCACGCCGTTTCGTATCTTGAGGGCCTGCAGAGAAATGCTTGGTTGATTCTTTGTTTGTTTGTCTGTCTGTCTGTTTGTTTGTGTTTGTTTGTTTGTTCGTTCGTTTATTTATTTATTTATTTGTTTGTAGCCTGAAAACTGTTTCAGCTCTTCTTCATCTTCTTAGCTCATTTGATTTCACGCCGCTTCGGATCGCTTCTTCTTTAAGGAATAAAGCGGTGCCCAGTATCTTCATTTCAGTTGTCTTCTATTTCAAATACACCGTCTCGGAGTGAAAGCAGGCCATGATATGCAGCGCAAAGGTTGTCGAATAAAATCAATATAGGAAAGCTACTAGGACCCAAACAAAACAGATTGAACCCGGTCACGTTGGTTGTTTTGGTCATGTTTGTTGAAGCAGCACTGATTTAATAGATCTGGCTCAGTTTGATCCAAGCAGATAAAGGATTTCGCAGATTTTTTTAAAATTCAAAACTGCCTTTTTGAGTTCACGTTACGATGAGGAATTGTCCCATTTTGATTACAATTTGTTTAAAAGAGAAATATACTTTGACACGTTTTACGCTCCCGTGAAATTTAGCCCTTTTCTGATTTGGTGCTTAAACAAAAAAAAAACGCCACATATATAGCACAAGACAGTCATCATGTTTTGGCCGAAAGAGGGCTGTTCGAAGCACTATCACCGTTAGAAGGAAGTAATTTTGACAAAGCAGGATTGCTAGTACATTATAGTCTTCTTAGCAGCCTCGGCGATGTGGATTCGCTTCTTGGACAGGGAAAAAAAATTTGGGTGTGTTCCGAAGATTGACCTCAAAAATGTCAGCTCACTGGCAACACTGAATATATCAACGCAACTTTGAGGTCAGAGTGGTAAGTTAAAGAGTGAATCAAGGGTGCTCTCCCCCCGCCCTTACTTATCCACTGGGGGGATGAACCCCCCCGCTGATCGGCGTACCCTAGCAGCCCAAATTATTAGATGCTTTTTGTTCTAAGAATATAGTGCATTGCCGGGACAAAACACGCTGCCTAAGGACCCCTTGCTAGCGGCCCGCGCCTTCGGACAGAATAGCCTTGCGAGTTTGCTAAATAGTATTCGCATTTTCTCGTCTACTACGTATAATAGCTCTTTGTTCAGGCAACCCACAGAGACGGGACTGGTCTCAAGTGTTTAGTGCGTGTGCGCCAGGCACCCCATGCGCTCATGATAAGTTGCAACATCACCGTGAAACGAAAACCCCATACTTCACAATCGGCGTCCAGATTTTAGTCAGTCTGAAAATGAGTATCCATATGATTTCCGAGACCTAGCATCAAATACCCTTCTGGAATGACCCATGCAGGAAAGGTTTCTTTATTCTTTCAAGAGGCAACGTTTGGTGACATTTTGATTCAAATTCTCTGCGCCCCCCCCCCTCCGGAATCCACTATCTTCACTGTCCTCCCAGCGCTTGTGGAACTAAATTTCGTTTCTGCGGCCCGCTAGTTGAGGTTTCTTCGGAGGCCCCTTTTATATATCTTAATCCAGAGCGTCCTGCGTGTCAACAATAGTTACTCCTTCGGGGTGACATGGCTAAAATGGCAATACAAGGCACTACGCCTTCTTTTGCAGAATATTTGTTACGGTATCATGCGCTGCACAGCCAGATACAGGACCGCCTGGGATCCGCAATGTTCACACCAAAGTGTCTTTTCGACTGGGAAATTTTTTCTGGAATTTTTCTAAAATCATCCTGGATTTTAGAAAAAACCCAGGATGATTTCCGGCGCAGCTAGCTGTTTTGGTCGGTGATACATCACAATACGAAAAAATTTCGGGGGGGGGGGCTGAAGCCCCATAAGCCCCCCCCCCCCTGGCTACGCCCCTGCTCCCGGGCCCAACGGCCGTCCGGCAAACCCCCTAAGGCAGAGCTCGTATGCCAGCTTCGCTGTCGTTTCGGGAGCCTCGAATGACGACCATCCAAGGTCCCCCTGTATAGCCTCATTTGGTGTGCCGCCGTGGACTCCCAACGCAGTGCGGCCGGCCTCTCTCTGTCGGGTCTCCAGTGCTAGTCTTGTCGACGCGGCGATGCAGACCACCACGTTGCCGAAAGTCAGCGCTGGGACGGCCACGTAATTCCACAGCTCTCGGACCACTTCATATCGACTGAAGACCCACAGGGCCCTCGAGCGCAGAAAGGCCCGCCGGGCCGTCGCCTTCGCTCGGAGCTCCTCTTCGTATGCCTGGGTGTAATGAGCCGTTGCCGACACAGTTATCCCCAGGTACTTGTAGGTCGCCACCCAAGCAATGGAACTGTCCCTGCAGCTGCACTGGAGGAATCTGCCTGCTGCTCCAGATGGGAAGGGCATGGCCGCCGACTTCTTTGCACTAAACCTCAGCCCAAGTCAGTTGCCCTCTTCCGCGCATATGTCCAGAAGGGATTGAAGCTCTGCCACGCTCCCAGCCATCAGCACTATATCGTCCGCATAGAAGAGTCCTGGCAGTCTTCTATTGCACTTCACGGCCTGTTACATGTAACTCAGGTTGAAGCCTAGGCCGCTCTCTGTCAGACGCCTTCCCATTCCAAAGATATATATCATGAAAAGGAGCGGTAACATTGGACAGCCCTACCGCAGCCCCCAAGTAACCTCAATTGGTTGAGTTGTCAGGTTCCCCCATTGAATGACTGCTGTTCTGTCCGCATAGAGCCCTTGGAGCATACTCAGCCATTCTGCTGGCACCTTCAGGTCTTGTAAGATGTGCCACAGCTTGACCTGGTAGATGCTGTCATATGCCTTACTTATACCTAAGAAGGCAAGCATCAGGGGTCGATTCTCCTCGCGTGCAATCTCTATTGCTTGTAAAAGCACGAAAAGGTTGTCTTCGAGGCAGCGGCCGCGTCTAAACCCATTTTGTAGTTCGCCCAGGACCTCTTCTTCCGCCCACCTCATTAGTCGTGCCCGCAAAATATGGCCAAAGAGCCTATATAGAGCTGATGTGACTGCGATGGGTCGGTAGTTGTCGAGTAACGAGCTATCAGTTCCACGTTTTTCAATTAGCCGTACTCGTGCGCATTTCCATGCATGTCGTATCGTTGCTGTTGTCATCACTTCACTGAGAGCCTCGAGCAACAGCTCTTTTGTCTGTTTCCCTGCACCCTTGAGTATGACTGGGGGCACCCCGTCCAATCCAGCAGCCGTACTGGACAAGCGCTTCAACGCACGGTTTAGTTCCCCTCGGTGTGATGTGTTCACAGTGCGGTGTGGAGGTATCTGCTGCTATTGGACTGCTCTCTGCCTGAGGGGGGTTGCCTTGCCTGCCTCTTTTTGGCATATACTTCTCGATGTGATGCGTACATTGCTCTGCCTCATACACCATGCCGGTGCTGGAGTCTTGTAGGGAAGTGCTAGCCTGGCTGGCCCCCCCCTCTGTTGTGCCTTCACATGCCACCAAAATTTCTTTGCTGCATCTCTTCCTGCCTCCTTGATTGTCCGGAGCAGTCTTTTGTTGACTGCTGCCATTTTTTGATGCACCATCCCCGCCATCCTTCTCTTGGCTTCAAGGCATTGGTTCCACAACGCCGAAATGTCTTTTTCATCTGCTCCTTGAGATAAGGCATAGCGATGCTCCCTGCAGCATTGCTTGCGGGTTGCTAATGCGACTGCTACCTCACTGTCACACCATGCTTTAGGCCGCCGTCTTGCCCTACTGCCTGTTGTGTGCGTGTTTTCTTGTACTGTGGATATAGCGCCCTGAAGCCATTCCTGCAGGTCCTCATAGCTTTGTATGTTCTTATGCGAGGCTTCCTCTTCCAACAGTTCCATGACTGCGTCGACTGCACTATCAGAGAGGGCTCTTCGGTTTGCTATGAGTAGCCTGCATTCTGCACTTGGTGGAGGGGCACCGAAGGACAGTGTGATGTTGTTATGGTCGCTGCCCAGGCTCAGTGTTCCAGCACTATCAGTGGCCATAGAGCTCAACCTCGGAAAACGTCAGGTGTAATAATACAGTAATCGATGTAGGACGCCGTCTCCCGTGCAGCCCAAGCGGTCCTACCTGTGCACTTTTCCGTAGTATTCACTATGAGCATGTCCAGCCTCTCCACCCATGTCAGAAGCAGCTTCCCAGCTCTATCGGTTTTACCACCTAGGTCTTCAATTCGAGCATTGAAATCCCTCTAAGATCACCACCGGCATGTCAAGTTCAGAGATGTCCCTCTGCATGGAGCCAAGAATCTCAATGTTTCTTTGATATGAACCCTTGCCTGTCCACAGGTACACCAGCCCCAGTGCTACTTTCACGCCACCAATGTAACCAGTTATCCACATATGCTCCTGACATGTCTCACGAGCTCGTTCCCACTTGCTGCCCACCTTGCTGAGAAAACCCAGTCCTCCACCCTTGCGGTCCGCTTTGACTGTGTTCAGCCGCATCCAGATGAACTGTTCGTTAGGTGGAGGTGTTTCGGAGTCTCGCAGATGCGTTTCTGCCAGGCATGCCAGCACCATATTCTCTTGGTGCAGTATGCCGAACAACTCCTCCCGTTTCCCTTCATGCCGGCCCCCCACGCATGTTCAGGTAGAAAATAGTCTGTTTCGGCCTTCTATTACATTTTCGCCTTGTTTTCCTTTTATATGCGTTCATCATGTACAGGGGATTGCCTTGGGGGCCTGGCAGGGCTTTTAGTATTTCCGATCAGGTGCATGCTTCCATTCCCGTCGCGGGAGGAAGGGGGGGGGGGGTCCTTGTACCTGCCATTTGTCGAAGTGCTTGGCTGAGCGCCATCATCATAACCCCAGCAGCCAAGTGGGGGTCTTGGGACGTCTCCGATTTCTGGTCGGCGCATCTGGGTGTCACTAATCCCGTAGATGGGAAGGCAATCACCGGGCGGATTCCAAGGGCTCACGTATCGGCCCCCCCGAAACGCACCACGGAAGCTCGGACTATTGGGGGTAGGTCCCTTTAGTGCGCCAGCGAACGCCGGTTGTGGTCCAAAGACCGAGTCAGAGCCAAGAGTTGACAACTCAAACAAAATATATTCTTGATTAAGACAATACAATCATTATATACACATGTACATTCGTGCACACTGGGCAAGTCGATGTAACTCACATGATTAGGACAACGGGGACAAACAAACCAATCGAGCTGCAAATACAATGTTATACTTTACAAAATCTTTAGAACACTTATGGTCCTAAAATATTCACCGAAGATGTCCGGTTCACCAAGTCTTCAAATGCGTCCGAATGTTTCTCTTCTAGGAAACACGGAGACTCCAGCGCTGGTTGTTGTTCCCCTCCGTCGTTGGCCCGTTACATCGGCCTTCTTGCCGCTCTTCACCGACCGCCTCACTCTCCGCCGCGCTCGAGTTCGAGAACGTTCCACAACTCTCACGTGGGCGCAGCACAGCGAAAGCCAGGGAACAGGGTAGATCCTTCTAGTAGGTTCTACTGCGTAGACGGACGCGCGCCGGTGGCAGCCGCGTTGGCTTCTCGAATTCTCTCGATGTTGCGTGGTGTTCGCTTTCACGGCGTGCGTTGTTTATAGAGGAGGTGCGGTGGTGTACGCTTTGGAGAAGCGACCGTTGCTGGCGCCTTGAATCGCGGCGCGTGATCACCTGGCGCCGTCTGTTATGACGCGCTTTTTGAGGGCGGTTCACGTGCTCATTTGTGACACTGCCCCCCCCCCCCTCTAAGAATATTATCACATAATATTCAGGGAACACAAATGAGCGCGCACAGACAACGAAAATGTCGCACATACATGAGTCCATAATTCAGTCCATAATTGCGCGTCACCTTTACAGTGGAACTCACAATACAATTCATGGTGTAATTTAGTTTCACAACACATGATAGATAAACACAGATATAGTTTATAACACTCGATGGCACCTTTTTATAAAACAATGCGAACAGAGCTCCATACTTAAAGTGTTATACAGAAATAAGACAATGTCTCACAAATACACTTGAGCTCCTTGGCCGTACACATTTCACACGCGATATAATAACACAGACACATTCAAACAGGACACCTGCGAACACATTCAACTTCAAATTCGGCTGAGGTAATCTGCACCAACGTTCTCGCTTCCCTTGATATGTTCGACTCGGAGGTGATACTCCTGGAGAAGCGAACTTCACGTTAAGACTCTACTATTAAGTTGCTTAGCTTGTTTTATTTAACGGAGTGGCTGATGGTCTGTCTGGACCGAGAAAGGTACCCCGTACAGATACATATTGAACTTCTGTATCCCCCAGACCAAAGCGAGGCATTCCTTTTCTGCGGTGCTATAAGAGGCCTCTCGTGGCAGTAATTTGCGGCTGGCGTAAGCTATCGGGTGCAGAGTTCCCTCGTACGATTGCATGAGTATAGCGCCGAGGCTGATGTCGGACGCGTCGGTGCGAAGCACGAATTCCTTTGATAAATCGGGAAGGCGAAGCACCGGGGGGCTCGAGATGCATTGCTTGAGCTTCGTAAACGCCTCCTCATGTGTCGCCGTCCATTTTACAAGGTTGCTTTCGCCCTTCCTTGTCAGCGCTGTGAGAGGGGCGCTGATTTCGGCGTAATTTGGAATGAATTCCCTGTAGTAACTGGTCAAACCACGAAAGGCGCGTACTTGTCGCTTCGTCTTCGGCGCGGGCGCGGCTTGGATTTTGCTGAGCGTTTTGCCAAGTGGCGCGAGCTTGTTCTGCCCTATGCGGTGGCCCAGGAAATCAATCTCATCTGTTCCGAATTCGCACTTGCTAGGTCTCACTGTCAATCCTGCTGCTTCGATTCGAGAGAAGAGTTGTCTCAGGGACGAGAGGTGTTCCTGCCAGGTCGCGTTTGTTATGAGCACATCGTCGTAGTAGTGCTCGACGCCGGGAATTCCCTCGGTGACTAATCTCATCAGCCGGGCGAAGACGGCAGGTGCCGTTTTTATGCCGAACGGCATGTAGCGAAACCGGTATAGGCCGGAATTCGTTGAAAAAGCGGTCTTGGGTTTGGACTGTTGGGAAAGCGGGATTTGCCAGTATCCCTTTACGAAATCCAGCTTAGAGAAATAATTCTTGTTGGCAGCACTGGCAAAAACTGCGTCCGCTCTGGGCATGGGCTCTGAATCTGCTACTACAACGTTATTCAGGCGCCGGAAATCGACCACAAACCGCTTGGTTTTGTCCGGTTTGTCCACGAGTAAGACTGGTGAATTATATGGTGACTTTGAAACCTCGATTATGTCGAGAGCTTTCATTTGTTGTACCTCGGCCTCAATGTCGTCGGACGTAGTCAATGGTAACGGGTACTGCTTGACGTGAACTGGGGAATCCGTCGTTAGTTCGAGGTGGCACTCTATCCAGTCTGTCTTGCCCGGGACATTGGAAAATATTTTGGAGTACGTTGTCATGGTTTCCTGCAACTCCTCCTTTTTTGGGGGGGCAGTCAATTTTGGAGAGATCTTCACGTCTTCGACCCCTTCTGTTTTTACGAATTCCGGGACGGGAATTTCTTGTTCTTCGCCCGTGTCGACAACCCCGACAATGGCTTGGCATTGATTAGGCGTGTCTTGGTTCGCTTCACGCTCCGCGTATTTTTTCAGTAGGTTGGCGTGGAAAATCCTGGATCCGCTCGGCGTCTTTACGGCGTAATCGAAGTCTCCAACTGTCGATTGGACTTCGAATGGTCCCTTCCAGTATAGCAAGAGCTTGTTGTTGTCTGTCGGGAGCAAGATGAGCACCTTATCACCTGGTCTGAATGTTCGATCCTTGGATTTACGATTGTAGTTCTTAGCGTAGCGCGCTCCCGCCTTTCGGAGTTCTTCGTGAGCTAGACGACAAATTTCTTCCAAACGATTTCGGAGATCCAGTACGTATTGATAGGTTCTCTTCAAATCGTCGTCCAGCTCCTGATTCGTCCAAACTTCCTTTAGGATCACCAGAGGCCCTCGGACGTGTCGGCCGTACCGCAGCTCAAACGGTGAAAAACCAAGCGCACGTCCCGTCCTCTTTCTGTGGTCCCTGTCTGTTTAGCGCTATGACTTCAATGAACGTTACAAACCAACTAGCCCAAAAGTCTGTTCTCTTGAAAACCAAGGCTCGCCTGCGGAACCTCCCTATATGCAAATAACAGCGGACCAAGGAATCGATCCCTGTTTTTCGGTTTTTCGGCGCACATTCGCTTTAGCGTCATTCTCAGTGTGCTGTTGAATTTTTTCTACCATCCCGTTGGCCATCGGGTGGTAGGGGGGTGGTATGGAGTTGGCGCACTGATAGAAGGCGTGCCACTTCTTTATTAACTCCGACGTAAAGTTGGTGCCTCTATCACTCAGAATTTCTCTTGGTACGCCGAAACGGAAGAAAATTTCGACAAGAGCTTCTGCGACTCGCTTCGTCTCTATGCTCGGGAGTGCAACGGCGTCCGGATATCGCGTGGCGCAATCCATGAGTGTTAGTATATAGCGGTTCCCTCGTCCGGATGGTGGGTGAATAGGGCCTACTATATGAATGGCCACTCTCTTGAAGGGAGTGTCGATGACAGGCGACTTGCCAAGAGACACATGTGGCACCCTTCCTTTCTGCACAGTTCGCTGGCAAATGTTGCAAGATGCTACGAATCGTTTCACGTCAGCCGTGACTCCGGGCCAGAAAAAATTCTTCTTGAATTCGGTCCTTGGTTTTCTCGGCTTCCAGATGTCCAGCCATAATTCCATCGTGTGCTTGCTTCATCACAGTTTCTCGGCGGTTCTTCGGTACCACCAGTTGTCGTATCTGTCGTCCATTTTTCTCCGTGTAGTACCTGTAGAGTAGGTAGCCTTCCTGTTTGAAATCTACCGCACAATTACTATTTCGACATTTGAGATTTTTGCCACTTTGCGCAAAGCATATCTTCAAGGTCTCGTCTCGTCTTTGTTCAGCGTAGTTCTGAGCCGGATTCTCCTCGGAGTGGGGAGCGGGAAGGGGCTGAAATGGCCTCGGTTGAGCTTTGGCTTGTGCTCGGGTGACAGCTGCCGCGGTATTCTCTTCAGCTGCGGCCGTTTCGCTTTGAGGTTCTTGCATCGATGGCGTTTCGATCTCCGGCTCCTCTGCCAGGTGTTCTGGGTGATCTGGTGACCAAGCTCCCTCGATATTTCCCAATCTAAGGTCGTACTATGGATTGTCCATGCATAAAGCAGTAACTCTGCCACTGTAGTACGGCGTCTCGACCTCGACCTTGGCTTGAGGAAGCTTCCGGGCCGAACCATCGACCAAGTAAACCATGCTGATTTCACCCGTGAGTTCGCTGTCACGGACTAAGTCCCTTCTCACTATAACTGTGCTGCTAACGGTGTCTCTCGACACGGTAATACGCTTTCTCGCCATAATTGTCACTAATCCCGTAGATGGGCAGGCAATCGCCGGGCGGATTCCAAGGGCTGACCTATCGGCCCCCCCGAAACGCACCACGAAAGCTCGGATAATTGGGGTTTGGTCCCTTTAGTGCACCAGCGAACGCCGGTTGTGGTCCAAAGACCGAGTCAGAGCCAACAGTTGACAACTCAAACAAAATATATTCTTAATTAAGGCAATACAATCATTACATACACATGTACTTTCGTGCACACTCGGCAAGTCGATGTAACTCACAATATGATTAGGGCAACGGGGACAAACAAACCAATCGCGCTGCAAATACAATGTTATACTTTACAAAATCTTTAGAACACTTATGGTCCTAAAATATTCACCGAAGATGTCCGGTCCACCAAGTCTTCTAATGCGTCCGAATGTTTCTCTTCTAGGAAACACGGAGTCTCCAGCGCTGGTTGTTGTTCCCCTCCGTCGTTGGCCCGTTACAGCGGTCTTCTTGCCGCTCTTCACCGACCGCCTGACTCTCCGTCGTCACCCGCTTAATATTAGGCCGCGCTCGAGTTCGAGAACGTTCCACACCACTCACGTGGGCGCAGCACAGCGAAAGTCAGGGAACAGGGTGGATCCTTCTAGTAGGTTCTACTGCGTAGACGGACGCGCGCCGGTGGCAGCCGCGTTGGCTTCTCGAATTCTCTCGATGTTGCGTGGTGTTCGCTTTCACGGCGTGCGTTGTTTATAGAGGAGGTGCGATGGTGTACGCTTTGGAGAAGCGACCGTTGCTGGCGCCTTGAATCGCGGCGCGTGATCGCCTGGCGCCGTCTGTTATGACGCGCTTTTGAGGGCGGTTCACGTGCTCATTTGTGACACTGGGCTTGGGCCTAGAAAAGCATAGTCTGCAGCCGAGGCATCTACCAAGCTTCTCTGGTGTTCTCCCGCTGTATGGGTGTGTGGCCTTCCCATCATCCACGGTCCAATTGGTCCTCATCAGTTCAACCGGTGGGCCCATTTCCTTATATACCCACTGAGACAAGGTGTTCCACTCCTTGCACCGGTCCTGCTGCGTTTTGCTCCCTGAGCAAGTGCATAGATTACAAAGCGATGATTTGGAGCTCTCCCCAGCCAACTGGTCAGTTTGGAAGTGAGCATTGATGCAGAGTTCGCAGGAGTGACCGCTTCTGGCAAGATTTCTGTGGTGCCAGCATGAATCACTACCATGGCCTCTGATGCCTCCCAAACGTCATTAGCTGTGTCGATGACCGAACATGGCTCTTCCATTGAGGCCTCCTCTTTGGTTCGAAATATAAGGTATTTGTTCTGGCCAGTAGCTTGTTGAGCTGCTCGTCTCATGCTGCAGGCCCACTCATCTCCATATACAAACGCATGCCTGTATAGGGAACCAAAGCTCAAGTTTGCGGAGCGACGACAGCGCCGCGCTGCGGCTCTGGAGGCAAGCGCTGGTGAAATTGGGAATAAAGCGCGGCAGAGGGCGCGGCCGATTCAGCCTGTTTCCCCGAAAGCCGACAGCGGCGGCACGCGTTCGCACGCGGTCTTCGGTCGGCGCGGGGAGCTTAGACGTTGTGCCGTGAGCTTGGCACGCTAAACCGAGAGGCTTGCTTTGCGAAGCTGCATTTTCGCGATAGTAGAAGCGACCCCACGAAAGCGAAAGCGAGGTCCGAAGTATTGCTGTTTGCCACAGCAGAGCAGACAGTACCAAAGGCACGCGATCCACCTGTAAAACTGTACGCTTCCCTAACAAGTCGTACGAGAGAACGTACACAAGCGTAGATCACCGCAGTTAAAGGAATAATGTTCTAGCTCTGTCTCGCCTTCCGTTTTGGCTGACTCAATTCTTCGCTTGAAATCGTTTGTTTCGACTACCTGAATCCCGTAACGCGGCGCGTGCATGCAACGACTGCAGTTGTGATTGCTCGCCGTCTCGCATTTTTGCATCCAATTACGGTTGTATCTTGAAGCAACTTTGTGTTTAGATTCCTTGTGTTCGTGAGACCTAGCTGTCGTTGTCGGATGTTCACGCTCACATACGTCATACCGCGGTTAGCGTTGCGGTGTTGGTTGCTTTCAAATGAACGCCGCAATTGTCAAAGGTTCGCCGCCTGCAATTCACGCGTCGGGAAGGCTGCATCATCGCGCCGGAACGAACGCCTGGGCATTTTCAGCAAACTTTGACATCGTTTTGCTGGTTTCTTCTGTCTTTGTCGCTTTATTAGGGTGGTATGTATTTAAGCCGCTGAATCTAACTGGCACTTAATTCATGAATTGTAATAGCCACCTTCGGAGATTGTGCGGTTTTCTTTCATGCGCACCCGTGCATTGCTTCCAGTGTGCGTTTACGGGTGCGCTTAGCGCGAGCTCGTCGCGCACACGATACCACATCGCGCCTGAAATTCGACACTTCCCACACTGAGCCGCGTCCGCGCAGGAAGTCTTACACACCTGTAAAGTCGATATTCTCATAAAAAGGGAGTGAAAGCACGAAGCGAGAAGCGAAAAAAATAAAATAAAGCTAAGCTAGGCGAGCTGCCTCGTGGCGAAGTCGGCGGGTGATGCTCCAGTGGTACGGAGGACATGAATCGAACCTTCTCAGGTTTTTTAGTGCCATAGCTGTGTAATCTTTGTTTCTTTCTCTTTTAAATGCGAATGCATTTCATAGTCGGGCTATGTCAGGCATCCGGCGTTGGCGTTGGCGTTGTCCGCGGAGGAGGAGTAGGAGGATAGGTTGAGGAGGTGTGCGCGCCGGCAGGTGTTAGATGTGAAGCATCTTATGGCGAAGCTTAATCCGGTGGTGGTGGTGTACGGCGTGACCGCCCTTACTGCGCATGCGCAAACGCTTTCAAAAAAAATAAAGATAAAAAACCTCCTCTCTCCCTCTCTCTCCCCTAGGCATCCCTCCCCGCGGCAACAACACCCTCACTGCGCATGCGCCTCCCCTCCTCTCTCCCCCTGCTACGCTCCCCCCTCTCTCCTCTAGGCATCCCTGCCCGCGCCGTCCACACTCCCACTGCGCATGCGCGTCCCACCTCTCTTCTTCTCTCCTACGCTCCCCCCCTCTCTTCTCTAGGCATCTCTGCCCGCAGCGTCCACACTCCCACTGCGCATGCGCACCCCACCTCTCTCTCCTCTCCTACGCTGCCCCCCTCTCCCTCTCTCGCCTGGCGACGCCGACACAGGCAGCGTCTGCTAGCGAGTTTCTTGGTTGAAAAAACCGACTGCTCGCGCTGCACAACCGTTCACTGGCCACCCCGTATATATGGGAATGAATCTTGACCTCCAAGGTGGTGCCGGTGGGAAATTTCTCCTGTGCGTTGTTGAACAATAAAAATTCGCAGCGTGCGCGTTAACTAAAAGCGGTCTGCGGCGGAGCTCGGCGGAGCTATATATGAAAAAAAAAAAATTTAAAAATAAATAAAAAAATTAAAAAAAACAAGAAAAAGCAAAAAAAAAAGGCGCTGCGCCGTGCTCCCGACCGGGCTGCAGAAATTAGGCGCCTTTTTCCTTCTTCAAACCACAACCACCATATATAAATGGAGTGAAGCGCGCGCGAAATGCATTCGCATTTCCTCACGATTCCCTTCGGGGAGGTGGGGGGCTTTTTTTTTTTTCACTTCGCGAATGTTCGTTCACTACAGTACGCGTTTGCCACTGCCAACATGCACATCTAAACAACAATCACACGTTTTTCATAGTCGACAACGTGGAACATCGATTAACGTGATTAACGAACTTTTCTCCTTTGATTACGTTTGCTTTTCGAAGCGCCTCTACAGCGGGGAGATCCTTTTCAAGCGTAACATTGCGAAGCGCAGCACGTGCGCGGAAGCGAGAGGAAGCGCGGCGGAGAGAAGGGAAAATGCGCGACGTTTACCCCAGTTTCTATGTTTCTTGCGATGCGCAGCAAGCGTAGCGCGAGAGCGCTGCACGTGCACAGAAGCGAGCGGCAGCGCGACGGAGAGAAGGGAAAACGCGCCACGTGTATTCCCAGTTTCTATTTTTCTGCCAGAGATGACGCTGCCTGTCAAGAGTCGCAGCGCCACTGAGCGATGCTTTGGGAGCTTATTGCTTAGGTGTCTTTTCTCCGTCACTCGTCCTTTTGCGAGGATTCCCTGTGGGCGGCCTTTTTTCATTTCCTTCTACCCCTCGCGGGGGTGGGCTTGCCTGTGCCCTGTGAATTTGGGTCTCGGTTTTCGCCGTTCTTATCTCTGGCCGCTGAGGCATACGACTTCATTGGTTGCACGGATAGGTTGTCACTGTTCGCATTTCCGCTCCGTGCTCTCATAGTCGGGGGGCCCCGTTTCATTTCCACTGTGCAATGCTTTGTAACCCTTTCCCAGCGTGGTCTCGGCGCTTCCACTCGATTGCCGCTGTGGGAGTGTTGTTCACCTCCGCTGTATCAGTCTGTGGTATTTTGTGGACGGCGTTGGGGAGCCTCGGTGGGCTTGAGCTGCCATCATGGTGGCGTGCACCACTGTCGCCAACTTTGCCTTCGCCATCTGTTCCTGTAGAGCCTAGCGCCACTGTTTCTCCTCGTGCAGCTGCAGTCTCAGAAAATGACACTCCTGCCTCATTTCTGCTATTTCCCTGTCCAACTTCGCGGTCAGTTCGTCCATCCTGGAAGTGCAGCGTTGCGCGTGCTCCTCCATCATCGCCACCATCTCTGCCTGAATAGTAGTGATCTTCTCACATTGTCGGCATGTGAACGGCGGTGCCGCCTCCGCTTCCTGTGTAGTCCCAAAGGGTGTGGATTTCAGCTCAACCCATGTATCGCACTCAACACAGAAATCCCACTCTCCGGCGGGTGATTCTGCTGCTTTCTGGGCCGTGTTTAATCGCTTCGTTCCACCCATCTTGGCATACGTCGGTTGCTGCTCGCCTCTGTCCGTTCGTCCACACGGGAGGACACTAAGCAACGTATCGCGTTAACCCAGTTAAAAACATGTATACCAATCACATGCACATGTTCACACGCACATGTTCACACTGTTCACACGTTCGTAGAAATCTCTCACACTCCCATCCACGCCTATGCGTCGCATCGATGTTGCCGACTTCTTGACGAGATCGTTTGGCTGCTTGAATTGGAGGTTCTCTCTTCCTGGTTGGCTTTCTAGGTTTACTTGGCCGTGTGAGGTGCTTAGTATAGTTCAGAAATTAGACGGCAATGACATTCAGAGATAAAATATGCCTCTTTGAATTAGCTTTGGAACTAGCCTAGTGAATTAGCTTGCTTACCTTCGGAGGCCGTTAGCGCCGACCTGCATGACTTCGACGTGACGCGCTCGGGATGTGCGGTCGCAACTCATCGTCCAGGCATCTATCGGAAGAAAGAACACTTTCAAGGTCGGTACAAAGTTAACTAGCAAAATTTGGCAGCACTAGTTGGCACGAGCAGCAGCCGCAATTAATCGCCACTTATAATAGAACAATGATATATGCACTATGGAGTGCGGCGGTACCGGAAGTGGTTATATGCACGACGATGCAGCTTCATTTCGAGGAAGCGGTTGGGATCGGAAACCTCCGCGGAAGCGCGCCGAGGCAGCCGACAACAGACGATGCGCACGCGGATATTTAGACGCACTGTAGCGAGTGCTTAATGCTACGCACGATATAGGCTGCTGGTCTCCCAGTGACTAGACATCGACAGTGGCGAAGCAGATGCCTAGCAGACGATTAGTCGACACCTTGGGTGCTTGATGCCGTGTGAAGACTTGCAAACTTTCTGAGTACACTTTGCCCGCGCCAAGTTTTCGCTTGACGAGTTCCGAAACGCCGAAAAATTGACGAACGGGGCTCGACTTGCCTCGGCGAAACAGGCCTAGTGACGCCGGTGACCATAACCCGGCCGCTGGCTCCGAGCGACTGGCGACCAGCAAGCTCGCCGTCGGAGGAACGTAGCGTCAGCACGAGTAAGTTACGCTAGTATCGTTAGTGTTGCACTTTTTACACGCCAGCTATCTTAGATTAAGGGAACAATTACCTGATAGCCGCTAATTTAAACTGTCGCTCCACTTATCCTGCTGATGTGTAGCAAGGTCGCTTTAAAAATTGTTAACAGCCCAGTCGAGGGTGCAATAAATCGACAGCGTAAATTTTGTGTTTCTCTTGCGCGGGTGGTTTTTACTAGCGGAATCACACATCTTGAGCTAGTTGGTTGTGCATACCGACGCGAAATCAGCGCACACTTTACGAGGACGGTGCGAGGAAAGACAAGACAAAGGCGCTAACTAACAACTGTGCCTCTCTTCTTTTTTTTTTTTTTTGTTGATACGTAATTGTTAGTCAGCGCCTGTGTCTTGTCTTTCCTCGGTCCGTCCTTGTAGAGCGTGCTGTTTTCGCCACGGTTTTACACCTGTGAAAAGCAGCTTTTCTCTGGACATTCACACCAGGTGTATTAAGAGATTTCTATCTGTGCATATGCTTATTTTGACTATATTTAGATGTCGTGTTGGGGAACAAAACTTATTGCTGTTTACATAGGCAAAGATTGCGGTGAACATCTTGTAACGTGAGGTCCCTAGATAAAAAGTAGCTATGGACTACTAGGGACCTTGCGCCCGTCGCTCGGAGCCAGCGGCTGGGGTATGGTCGCCGGCGTCACTACGCCTACCGAGCAAGTCGAGCACCGTTCGTCGACTTTTCGGCGTTTCAGAACTCGTCAAGCGAAAAATTGGCGCGGGCAAAGCATACTCAGAAAGTTTGCAAGTCTTTACTCGGCATCAAGCACCCAACGTGTCGCCTAATCGTCTGCTAGGCAGGTGCTTCGCCACTGTCGGTGGTTAGTCAACGGGAGACCAGCATCCTATGTCGTGCGTAGCATTAAGCACCCACAACATTGCTTCTAAATATCCGCGTGTGCATCGTCTGTTTTCGGCTACCTCGGCGCGCTTCGGCGGAGGTTTCCAACCGCAACCGCTTTCTCGACATGGCGCTGCATTGTCGTGCATATAACCACTTCCGGTACCTCCGCACTCCGTAGTGCATATAACATCGTTCCTTAGAACAACCTACGTGAGAACGACGGACGTGGCTTGGCGTAGGCGATGGGGCTATCGGAGCAGTCTCCTTCGGTGAGCAAGGAGTTTACGGCAGCGGATTGGACTTTGTTACGCGATTGTCCAACGCTGTGCGTATACTTCTCTATTCCGCACGTAGTTTGCGCTCTGCAGTTTACGAACGCATTCAGAGTGGTGCTCTAATCGAAACGAAGTAGAGGGGCCCTTTAGCTTAATACATGACACAAAGCCCTCTCGAAAAGCATGTCACGCGAGCCATGCAGAGGCTACCCTGGATTTCGACCGAGCTGGACGCCACCGCTTTGTCTTGATTTTCAACAGTTAACACACGACAGCCATTGAAAAAGAGAGAACCGCTACCACTGTTGCAGTGTAGACAATGCGCGGACAACGACCGTATACAAACCATGCAACCTTTGAATTTAAAAACGACGACGTGGACGCGCTTTGAAAACATGTACAGACATAATGCAGGACCAACACAGCTCATCTGCATCGTCGTCATGCAGAACCAAACAAATCCACTCCCCAGAACCAATGAGCCCAACCGAGTGATCTCACCTGTGCGACATCAGTGGTTGTCGTTTGCTTTTGTTTAATATTTGGCCGACAGAAATGCGTAACACATCGCCACAACTGCGCGAGATTCCGGTATTCCGACTCCCTGTATCTGTTTGCGTCTCGTCTTTAACCGCCATCGCCGCCATATTGACATTGCTAAATAAAAAAAGTGGCTTCCACAAGAAGCGAGGCGAGGCGGCGCGACATTCGTTTTCCTGGCCACTACAGGAAGCGACCGCAGCGCCTCCACTGGGAGAAGCCTGAAACGCGCTTCTAGGCACTTTTTCTCCCTGAAGACGGCCGCTGACCTAGCTGCCGAGGAGGAGAAAGCCCCTAGCTCCACTTGTCCCTAGTCGGATCGGCAACAGAGAATCGCGTTGGTCGATTGCTGGTGTCGGTGTCTCCTCACGTCAAGGTAAGTTCTTGCATACCTTGTCCTACGGTGATAACTACCGCGGGACGGAGCAAATGAGTTAAGCAGGCCAGGCTTTCTACCTGTTGTAGCATAGCTATCTATTGTCACTGTTTAGTCCGTATCACAGGGAATGGAAGCGTACATTGCAAGTTTGTTTTATTTACGCGTATACGTGTTGTGTTTGCGTGCCGTTCGCCTTTGAACACCTCTGTGGATTTCAGCCCTGCGTAAAAGGAGCATCAGCCAGTCGGAGTATTATTACACCACAGTACAATCACTGCTTACTTAGCTCGGTTGTTGTCGATGGGGAACTGCATTCAACAAATTATTATTTACGTGACGCTACGGCTTCAGTCTCAAAACTCTATTTGCTGCAATTATGCTACTGTTACTGCAGCTTCCCATTGGTGCAAGTATTTTTCTGGAGGGACGCTTCAATGTGTAGCGCTAATTGTACCGTTTTCATTACATACCTCTCTCATCTGCTAGTACATACCCGTCTAATCCCATTTCTGTGGTTCGTGTAGAATGCTAAATTCATTCGCTGCATCAGCCAAGGCAAAGCAGAACATTATAGCTGGAACTGGCCTCTTCTCCGCATTACGAGCTCTCTGGAGTCGTACTGTAAATTCTGCATTGCTAGATATTGTTGCGTTAGAATGTCACTACATGCAAAATTTTGACTGGCACTAGCACTCAGTTGCTGTATTTCTGGTAGACCAGCTGCACTACTATGGGAACCTGTCGTTTCCCATGGTTTTGGCATAGCAGAGACGATACCTGGTTTAAACAGCCCATGTGCAACTATGATTAAAACTAGGCTGGCTGGTAATAGCATGCACACATACACACTTTAATCGCAATGCTTTACGTTTAGATGCAACCGATTTAAAGAAACACTGAGTGCACCTGCTGATATCACCTCCTTTAGAAACTTGCTCTAAGCACATATCATTGTGGTGTATAGCAGCTTGCTCATTTGCAAGAAAGTCGGCAGTTACCATTGCAATTTGCAGTGTTCTGCTACTTCATTCTTTAAGGGTGTCCTGAAACACTTTTCCAAGTAATCATCGAATGACCTCTGTATCGGGCCTCGTGAATCGATTGCTGCAAAAAGGACAAGCCGAGTTACAAGAATTTTTCACATGCTTTAAGAGCTTTCCCTTTTCTCTCGTCCCGACGAACTTGCTCCAAGGTACACAGGCAGGGATGGCATAGAGGAAAGAAGTCACGTCAGTGCACAACATGAGCTTGAGCACGTGTGGCGAAATGTGATCGCTCTCTCCTGAGATGATTCCTCTGCACGAGTGTGGCTACTATGGAGTGCAGGGCCAACGTGTGGCAGCACCCGGCTGTAAGAAGTGCATCTGATCCAAACACTGCTCTTTATTTATGTCTTATATTGGCCTGCTATGTGTTATCCAACGTCAAAACAGCTGGCACTAACAGCTCCGAAAAGAGTGAGCACAGCCCCCTGTATGAAAAGAAGGTGCCTGTGAAAATGGCAACCTCGCGCTCTGCTTCTAAAATCTCCTTGTCGCTCATGACTGCAGGATGTGTTTTCTCAGCAAATAAACAACTGCTTGCAGTATGAAGTTGACAAAAGAAGGCACGAAGAAGACACACACACAGCTCTTCTTCGTGCCTTCTTTTCTTCTTGCGTCAGGTTCAGGCTGCATACAGTTGTTGCTATCGATCGACCAACTTTTCAAGGCTCCTTGACGTTTTCTACAAAGTGCGTTGGCGGGCTAGTTGGTTCATCATGCTAAGCTCGTTATCGTATGTATATATATATATATATATATATATATATGCGTCACGTGCACATGAAAATAAACATTTCCAGTTGAAAGTCAGGGCTTTGTGTGTCTGTCTGTGTTTTCTTCTCTGTCCGCGTTCAGTCGCGTTGTACAATCTTAGCATGAAGTTTTCTCACCAAGCCTGACAGGTGGTTTATGGCCTCTTATAACAACTTTTTCATGAGCAGGGCTGCACTATAACATGCTAAGAAAATACGGCTGTATTCATACCAGGAAATGGCTGTATTTTCACATTAAGCTTAGGCATCTGCATATTTAAGCAATTGCTGCAATAGTTTGAGATGGCTGTACATGCGGGCACATGTGGCTGTCGGTTATCACAGTCTTTGTATACAAGACAGACTTGAGCGATCGTGCTTTATTTCGTATAGATATTAGACTAAGATCGTCTTGCTTGTGAACTTTGCAGTATTTATGCACCTCACAGTGGCTTTTTTTTTTTGCGAGACCCATCAGTTACTACAAAATGTACGAATATGACAAAGGTCTTCAAACTTAATTTACCTCTTGGTGATTGTTGCCAGAAGAAATAATTTACTCCAGTAATCATAGTGCAGTGTCTGGCAACCCCGAGCAATCTTACTGCTTGGGTGGTGCTTTGCAAGTATACATAATGATCCAAAGTGATGTTTTCAGGCTTGCTCACATGAAAGCACTCAAACAAGCTGGCCACTTTACAGCGGTGTACAACTTATCCTGGAACAAGCAAATCAAAGTGGCACTACTACCTGCAGCAGTGACACTAAGGTTGCGTCACAGCCTGTGCTATATACTGCTACATCATCAAAAGATACATCTAACCTGCACAGACATCATTAATGTTATTGTACCTCTAGGAGGCTAACTTCTTTTTTAGCAGCGTGTCACTTATAACTCGGCTCATTCTCATTCTTGACAGATCTGAAAAAAATTCTGGCAATAGATTCATGAGGCAATAAACATTGATAGGCCATTAGATCATTAATTGAAAAAAATGTTCCAGGAACACTTTAACACACACTGTGCGTTATAGCACGCTGCTGTAACCGAAGCCGATGCACAATAGGTTTTATTTCACAGCCCTGGGGAATGCTTTGGAATGCTGTTCTGATTACAGACTGAAATGATGCCACTCTTGCAGGTTTTTATTTCTTCTCGGGCACCTTGTGCACCTGTTTCAATACATATGCTAGGTCAATACAAATTTTTTGTGAGTCAGGGTATACACCTTTGAATGATGTCTTCTAATAAACAACAAAAGGAAGCTTTCCACATCGTAGCTTTTATTGCCATTTCAGAAGCAACGCAGAACGATCACCGAAGGATGTACCACTTCAAGATGGAAATGGATTGTTCGAGGATATCTTACAAATCTGCAACAAGGAAGATACTGTTATTCTTGTTGCATAAATATATGTAATTTGCAATAGCGATGTCCAAAGCTTAAAGGGAATTTTCACGTAGAGAGAGCCACGCATCTGCACTGGTACAGGCTTGTTAAGAGAACAGATGCCTGAAATATTTCCGGCATTCAGCTGTGGTGGTTAGCACACAACTCTAGACTTCACGTGGTGACCACAAAAACGAGAACCAGATATCAGCTACACAAGTAGAGAAGCAGGTTTCTGGCAGCGTGCACATCAGTAGGTATACCATTTCACTTTGTCGTAAAAGCTCGTTCCTCTACGTACCCGCCAAACATCACTGTTTCAAGTGACTATGGCACTATGGTGACTTAGCACAACAAAAAGAACTTTAAGAGCAGGGCAAGCCAGGGCAGCGCTGCTCTTGCTTGACCCCTACTAAGTGTTGATTTTTTGTTGTTCTAAGTCACCACCGTATTATGGTGTGTTTGAGCATAATAATAATAACAGGTTTTACGTGCAAAAACTACAGTATACTTTTTTGGATGAATCCGAAAAAAATCCGATAAACACTCGCGGGTAAAATTTTTGACAATTCGGATTTAACCGAAAAACTCCAATTTTCAAAGGGCATTTTCAAGGCTGAGAATCATCAATCGAGAGGAGCACACCTCCATCAGTGGCAGCAACCTCTTAAAGGAGCAGTGACACAAAATTTCGAAGGCGAGATAATGAGCAAGATAGATTTATGTGGAGACATACACAACATCTACGAAATATCAAGGGCAAATATAGCCTAGAACATATTTAAAATGAATTTTAAAGTGCATGCCGCGCGACTGAGCGAGATGCGGAGCCCCCCCCGCGACGCCGACATCAACGCAGTGGCAATGTAAACAAACCTACGTCACAGGTTTGTGTTGGCTGGTTGCTGGCACACGCCTTGCGCTTGCGCTGCCTGCGATTCCTTCCTCCTTGCCTGCGGCTGTGCGTGTGCTGGCTGTGCTTGCTGTTAGTGCGGCGCCCGCTCGCGCGCGTGGCGCCCACGTCACAGTTTTGTGTGGTCTCGTGGCCAGCTGCGTCTATCTTGCCACCGTAACTGCTCCTGCCGAGCTCGGTGCTCTTTGAAACCGAAACTGCGACTGCGCGCTCTAAAAACGTCTCTAAATAAATAACCGTCGCGCACTCGCGCAAACCAGGTTTCCAGCCATAAGCTACCCATTGCAACAAAAAAAAACGTGCAAAATTTTTGTGTCAGTGCTCCTTTAATGTATGCTTTCGTATATTACAAGAAGCTTTAAGGTTATGATGCAAACAAACTTAGGTGTTTTGTATTCAAGTATATGTGGTTCCAGACTTCTAAAATGCACAAAGTGTGTTCGCATGTTTTCGTGTTCAGTTATCATTTCATCTAAGATTTCACAACACTGCTTCATGGTCGGAGATGCCATATTCAATGGAGACTGTGTATTTGTATATATTGGAATTTAAAACGACTAGGTCAAGTGTATAACGGGCGTTTCCAGTCTCTCTGGTGCACTCATTAACAATCTGTACAAGATCACACATGAAGGCAATGTCGTAGAGAGGGTTCAACGTCGTTACATCAGAGCCAGAGCCGGGAATGCGCCAGTCAACACTGGGTAAGTTAAAATCACCTGCAAGAATCAGACAATCATTTTTGAACATGCCCATGTGGTCATATAGCTTAGTCAGATATTCATGCTTTGAAGACGGTGGTCTGTAGATGGCACACACGGTGAAGTAATGGCCACAGCAGCTTACTTTGAGGAATAAACTTTCGTGCTCATGAATTTGTTGAAGGGGCCGAGCACTAATGCCATCTTGGAGGACTATTGCTACACCACCACTTCTTGTCGGCCAGTCGCGTCTGAAGATTTGATATGTCGGAGGAATTAGTACTGAATCATTTATGCCTTCGTGCAGCCAGGTTTCTGTGATTATTGTAATGTGTGGGTCGTAGGTGAGTAGAAGGTACTCGAGCTTGTGAACTTTATTAGACAGGCTTTGCGCGTTTACGTTAAGCACTCTCAAATTTTTGGAAGCACACTGCCGAGAGGGTCAATCAGAGCCTGTAGCTTGCAGATGAAGAGCTACGCGCGCATTTTTGCTTCATCCCAGCCAAAAAGTTTGCCATCAATTTTGATCTTGTCAATAAGAGTAACCCGTTTCCTATTGTCGCGTTGAGCTTTCCAACTTTCCCAAAGCAGGCGGCGCTTGCACAGCGTGCACTGGCTATAATAATTTTGGACATAAATATTCGGGCCCTTCAACTTATTTGTATTCTTTAAGACTTTTTGTTTCTCTTGATAATATTGAAAATAGGCTATGACATGCCTACTACTTTGGCGATCAAGACACCAAGGTAGTCACAGCAGTAAAGAAATCATCTGCATGCAATTTTTGTTTTTAACCGACTATGAATGAGTGCTTGCCGATGTCACTTCCGTCAGAGGTGCTTCTGGCGAGCACCACTATCCCCCTTGCGTGGCCAGCAGTGATAAGATTTTTTTCCATGATACTAATTATTTAATTATATGGAATACTAATTATTTACATATCGATGTTTACACCTGCACCTATGGCAAGTAATATGACCGACATTTACACCTGTGTGCGACCCTCCGTAACACTGAAATCATATGTGCTCACATCAACATGCCCTGTAAAATAAGCCGATGCCCTCTTCCTGCACATCTGACCATATGGTTCAGTGTTTTGGGAGTGCATTCGTGTGACTGAGAAGTTCAGCAGTAAGCAACTGAATGAAAGTGATTCCTTCATTAAACTTTAGTTGAAAGTGAGCCGTTGTGTCGTGTTCTCTTTGTCTCCGTCATCAGTGCGCGCTCTCTGGTAACGAATACATACCAACTCGACCAGGTTTCTGCTCTGATGTGAGCTATACATATGAGTTCAAACAAAACGAATATATTTGGGACGGCTCAACTTGAATTTAAATTAGTTTGAGTGCATCAACCTAATTTTGGGGGCAATATAGAGGTGAGAAACATATGGTGCACCTTGCGGGAGAAAAAAGCATCACCAGCCTGCCAACGTTCACGGGCGAGTCTCAGTGAATGCTTTCTGCTACTCACCGAACATCGTGGCCTCATGCCGAAGCAGAGATATTTCTCGCAGAAGTGCTGGCTGGCTGCATGTGAGTGTTGTGGCCAATAGCTGTTTACAATTTCCAAGTTTCACAATCACAGATTCATGCGCTTGCTTACCCTGCGGACAAATGTCGAAGGTGACAGCAGGCTGCGTAGCGTACGTCCTGCATTGAGCACTGACATACCATATAAGATACCGTTAAAGGCAGTGACTACATAATTTAGTGCTTTCTTTCAAGTTTTGTCGAGCGCACAGGCAAAGCGGAAAAATTTCCCGACTTACTCTGAATTGTAGCGCAGGTGGCAACCTAAAGTTTCATTTTCAGCTCGCTCTAAAGCTCCTGAAGCAGACTCAGCAGCCACTGTGATCACATGATCCTGCCTAGCAGTGTTACATTGCACGAGTGACGTAAAACCCCAGAAAATTTTCAATTTTGCTTGCGTATATATACACGCACACATAAACGCATGCACGAAGATACATAAAGTATAATTGAACCCCCCTCCCCCCCCCCCCCCGAAAAAAATGTCTGGCTACGCCCCTGCATTGCATGAAAAATGACATCTGCTCTTCCAGTAGTATGCCTTATGCCCAATACCCGGTTAAGGAGGTGACCATAGAGCACCCGGATATGGGCAGCTAGAAGATAGATGGAGTAAATTAGATCGATAGATAGAAAGAACGACAGGCAGATAAGTAGAAATGATCAAAGTGCCTCTGGTTGACTAATAAATGCTTCATATTTATTTTAGTCAGATTCAATTGTGCTCCACACTTGATTTTCAAAAGACCTAACACATGTACTGTGAAAATGGCAGTGCTACAGCTAGAGTGACAGATTCTGAATGCAGCACAGCAGCGAGCTTGCGCAGTGGCAGCTTCTCAGCCAGTGTTCTGTGCAATATGAAAGTGCCGCTGGTATTCCCAAAAGCAACAGGCCCTAACAAAACACAATAATTAGCTTCTTAGAGCATATGTGTTTGAATGTGACTAGGCATTCGTAAGGCAGGAAGGGGAAGATGGAGGCTCGTGGTGAAAAATTCTTAAACGGGGTGTGTGTGCTGGAGCCGACATTTTGACAAGTGTGCCGATGCAACTGTGCAGACGGTTGCAGCCTTGAAAACGACAGGTCCACTTCTCGAAACATTGGTTCCAGCACACGCACCCTGCTTACGAATTTCTCTAGGCATTTGTGCGTATGTGACCATTGTGTGCACCATAGTTGTAACCCGATGCCTGGAGTAGCAAGTGATGCACTAAACCAGACCAACATAACCCGGGATTATCATGATAATCTATTTCTATATTCTAAATGCCCCAAGTTAAAGGCACGCTGAAAGCACTGACAGCCCTGTACAAATGCACAACGTTGGCAGGCCATTATGGTCACAGGTTGTCTAAAAACCATGTTGCTTATAGGTTTTAAATATTGTAATATATGTAGACTGCACTTACACCTACGTCTTTGGTCGCCTTTGCTTGGTGGGGAACGTCATTCGTGCAAATAGTGCATTTGGTTCCCTACGTGGTGATGTAAATAGATGAGCCATGCCACCCTGTTTCACAACTTTTTCGTTGTGCATGCATGCAGCATATTTTATGTACACCATATTTTATGTACATCATATTTTATCGGCGTACTCGTGCACGGAGTGGAGCGTATTTATAGGCTAGGTTCTGCCATGTGTGCGCGATAATGGGTGACGGCCGTGCAGTAGCCGCAGCAGCCTGAGGTCCCCTGTAGTGGCAAGCACGTGACTGTCTTCTTGCGATGCAGAAAATAAGCTAGCCCTTTCAGACTTCAGGAGATATTTCAATTTCGCTTCGAGGGATGTTATGCATCCACGAACCGCTCCGGTGGCGTGGTATTACTGTGCGAACAAGCCAAAGGCAATATGCTGCACGTTACGTACGTCAATTGATGAGGACGAACGAATGCTACGTCGTTTCAAAGTCCAGTGAAAAGGGCAGAATATAAACAAGAAACGACATAAAGTTGATAGAAGTAGGAATCCGTCTACACAGGAGGAAAAGCGTCAAACGCTGACACATGAGAATACACGATGTCTAGTTGCCTAGCGTCCGTATTTGTGCGGCTCACTTTCTTCTACGATACAGAGGAATGTCTCAGTCGCTATAGTTGACGTAATATGGGGGGGACTCGACCCCACCTACGTCGTTCCCAGATGCAAGGACAGCGGTCGCCGTAAATACAATACGTAGTTGCTTCACTACGCAGACAGAAGGAACGTCGTGCAGGGTGCAGTGGTGTTTTGCCTACCTTCTAGTGGCAAAGGGCAAAGCGTCGCTCATTAAATTTCGATGCTTGATATCCCGGATGGTGCCAAATATAACCATAACGTATATATGCGGATATATATTCCACAATGTCAAGTACAACAGTGCAAGGAAAGGTTGCAAGTCGCTTGGAGTTTCAAAAAAGGTAAACAGGAAGTCGCCATGATACCATCTACAGGAAGCAGGTGGCGCTTCGCGCAGTCAAAAACCGAAACCGAAATCTATGCTTGACCGCCTCTGAACGGTCTGTCTTTGCGGGCGCCGAACCTCTCACTTCATCGAAAACAAAAATGGAGGTAACTTTTCTCAGTGGGCCATATGGGGACTTTTGCTCTTGTTTAGATCACTTATGAGCCATTTGGACTCGCGTGTATGTTTTTTTTTCTTGTGCAAAAAGCAGCTACAGAAAAAAAGTCACGGTTTCACCGCAAGGGTGAAGCAATGAATGCGATAGCAAAAAATTGTAATGTTATACGAAGTGAGGCTGGCAGCTAACTCTTTTTGGATCCGATCTCACGCAACTCTAGAAAACGCTTGTTTAAGAGAATTCTCTTCGCGTTGAGAGCGCGGCACGTAGACGGGTACACCGGCCCCCCCGCTGTTGGCCCGCCGAGAAGGGGAGATAACGCGCGCGCGCGCGCCCGCGCTCGTAAAATCGTACGTCGCCCCCCCCCCCCGCCCGCTGTCGGCCGCCGAGAAGGGGAGATAACGCGCGCGCCCCCGCTCGTAAAATCGAAGGTCGCTCGAGGGACCCCCCCCCCCTCGCGTCTTTTCACGCTCACGAACCACGGGCGGGGCCGGTTATATATATACATATACATATACGGCAAATGACGCCGACGCCGACGGCGAAAACCAGCCGCGAGTGTCCATATAATTGCTATCGCAATAAAAAAAATCTTGAATTTACTGGCGTCGCAATGAGTGGGAGTGAAGCAGAGACGTTTGACCTGGGACCTCTTTCTTTACTGATTCACTTCTTGCTGCAAAAACAAAAGATGATGGTCGCATTCATCTAGTATATTCGTTTTCCCAATCATAAAATATTCCGAGAATTAAAAAAAACCTTGCGGGCCACCACGCTTCACATATTGACACACTTTATTGTGATAAGTCTTTAAATCAAAAAGATTGCTTCCCGCTCTAGTATGAACAAAACAAATACATGGCAGTAGTTGGACTGAACATGTAGTCATTTTGGCATCTCATAAATGAATCAATGAACTTAAACTTTTATTTGTTCTGGTTTAAAGGAAAGAGATTTTAAACTGATCATTGCGTAGGGTGAAGTGCAATATTATTTCATTATAAACAGACAGAGTGTTGCAGTCATGAAGGTTTTATTTTTGTGCAACAAAACGAAGTTGATGCAAGGCTATGCTGCTCAGAGTGTGCCTGGATGACAAACTCTGGGCCGTCCGGGTGGTTGAAGATGCCGCCAAGACCGAAGGCCTGGCCGCTGCCTAAAGAAGGGGCGCTCCAGTAGGGTTAGTCTCCCGGACCCCACCTCCCTTGACCCAGAAAGGACAAAAAAGTCACAGTTTCGCCACAAGGCGAAGCAATGAATGCGATAGCAACAAATTGGAATGTCAAGCGACGAATGGCAAGCAGGTCGAAACGTGCAGCGCGCTGCTGATGCACATGACGCACGAAAACAACACGCACAGGACGAGAGAGAACTAACAACGTTCACAGCTCGACACTTCGCTGTGTTTGAAAAGCGTGTTCTTTTCGCAAACGGGGGGACTGCCGCGAGCGAAGTGACCTTCGTGCGCTCGGTAACTACAACGCAATCGTTCCGCCGAAAGCCCGATTCTCCCCCACCGCAAGATGAGCGCGCGCGCGAACGGGCGAACGGGCGTCTACCCCCCACACGGGGTGAAGTGCGCGACCGCATCACCGCGGGCGTCGCGACGAGAGCGACCGCGAGCCCCGCAAAGCGCGCCCTTTGCGCCATCTCGCTGGTAATGCTGAAAACACGCTGAAAACTCGCTGTATATAAATAGTTCGCCGTTTGAACGTTGAAGGACGTGCGCTTTCGTGGCTCAGCGGTTAGCGCCGCGCGCTGCAGAGCGAGAGGTCCCTCGTTCGATGCCGCGCGTCGGAAACATTTTAAATGCGAAGCATTTCTTAGTGAATTTCGGCGAGTTTGAGCGTATCTAGCTATCTATCTATCTATCTATCTAGCCGCCTACGACTTTGTGCTCTCCTGGCCGTATCGTTAATGGGATTTATACCAAATTTGGTATGGCATGACATGACCGTATGACGAACATAAATAGCTGGTCATATCATGAAAATCGTGACTGACTTGTCATGAAAAGTATGATCTACATGCCACGCTCATGACGCGCTCGCGGCCGTTTCGTTAGATTGATATACACCAAATTTGGGATTGAGTCACGTGACTGTATGACGAACATAAATGACAGGTGGTAATATTCAAATAATGACGTGCTTGTAATGAACAACATGATTTACATGGCACGCTCTTGACGCGCTCGCAGCCGTTTCGTTAGCTTGATATACACCAAACTTGGTATTGAGTGACGTGACTGTATGACGAACATAAATGACAAGTGGTAATATGGAAATCATGACTTGTCATGTGCGACATGACTTGCATGCCACGCTCATGGCGTGCTCGCGGCCGTTTCGTTAGCTTGATATACACGAAACGTGGTATTGAGTGACGTGACTGTATGGCGAACATAAATGACTAGTGGTAATATGAAAATAATGACATCCTGTGCCGGATGATAGGCTTTCGTGTGTCCAGAGTGTCGTTGGGATCTGGTGCGCCAAGGAGAATTGTAATCGCCGCTCGATCAACTCGCCCATTCAAGAAATTTCTACATGCCGCTTCTGAATCCGTAAGGATGTTTAGTGACCGTCTTTGGTGGTTGCCGATAGCAATGGCCAAAGCGATGGCCGTTTCTTCAGCCTCTGTAACGGAAGAGCAGCGGATTGACGCACTGGTGATTTCGCGTAGATGATGGTCGACTACCGTGGCTACAGCCTTATTGCGATTACCAGGGTAGAGCGCTGCATCTACATATCTCGCGCTCACTTTATTTGAGTGTTCTTTCCGGAGAGCCTCGACTCGGGCCTCCCGTCTACCATGATGGAGTTGAGGATCCATATTACGGGGTATGGGGCAACCGTGTCGGTAGCTTGCAGGTTTGGTGGAACAGGGCGTTGTGCGGCGATATCTCGAAGGGGGCCCATATGCTCAAGGCGCCGCAGTAGGTCCCTACCGGTGGAAGTCTGCGCGAGTCGTGAGAGTTGGGTGGCCAGTTGCGCTTCCCGTAACTCTTCAAATGTGTTGTGGACGCCGAGACTTAAATGTTTCTTGTTAGAGGTTGCTAGAGGGGAGCTTAAGGGCTGCCTTAAGGAATTAGTGCACACCGCAACTCTCTCACAGAGAAGGACACCTCAACAGTAGTGCACAGGGGGAGGGGGGAAGGGGTCGTAATGATGAGATAGAGAGAAAGAGTGGGGGGTGGATTGTAAAACAGAAAAAAAGGGTAGGCATTCACTCGTCATCCGGTAAAAAAAAGAAGAAATTTAAATGCGCTCACGCAGTGCGCTGCCGTCAACGAAGTCGAGCAGCGCAGATAGGGCACGTTTAACGTACTCGCGGCGGCACTCGGGCAAGAGCAGATGTTGAGAGGACGCCTGGGGGAGACCAAGCTGGCTGTAAACAGCGAGCATTGCTTGCCTGTTGCTGTCGGAGACTGGACACTTGAGGAGGAGATGATCCAGGGTCTCGAGGTCACCACAGTCTACGCAGACCGGAGTACCGCGCCCGGAGTGTGATGGCGACGTTCCGCAGTGTGATTGTCCCCCGTCCTAAGTCGGAGGAGGAATCCGCGGTCCCGTCTGGAGAGGCCCTTGAGCGGGAGTCGTCTGGGAGCAGTGCCGGATGCGACGCGCGGGTCGGGGTGTTCTCCGCGTACATATCGGGCAACGAGAAGACGGCCGACGTCAGCCGTGCAGGCGAAGTTGGTGACTGGGGTGGTTGGGTCGTGGGCATCCTTGGCAGCCTAGTCGGCTGCCTCATTGCCGGGTATCCCAACGTGTGAGGGGACCCAGTGCAGGGAGAGGTCGCAGCCTGACTGAAGGACGACGTGGAGTTTTCTTGCCGCCCGTTGTGCCAGGGACGTGCCGTCCTCCTCACGAGAAATCGCGGCCAAAGCCGCGCGGGAATCACCGAGTATCGCCGCCCCAATGACCGCAGTGTCACGGCCGCGGCAGGGTGCTCGGTGAGCAGTTCGGCCGCCAAGTTGACAGCGGCGAGTTCGGCAACCATGGAGGAGGCGAGAGAGGGAAGGCGGCACTTGCGAACCGCGCCGAGAGATGGCGCGACGCAGGCAGCGGCGGCGGAACCAGCGGAACCATCCGGGAGCGCAGAGCTGTCCACGTAAACAAGGGTGCGCCCGGCCGGCTGATCGTGACGGAGCGCGGCGCTCTCTTGCTGCACAACAGCCAGGGGGGTGTGCGCCTTTGCTTTGATGCTCCCGAGGGTCTTGTTGATGACCAGGGGGGTGTGCCGGTAGGGGGGGGGGGGATGGCCGGTCAGCTGTGGTAGGGGGTGTCAGGCACAACGGAAAGAAGTTCGTTCGCCCGTTGTCCCATGGATGAGGAAGGCAGAGCGTAGAATCGGTTGACCAACAGCTGCCCTCGCGCCGTACGTTTCAGCCGGAGGAGGTGGTTGAGCGCCAGCTTGGTTGCCCGCAGCGAGATGGTGGTTTCCCCTGTCTCGGCGAGGGTGGGGGCCCACTGGGGAGGTGTGCGGAAGCCTTTAGAACTCGCGCACGGCGTTGCGGTGGTCTGCATGAGCGCTGCAAATTGGCAGGCGCGGAAAGAAGCCACGGGTACAGTGTAGAGCACGCGTGCCGATGCCACGGCGTTGTAAACACGGAGCGCGAGGGCGGGGGTGCAGCCACGGCCACGCGCGAGAAGACTGCATGCGGCGCCCAACACCTTCCGGTTGCTCTTACGCAAATCGTTGACCGCCGGTCGCCAGCTGAGCCGGTGGTCGATGGTCACCCCCCAGGTAGCGCACATTCTTGCTGGTGGTCGATGGTCACCCCCCAGGTAGGCCCCGGAGCGAGAGCCGAGGGTTGCTGAAGCGGGTCGACGCCTGCGGGGGGACGAGTAGAGCCTCCGTCTTGGAGGCGGCGAGGGTCAGTCCAATCCCGCTGAGAAATGCGTCGACCGCATCGATGGCTGTCTGGAGGGACTCGAGGAGGACGGTGGCCGGGGCCGCAGGCGAAAATAGCAACGTCGTCGGCGTAGACAGCCGCACGCACTTCACACACAGTGTCGCATGGGATGTAATCGGGCAGCTTGGCCACAGCGAGGTTGAAAAGGAAAGGGCTCAAGATGCTGCCCTGTGGGACGCCGGTTGTGACAGGGCGAGGCCCGCTGATGGTGGATCCCACCCGAACCCGAAGGGATCAGCCGCCAAGGAAGCCCTCGACGTAAGAGAGCATGCGCCCACACACACCAAGGTCACGGAGTGCGCCCAAAATTGATGCGTGGGGCACACAGTCGAAGGCACTCCTCACGTCAAGAAGCACGAGAACGCCGTACTCGCCGCGGGACTTGGCCTCCTCAAGGGTGGCGATCGCGTCGGCGAGCGAGTCAAATGTGTAGCGACCCGGGCGGAAGCCGCTCTGCTCGGGAGGGAAAGCGTTGGTAGCGGTGGCGATCCATCGCAGGCGGCGCAAAGCCATCATCTCCATGGCCTTTTCCGCAGCCGACGTCAGAGAGACAGGCCGGTAGGAGGAGAACTCGGTGGCCGGCTTACGTGGCCTGAGGATCGGGACCACGAGCGCCTCTTTGCAGCCGGGAGGGAGCCGGCCCGTGAGGGAGACCTCGTTGTAGGCCTCTAGTAGACGGGGCAGCATGGATCGATCGATGTTGCGCAGTACCGGATAGGTAATTCCGTACGCACCCGGTGCAGAACGCTTGGTGCGGCCGTTGAGCATTACCGTCAGTTCGTTGAGAGTAAACTCCTCGGTGCACAGGGCGCGTATTTCTAGAACGATGCCACGAGTTGCAAAATACCTCTCGGGGGCGAACAGCGCTGGCCTGTTGAGTGCGGGCACGGGGGGGGGGGGGGGGCTTGAGGTGGTTGGGGGACAGCAGGAGGTGCGAATTTGTCAGCCAGCAACTCGGCCAGCTCCGGCTCAGAGATTCGCATCGCAACCGCAACACAAAGAACCGGGTTGCGAGGGGCTCGGGTGCGCAAAACCGCGGCGAAAATACGCCACGCACGGGCGTGGTTGCGCGGATCGTCCAAGGAAGAGCACAGGCTGCCCCAACTCTGGTCGCGACGACGTCGGGCGTGCCGGCGGCAGACGGCGTCGATTCTGTTGCACACCTTCCAGTGCTCGGCGGCCTCTGAGCGCGTAGCCACGATTTGCGCTCGTCGTCGGGCGGCCCGGAGGTTGAGGAGGTGTACATCCGGTACTGGGGTGCCCGCGGGCACGGTGCAGCGAATGGTAGCTGCTTTGCGACACTCGGACAGCGCGGCGAAGAAGTCGGTAGAGACTGGCACAGCAGCACACAGTTCCCTGAATCGCGGCCACTTCACCACACTATACGTCCGAGTGCACCTGACGCTGGCTGAAGGGGGGGGCTGACCACGATAGGATAGTGGTCAGAGCCCTGAGATTCGGGGGCGCGCTTCCACTCATAAACACAAGCACCGCCAACGAGTGTGAGGTCGATAGCACTGTCCATAACTCCGCGGCGCGCGAGGTGCAGCTGCCCCTGTTGAGGACGAGCAGGCCCGCTTTGTGGATGGCGGCGAGGAGGTCGCGGCCGCGGCGATTCGTAGTACCACACCCCCAGGAAGTGTGGTGGGAATTAAAATCACCACCGATGAGAGCATCTTCATGGAGGCGTTTCACCAGGTGGCCAATGAAATTGGTGTCCCAGCGAACTGAGGTAGTAGATGTCCGCACGTATACACTTGCGACTCGTGTCCGTGCCCCCAATACAAACATTGAGGGCAACAGCTTCAAGGGTGTCGCTGAGGATGTCGTCTATGTTGACGGTGGCGTGAGGCAGGTCGGCGCGCACGTAAACAGACGCGCGAGACATGCCGGGAGGGTGAGAGCTCACGCTACACCGAACTAAGCGGCACGCTTCGAGTTCGCGCTGCGTGCTGCTATGGTAGCCAATAAATCCAGGCAGGTTGAGTGACCCTGCGCGGGCATATCTTTCCCGCAGAAGCAGGACGTCGTACTCTGAATGGCCAACTCGGCGTGTCGGCAGCGGAGGGAACGGACGTTCCACTATAGGATCCGCGGCCGAAACACCTTGGAGTTAGCCATTATGGTTGAGGGCAGCGTGGGCGGCCAGGGCCGCGTTGCACAGTTGGAACAGGGGGGCCGTCTTGCGGTAGGGTCCCGATTAAGGCCTGCACGGCAGCGACGAGGGCTCCAATGACCAGGTCCTTTTGCATTGCACTGTCAGGTGCCGCAGGGTGGGCGGCCGATGGCGCAACGACAGCGCTGTAAGAGCGGCCGGGTTGTACAGCGGCAGAGACAGCAGAGGAGGCGTTGGTAGGCGCGCTCTTATTGTCTTGCTTGATAAGGCGCTCGGCGTCGCGACGGAAGAGAGGCGGGTCAGCGGCGGCCATGGCTTCTAATACCTTTCTCTCGTGCTGCCAACGGGGGGCAGCGGGGCTCGGTAGCGATGTGGGGCCCACTGCAATTGAGGCACTTCGGTGCAGTGGCCGCACAGGCGGTTCGGGCGTGGTCGCCCCAGCAGGGCAGGCAGCGGGCGCCGTTGGTGCACGTAGCATCACAGTGGCCGTATCCGCCGCAAATGCCACACTGAAGGGGACGCCGACGACGTGAACGTACAGTTCGGGTCTGCCGGAACAGAGCCACTTCAGGAGGGGGGCGCGTTTCCGGCGAACTTTAGGAGAACATTGTTTCCATTGCGAACACAGGAAAGGAATGGCGCGGAGCTGTCAATATTGTTCTTCAGCGCCTCGAAATCTAGAGCTGGGATGACGCCGTTTATGACCCCGGAACACGTACCCTTGCTGGCAATTTTAACGTTGACCGTTACGTTGCCAACGCTTTCTACGGCCAGGAGGGCGGCGGTGTCCGCACCGGGGGTGCTGTCAACTGCTACCACGTTGCCGCGGAAGTTGACGCGTACTCGGTTGGTTCCGCGCACTTTTGACAGTTGTGCCTGTGCCGCGATGGCGTCTCGTGTTAGATGCAGGAAGTTATTCTTTCTGCCCTTAGGTCGGTAAATAATGGTAGTCGGAGGGTCCCGAGGTTCCCTCACGGCTAGCTGGCCTACAATATCCAACGTCGTGTTAGTGAACTGGACTATGATGTTGTCCCTGATGGGACAACACCGCAACGGCGTCGCGCTTGCCCAGAACTTGTGCATGTCGTGCACCTGAAACCCTATTACACGCGATACTGGGCGTTACTGTTTGCAATGTCAAGTGTGAATTTTGATCTTCCTTTCGTTCTCATGTATTTTCATGTAGGACACCGTTCTCGATTTTCAACGCGAATTCTTTTTGATAAAGCATCGGGTCGATGCCTATTTAAAAGGGGAGTAACGCCGCGATAACTTTCCATATTTATCGCTTTGCTTGTCACGCGCGTATCAGCACTCCATCATGAACGCGTGAACCTATAGCTTATCATCGTGTCGCGCTTGATGGGAAACGCCCCTCTCCATTAAAAGCGAGCGCAGTAGTGTGAAGCGGGGTAGTTTTTCCGCCATCGGACCTGCGGTTCTCTGATGTCTGTCGGGCGCAGGTCAGCCCAATAAAATAAATAGTTGTTGCGGCTTGCCCCTCATCCTGCCTTGAACGTTCCTTCATCGTTGCGGCAGTGTGACAATATCGTATCGGGATTTGTCCCTGACTACAAGCACTGTATTTTGCTTGGAGTAGCACGACAGTTCCTAGACTTGTGGATCGAGTCTTCTTGTTGTGCTTACTCTTTAAGTCGTGAGCAAAACACAATCGATGAGAGGCTTCTGGCTATCAGGCCACCGAAAGATCTGAAAAAGATTGCCGAGAGCAACGAGAGAGCGCAAATGGTGGAAGGCTAAAGAGCTGGAGAATTGGATCTTGCACTATAGCATTCCTGTACTTGAAGGTCTTCTTGAAAGAAGATACCTGCAGCACTGGGCATGCTTCGTTGAAGCTTTACATATTATGCTGCAGCGCAGTATAGGAAGTGCTGAGGTGACTAGAGCTGAGGAACTTTTGTTAGAATTTCACGTGCGTGCTGAAATGCTTTTTGGAAAAGCTTTCATGACGTATAACATGCACCAATTGACACTAATCATTAAGAGTATTCACGACTGGGGACCCCTGTGGGCACACTCTCAATTTCCATTTGAATCGGGAAATGGGAGCCTCAAGGAAGGTATCAAAGCTGCAAATGGGATTCCCCATCAACTATGCAGAGTTCTGCAAATTGAAAATACTGTGATGGAACTGCAGGATCTGGCTGCCAGACCTTGCGTGGTGCAGTACTGCAATTCTTTTGATCCCAAAGTAACACACAAAAGCAAAAGCAGCAGTGATGGCACCCGCTTCTTTGGAAGTGGTACTCTTATTACACCAGCCTGTTCTTCGCCTGAGCAGCCACCTTCTGTAAAATACAGAAGAATGATGGTAAATGGTTCAATTCTGACAGACTGCTCGTATGCGTCAAAGAAGAAGACTAATAGTTCGCTTTTCCAACTCTTGGATGGATCATTTGGCATTATTGAAAAGATCATTTTGAGTGGTGATAACACATGCATATGTGTCTAGAAACTTCGGTGCCGACCAGTAAAGTATGACTTGGTGACCGTTAACCATGTGCAAAAAGTTAGTCAAAGAGTCACATACCGTAATTATTCAGCCTCTAGATATAAGAAGTATTAGTGTAATAATCAATGTGGAAAATGTTTCATATGTATGTGCATCTCTCAGCACCCTTTCTCTGTAGTCTTCATGTTTGTTTGACAATTCAATGACAATTCTATGTTCCCTACTTGCTTGAAATTAAATTTCAATAATTTCAAGCATGTCGAACACACAAGGCCAGAACGAGTTTTACTACGTTCCCTAGATGCTCCTGACACGTCCGATAGTAGAATGGCCTATAAGTATGAACATAATTTAAATAAGCAAAATAATGCAAAAATTAAACCATAACCCGACTGAGCAGCACTCCTTCGTATGAGATATCCATATGCATTGGGTGGGAGGGCATGTGAAACATGCCGGTCAGTCCCGCACGGGGAACAAAAATGGTGAAGAGCTGGCAGATGCTGCCGATTTATGGGCACTCAGTGTCTGCGTGCCCATATCCTAGGACTTGTGTCTTTGGAATTGTCGGTGGAAGCAGATGCAATTTCAATAAATTAGCATCCGTAAATCACCATTTTCATTCAACCCGCTGCCCCATGGGCCTGTTGCTGAGTGCGCTGGTAACCCAAAGCAGCACATTCCACTGCAACATGAAAATCAAGGGTAGCCCCTACCTCGGATTTCGGCAAGCTATTTTAGGTGTTTTAGCCCTTTTTGAGTGAGCGTTAGGTGTGATCGCTAAAAGATTATGGGGCACTGCTCTCCGCAATTTCCTTGGAAGGGTGCTGGTGACAGTGCAAAGGAATAACTGGTGCATTTTTCACATAAGCAGATACGGTACTCACGGATTGAAACAGGTTAATTTAGGGCGAAGTAACGGACATGCACGGCCTGGGCATGTCCGTTAGCACGTCGGCAGGATAACCGTCGGTCATTAAGTGTAACTGACTGGATTCCAAGAGAAGGCAAACGCGTGAGGGGTACAGAAAATTAGATGGGCAGATGAGATTAAGAAGTTTGCAGGTATAACGCGGCAGCAGAAAGCACAGAACCGGGTTGATTGGCGGAACATGGAAGAGGCCTTTGCCCTGCAGTGGGCGTAGTCAGGCTGATGATGATGATGAACGGACATGCTTTCGCTTCCACCGCCTTCAGTTAAGGTCATACTGGCGTAATTTTCGACTCGAACACAAGATCAGAGCCAATATTATAATTAAAGACCAGATCTGTCGCGACATGACGTCGTTATGTCGAGTAACTGCACGTTCGAGTCGTTATACTAAAACATATTGATGTCTCGTTTGAATCCGTGAGTACTGTAGTGACTGCTCATTGTACTCTTCATATATAATGAAAGTCATACCTCTCTGGTATCCAGTAATGTGGAATAATAGCAGTACAAGCTGGGTTTCCGCACATTGGGAGCATCACAGCTCTAGTCACAATGGTGTGAGTGACCGTACATTGAAAGTGACCGTACATTGGCATCTTTGGAAACTCAGTGCGAACACGACATCTTGCCGGACGAGGACACAGTATGAGCACCATCTAACAATTGAAGTTTACTGAAACAAAAATAAAGGCACAAAAAGCTAACGACATGCATGCACAGGAACTTTAGGTCACGTGAAATAAATCGCTAACCAGCAAAGGTGGCTATGAAACGTGGCATGCACGTGGCTCTGCGGAAGTTGAGTGGTCTGTGCAGCCGCATCAATCGGTATGCGCAGAGAAGGGCCACGTGCGGCATGAATCAGTTCTCGAAATTTGTGCCTTGTGCTACTCATGTTGTCTATCATCCCTTTATCGTGTGGCAAAGCATACATCGGCCAAACTGTCCGGTGTGTTAATCATCGCCTCAGGGAACACAAGGTCTCCCTTCCTTCGAATAATGGTGCTCATCTACCAAGCCACTGCAGGCAGTGCGGGTGCAATCATGTGCTTGACAACACGAGAATCTTAGGCCGGGGAAAAACTAAAACCCAAAGGGAAGTTTCGGAAGCCTTCTACATTAAGAAAGAGGGAAACAGTTGCGTCAGTGACACATCAATGCACCTATCTGCTAAGGAGATTACCTTTGTAGACACCGTGATAACTCGTCAAGTTTTTTGTATAATATGGCGCATGGCTGCTTCACGCATACGTAAGGTGGTTGCCAGCGTGTATATGTTTACGTTGCAGGCATGCTTTGATCAATTGCAAATGCCCGCTTGTCCCGTCATGTCCTTTCTTTATATTTCATGCTTACCGCTGTTTTTTATTCAATTCAATTCAGCAAATTTCACGGGGATCAAATGATCTCTCAAAATTGTCAGAGTTCCCTAAATGCAAACGCCTCATGGTCAGTCTGCAGTTGTGCAGTGGGTGTTCGTCATTTAGTCTTGTCGGAGTGGCATATGTCATTCAAGTTGCTGTGCCTTGTGAAATCTTATTTGCACTGTTAATTTGTTTGGAAATTAATTTCAAATGCAGCTCTGTATAAATTAATCATTTGTGTATGATTATTTACAGGTGTACTTATATTTTATGTATATTATTTTTGTGTTTTGTTTGAGTGTGCTTATATGCTGTATTTTTGACCATTTTAATAAACATATTGTGGTGGAATGACATGAGCTTTTCTGAAATTCTTGGTTTTCTTCTGTTATGTAAACAGCACTAAGATTATACTGCTGTGCTTTCGTTCATTTTAAAAACACTACTGTGGAGAAAGAGGTTGCATAGTGTACCCATTAAGATATATCATGACCAAGCTCAAACGCTTGCACTGCTGCCATTAGCGGCATGCATTTCTTTACATTTTTCAGGAGTTGAGTCTCCTTTCAAGGAACCTGCTTCATTTTGAACTAGGAAATGATATTTCTTCTAAACTTTGCAATATACATTAAATGCAAAGCATTTAGTGAACCAAAGGCATCTTGATGGGGACTGATGCGCACAAAAGACAGGGACACAAGAAGGAACATAAATAGACAGACATCTCTCTATCTATGTTCCTTGTGTCCCTGCTTTTGTGCGCATCAGTCCCCATCAAGTTGAATCACCAGCAAGCCCAAGTTGAAATCCTCCTGAACTAAAACACTTTGATTGTTTCTATCCGTCTGTGTAACCGCTTACGTCTTGTTGTTCTCGTGGCCATAATATGCGTCTACAATATGTGCAGAGCTACTCAATTCCCACAAAGATGTCAATCCACCTCGCAACGCTTAACCCTTTCAGTCCCAGTGATTCCAATTGGAATCATAAATTATGTAGGTCAGTCAGCAAGCATCTGGTAAAGATAAAGCGTTGTTCTTCCTCAAGAGCCCGTATTTAGCATCTGCCCTACATGTGGTGTCAACATGGCACACACAATAATGCGACGTCACGTCTGAATGAAGAAATTACAGAAGCAGTTGTGCTGTTCGCGCATTTTGCTGAGGCAGCGTCTTCTTTCACTATGTAGAGATAGGGCATTTATTTTAGTTTTGTGCCGGAAATTTGAATTTTGGCTATTGGACATTATGCTATCCTGTCTAAATAACATTTTAAGTAATAAATGAAGTAAAAATTGTGGAAATATTATTAAATAATAATTATTTATTAAATTAATTGTCCCATTAATTACTCTTCACTGGAAAGTATGAGCAAAGATTTTTTTCAGTTTTTTCGGACTACCACGATCATGTGCATCTCGAAATGTAAAAGCTAGTTGCTTACATTGAAAATAGTTAATTCGGGACTGAAAGGGTTAAAGGGACACAAAAGGGCAAAACGATTTTTCGCGTATTAGCTAAGTACAATTTCACAATCCCGAAAACACCACTCTTACCGCGACACGACGCTTGGTAAGCGAGAAAACGCGCGAAAAGAAAATGCGGGTCGAGAGGCCACCTTGAGATTCCCGCACCAAACACCGTGACGTCATAGATTCTGAAGGCGTTTACTGAGTCCTACGTAGCTTCTAATCGACAAAAATGAGGTGCATTGTCATCTGTGGGTTCCATAGACCTAGCATACGAAGTTTCAGAAAATTTCATCGAGCCAATGTCGCAAAAATACGAAAAATACATGTGGAATTTATGACGTCACGTGGGCAGATAACGGCGCCAAATTAAAAATAAAACTTCAACCTTGATGTTCTCCGCTAATAATGAACTTATGATAGTGAAACATATGGCATCAGATTTCTCAGAGTGCAGTTTGTAAATTAAACCGAGTCATTGTTTCGCTTTAGTGTCCCTTTAAGACTCAAAGCAAAAATTCTAGCATTGCCTGACGCATGCTGACTGCTTCGCATGACTGATTCCCACAACACGTGGGATCTGCCGAATTTTTACACTCAATTCGCACTACACCTTTCGTGCGCTAACTTCAATCGCTAATCTCATATCCACATCAGTGAGATGTACTACACCTACACAAAATATCCAAGAAAAAATGACAAAGACAAGTAATGAGGCTTGCTTGTAGCAACGGGCCTATTTTTGTCCAGGCAATCACCCTGCAGGAGACTGAAGTTACTGCTTCTATGAGCGCAGCTATAGGTCACAGAAACTAGCAGAGCTGCCTGCATTTTTAATTGTACCATATTCAAGCTCATGTTAACTGTTAAAGCTATAACTGTCCCACTGTTCTGAGTTAGGATGTACCTAATAATACCACAGATCTAGCAAAATAGCTTGCAAAGAACATGAATGACTTAAGACCGCAACTTGGCACATACCTAATGAAGGTTTCAATTCAGAATGCGCATACATGGTTCAGTTCACCAGAATAGGTAAAAATTATGACGATTCCTTGAGCCTGGAATTCTGCCCTGAACTATACTAATTTAAGTTGCCATGTTAATAACAAATATCAACTTTAATATATATCAAAGAAATTTTAATTGAAAGAACAATGTTCCAACAAGCTACCCGAATGGAGTTGTACAACCCAATTGGGAGGCCAATTGGAATGCACGGTTCCAATGGTTTTCCAATTGGAATGTGTGCAACCAATTGGACTAACAGGCATTGCAGTTGGGAGGCCAACTGGCTAATGGTGGACCAATTGGAATAGCCAATTGGAAGTATGAGGTCCAACTGGTCTTTCCTGTTGAAGTGTGGCATTTCAGGTGGTTCCAAATTAATTCCATTTGGGACCAATTGCTAGGAACTGGTATGACCAGTTGGACCCATTCACTTTTTTTGACGGGGGGCGGAGGGGGGGGGGGGGGGCTGAGCCCCTTGCTTCTGCTGACAGGGAAAGCTCTAGCCCACCCTGCCCCCGCCTCCCCGCTTCTGGAGCCCTTGTTGGTGAAGCATTGTGAACCACACAGTGCAAGTAACGACCGGAACACAGGAAGCGAGCACACACAGCGCCTTCCTGTGTTCCTGTCGTTACTTACGCTGTGTGTTTCACAATGCCTCACTAACAAACCCAAGTTCGCTCAATTGTAAACAGATCTTGCACGCGCGTAATCCCTTTCTCTCCCTCTTTCCCACCTCCTAAATCCTTACACGTTCTAAAAAAAGCAGAATGATGTGTGCTCTGCCGTTGCAATACCAATGAGAGCCGTTTTCAATCATTCTACATTTCCACCTTCGCACATTTCAATTGTTTGCCCTCTCTGGGAGGATGTTGGACGACAAGCTCTTGGAGTGTGGCTTCACTGCATGCTTTTCACGCAACATCACTCTAAATCAGTGACGAAGTGACAAGCAAGTTCCGTTTCTGCGCATGTTATTCGAGTGCAGCCCTCTCAAATCAATGTTACTTGAAACTTCCTGAAACTCGGCGGGTCTATTGAGATACAGTTTTTTTTATACGCCACCCATTCATTCAGCCACCCATGCGTAACGAATGAATCGTTGAATGCTCTAACCCGTTACAAAAGCCTCAGGCAAAATTCATCATCGTCGTCAGCCACAGCGTCAACAAAGTGCACATAATGCCTTACAAGTGTGTAGCGGGTACCACGCTTCTCCGAAGAATGACGAATAATGACACAGTGGACGCTTTCCCACTACACAAAAGTTACGATGATTTATGGCGTAGTGGGTACCACGCAAGTGTGCTTGTAGTTGCCGCAACGGTGTTTTAAAAAGGCTCTAGAAAGGCCGCTCTTGAAGTTTTCGCTGTGAGTGTGCTGCGCGTTCCGTGAAGGCCTGGCGGTTTTTGGGAACTCAGTAGTATGCATGAAGTCAGAGGTGCAATCAGGAATGGATGTAAATCAAGTGACTGTGGCACGCCTTGCGTTGCACGCTCACGGGAAGACGACGAGTGAGGCTGTAAAGGGCGATATGGGGTGAACAAGTTTTGAAGCGAGGGAAGCTCAAAGCAAAATAAGGTTAGAAGAGAGGCTAATGAATATGAAAGAAAGTAGATGGACAGAGGTGTTCCGATATTTGTGTAGGAAGAGCGTTGATACACAGTGGAAAAAAAGAACTAGGAGGCGCACTAGTAAATATACGGCTGGCAGTGTAAGCGGTATGGCAACAAAGAGCGTTAAACGAAAAGTCAGGCAGGCGGAGAGGATTTACTGGATGGCAGCGATGGAGAAAAAACCGGTTCTGAGCAACAACCAAAAGGGCGAATATGAAATAAGGAAGGAGGCATTTTATAATAATTCAAGGGGAAGCACATTACTGTTTGAAGCGAGATCGGGTTGCCTTAGAACGCGTTGTTATAAAGCCAGATTTAGTAAAGAAGAAGAACAGTGCAGATGCTGTGGGCAAGATAAGGAAACGACGGAGCATGTTCTGATTAAATGTGGAGATATACACTCTGGTGTACGCTTACGCACGAGCCTACTTGAAGCCTTGGGTTTTAGGGACGACAATGGAAAGCTGAACACGCGCGCGATAGAAATAAGTAAGAGACGGTTAGAGTATTGGCGGCAGAAATCTACAGAGAAGTAACAAAAATAAATAGTAGGAAAAATAAGGACATTCTGCCGTAAAGGGCAGAGAACTGGACAATGAATTTGCCTGTTTTCCCCTCTAGTAAGATAGACTTAATGGAAATGGACAATTACAGCATTAGGCTAACTAAAAAAAAAAGAGACACACGAAAACGTTTTTTTTTTCTTCTTCTTTTATCGAGCCTTGTGGCACACCTGTCAACGCCCCGTTATAAAGGGGACGCTCACAGGCATAGCATCCATTCATCCATGTCACCAGATGTCATTCCCTCATTGCTCTCAATGCTTTTTTTCGCTGTGCGGCCTGTGTTGTGTGTCGGTGTTGCTGCGGCTCGTCCGTTGTGTGACTGCGGCCACCACTAGGACGACGTGTTTGCTGCACCACGTGGGCTTCATCACCAGTGTTTTCATTCCAGTAGGGAGTGAGGATCATGTTTCGTTTTGTTGTGCGCGCCGTGTTTTGAAGCAAAGAAAATATCCACGCGACAGCGTGAGATGCGCGACAGCACGCGTTTAGTACCGGGCTGTTAGAGCGGCAACCCTTCGTGCAAGACAAAGTTCTCTGTTTTTCGTGCACCGAAAGAGCCAGAGAGATCGCAGGAATGGGCGCGAAACATAAAACGTGGTGACAAGATGCTGCATGACGTGTATTTTTTGCGAGAGGCAGTTTGAGCCTTCTTTCATCGAGCGGTAGAATAGACAGTGCTTGTATAAGTTCGTTCTGCGCAAGAGCAGAATATTCTGACGAAATGATTTCGCCAGCGGTATCGCGCTGGCGCAGCGTTTTGAGTTCTGTTCAGTTTGTTTCGGATCAAGCGGCTGACCTCTCGGTGCGGTGTGTGTATCGTGAGTGAAAGCGTGTGTGAATGCGTGAGTGTTTCGAGGGTTTTCCAAGTTGCGCTAAATTTTAGTTTCGATATGAACTCTCCCCTTCCTCGTCCCCTTCGCGTCCTGCCGTTATCCATCGCTTTTTCTGCACGACTATTGATCTCATTTGCGGTTACCCCTGAAGACGCGCGTATCTTGCGTTTTGCTGGTATTTTTCATTTTCCTTCACCCCATTTTTCACGGTGGAACCGCGTAGCGAACCTTCGCGCGCTTATAGTTTTTCGGCGCTGTGTGCTGGCGCTATGCCGTCCTGTGGCTCCTATAACTGCTACAACCAGAGTCCAAATGGTTGTCCACATTTAGGTTCGAAGCACCTTAGGGGCTTGGCTTGTGGGCGTGTCATGTCGTCGCTGTGAGTCATGTAGATACAGTCCATATAAAACGGGTATGCGCCACAAAAGTTGTGTAAATCCCACTACTACCCACCTGTCTACTAAAAAAATCACGCCATATCCACGAAGTGAAATGATGATGAGTGGGCGAAGCTCAGTCGTTTTCATCTATGGCAGAAAGAGAATGTGCGGTCTGGAACGCGCTTATACTTCATGATCATCAGCGTTATCGTCATCGTTATCCCGTGTAGTGGGTACATTCCACTATACTGGAACGCGCTTATACTTCATGTTTATCACGTGTAGTGGGTACATTCCACTATACTGCGTCATCGTCATCTTCATCACGTGTAGTGGGTACATTTCACTATACTGGAACGCGCTTATACTTCATCGTTATCACGTGTAGTGGGTACATTCCACTATACTGCGTCATGGTCATCTTTATGACGTGGAGTGGGTACATTCCATTACACGTGGCTACCTACCTACCTACCTACCTACCTACCTACCTACCTACCTACCTACCTACCTACCTACCTACTACTAGTACTACTACTACTACTGCTACTACTACTACAGAGGAGGGACAGACCTACACCGTAAGGAGCTTCGCCCCTAAAATAAAGAAGGGAACAGTTATCCCAACAAATAGCCGACAAAATTAGTGGAGCGGAAACACTCTTCCCTAGTTGCCCAGTTCCAGGCTTCGCACTACTAGTGCCTCATCAAAGAAATTTCTCAAAACACAGCATGCGTCGACCCTCCCCAGGTGTCACGTTAGTGGAGCTGAAACACCCTTCCCTACGTGCTGCACTCCTCCCAAGCTTTTTTTTTATGATTCCCCAAGGTGAGAGCGATTGCTTGCGCAAGAAGCAGTGGCTCCGCAACGTCGGCCGAGAGAGCTTTGTACGGACGAAGAACAGTGTTCTTTGCGCTGTAAGGCGCCTTTCTTGTTGCTCTTGTCAAAGCATCGCCGAATGCTGCATTTTAAATGTTCTCCCGGCCTGCTCATCGACGTTTTTCTGTTTCCTTTTTTTCTCTGTCTCTCTCGGCTATTTAATCTGCTTTCCGCTGCGAACAGCGACGTGCGATGATACGGCTTCTCGATCGTTTTTGTCATGATTCTAGCACCCGTTCAACGTGAATGTTTGGCGCAAAATGAACTAATAGAGGTGACACTTACTGGCGGTGTTGTACAAATGAGGTTTTCATTATGAGAGGGGGGGATTCACACAAAAATAATGACTCAAATTCTATCCGGGGCTCCCAACGCTTTTGAAGCACGTATGTTTTTTTTGTGTGTGTGCTTTGGGTAGACTGATGTCTGGTGATATTTTCAGCTTAAGTCTAAGCACCGACATCAAATATTTAGTATTTTAATGACGGAATAAAGTCACTACATCGCTACCGACCGAATCAGCACGTAGTGGTGCTCGCCAGAACTGTTACGGGAGGAAAATACGGCGGAGGATGCAAGCCTATGATTGAAGAAATGTAAAGTTAGACGCGATCGTGGTGTGGCATCAAAACTGAGATTACTAATGTGCTTCGTTTTAAATTCGAAACATTTCTTAGAGAACTGCAGCCACTTAAGTTTGAGCGTTTCCATCCATCCATCCATCCATCCATCCATCCATCCATCCATCCATCCATCCATTCATTCATTCATCCATCCATCCATCCATCCATCCATCCATCCGTCCATCCGTCCGTCCGGCCATCCATCCGTCCATACATTCATCAATCCGTCCATACATCCATTCATCCATCCAGTTAATATAACGCGCGAGAACTCTTCGGGAACACCACCTCACCGTTTCTTTGATGTTGAGACGCCAACTTGGACAAGCCGCGTTCGCTGGCGTTTCTGAAGAACGCCGTTCTTTCGATAGCAGCGCTCATATTGGCGCTTTCACTGGGTTATTTTTTCACAGCACTAAAAGCATGTAGCGCTACTAATATTGCTTTTTTCTTTAAAAAATCGCAATTTCACCGCAAAGGCGAAGCAATGAATGTGATAGCAAGAAATTGGAATGTCACACGAAGATCGACGAGCAGCTCGATACTTGCAGCTTCCGGCTGAAGCACGAAGGACGCTCGAAAATGGCGCGCAGGCATACACAGGACAAACGCAAACTACAGCTATCACAGTTGTTACGCCTTTGTGTTTGAGCAACGTGCTCACTCTTAAAAAAAATTGAGCGACCCTCGCTCCATTAAGGGAGAAACGGCGATGTCCCCAATGTTCGTTTTTAAATGGAGGAACAGTTCCTCGCTTTTGCATGGAGGAACGGTTCCTCCCTCGTCAAAATCAAGATGGCTGACACCAAATTAGCGAAGCGATTAGGCCTAGCGAGTGCATCTATTCTCAATTGATAAAGAGTATACGGTACTGGTAATCACAAAAAACGGTCCCGCTGAGCTGAATAGCGAGTGATATATCAATAAAATCAAGCAGACAAACCTGGAGTGGTGAAAACCTCGCGAAACGGAACGACGTAACTCGTAGGTTTCGCTCGGCCAGCGAGACGGCGTTCACTCTGGAAGATACGGCTACTGCAAAAAAGTTCTCGCCTGGAGACTGCAGGCTAGGCTTGCTGTCTTTATTTACCGAATATTTCACACCGTGTAGCGACGTTATACACGCGTTTACGGGGCAATATGCCCCGAGATGTGCCTCCAAAATGCACACTCGATCGCAGCAAAACAATTCCGGCGCAGCAGTTTACAGTTTTGATGGATAGATGTTCAACAGTATATAAGTTGGTGGAGCTGTGAAAGCGCCACAGCCCTGAAGTAGGCGGTAGCTGGCGCCACCTGAAAGGATTCAACGATACTAAAAAAAAAGTAAAAAAAAACGTTTCCGAAGTTTGTTGATACTACAGAATGCCCTTTTGGCGGATAATTGGCGAGTCACGCCCATTCATGGATTACGCAAGGACACCGGAAGGCTAGTACAACGCATTTACATACACATTCATTAGTACTTACACTTTTGCTAGGTCTGCGAGACACATAGTAGACACAACGCTCACTGAATTCAATACACATTTCATTCATTAGTATACATGCAGCACACACTATGAACGAATCACCACAGCCGCGTACGCACGGACGTGTTTACATATAACTCAATACGAAGTGCAGACGCTTATATAGTCAGTGAATTACGGCCTACCCTAGTGATACAAGAGACACGCAACTTTTGGTCGGCTCTATTACATGTAATGGCTGAACCACAAGACACACAGGTGTAATAGTACTGTAGCTATCCCTTAGCATAAATCAGTTTTTAATCAAAAGCTGCATAATAATGAACCTCATAATTGCAGAGCTGATTAAGTTTCCATGAAAGCGACGACCACGAACCATGCATACCATTCCGACGACATTTTGAAGGCTGCGCCATCTCTCGACAGCGGCTACAAATAAAATTTCCCTCTCTGATTTTCATATTTTTTATTATTGCTCTGGGAGGGCGCAGCATGCAGGCCAGATTTTAGCCAGATTCTGTCGCCATCGTCGCGTGAGTGGTTTGATGCTAACATCTGTTAACATTCTATTTAAGCTTTGACCACAAGTATGACGATGAGCCATGGATTAATTCGACCGCTAGGCCTTCAATGACAGTGCTTCTGATGCGTTAACGGCCGTCTCAGTTGTGTATACGTACGCTACAGCGCGGGTCGTGCGAAGGAACAAGAAAAGATGGCCTCGCACCAGACGGTATTCTTTCGTGAGCGATGTCAGGGATCTTGGCGTCGCGGCAGCTCGATTACATCAGTAGAAGTAGGACTACGCCGCGCTGATAATGGAAAAGAACGCTACTCATACTACGTGTTCAATAATATTTGGAACTGTCTATGGTGCCGGCAGCCGGCACAGTAGGCTGCACGGGATGGTGCCGGTACTTCGTCTCCATTGGCTGGCTGCAGTCACATGACCAAACTGCCGGTATTTCTGCTTTAGTGGGGTTGTGCCGGCAGCCGGCACCGTAGACCACGGGGATGTTTGCTGGCAGCCGGCACTGTAGACCACGGGAAAGTCTGCCGGAAGCCGGCACTGTAGATGACGTGGAGACTTGCCGGCAGCTGGCAAAGGCACTTCTGAGAACAAGTGATAGCACCGATGAATTCGCAAGATTTTATAGATGGCTTGCACTGACGTCACTGTGGAGCACCAGCATTGATGGAAGCGACGTTTGCGATGTCAAATTAACGTTATCGAAACACCACATGCAGGTTAATCCCGTCGTTATCACATTGAAGCAGGTTGACAGCAACTTGTCTGTCATCAAAGCCGCCATCGCGGAGCGCCAGTACATTCACAGGCTGCGACCATGACGTCACGTGCAAGCCACCTATTATATTGACATTCTAGGTTCACAGTAGGTCACTGTGGAGATTTTGCAATGCTATTTAATAAGCACCACAAACAAAGATCTCTCCTACAAAAATGCAGCAAACAACCAAGAGAAATTTAACTTTTTCATCTTCATGATAATGGTATGTAGTGAAAACTTAGAACAAAGGGGGATTGCTTTTCGTAGCTAAGTCTGACTTGATGTGCATTTGGGTTCACTTCCTGTTCACAACAGTGAATACATAGCATCCTTAAAGTGTTATATACACCACACACTCGACTTGTGTTCTGTCCTATAATTCCTTTGAAGTTAATGTTTCGTACGTCTCGGTGTCTCTTAAAGAAGATCCACATGACACAGCATTTCAAGTAAAAATTCAAGAGAAAATAGGTTACGCTTTATTTAACACTCACACATAAAATATAAAAACAGGGTACAAATACTCCAAAACACTCCGTTTATCACAGCTGGAATAATGCTTTCAGCTGCTTCCTCAGATACACACAAGGCTGACACCATAACGACCAGACGAATGTCTTGTGTATATAATATATATACATGTATGTAATGTCTGAATCATCATTCATCACCATTCTCAGCCAATTTTTATGTCCACCGCAGAATGAAGGCTTCTCCTAATGATCTTAATTAGCCCCACCTTGTGTAAGTTCATTCCATTTTATTCATATGTGATCTTAATTTCATTGCTCCATTGAACTCACTGCAATCTGCGGCTTCTTTTCTAGGAGCGTTCGGTATCCATTGCTTCATTCTAACTGACCACTGTTTGTCTATCCTATCTAACCTACTGTGAACCTACAATGTCAATGTAGAATAAAATCTTGTGAATTCATCGGTGCTAACACTTGTTCTCAGAAGTGCCTTAGACAGCTGCCGGCAAGACTCCACGTGCTCTACAGTGCCGGCTGCCGGCAGACTTCCCCGTGGTCTACAGTGCCGGCTGCCAGCAAACTTCCCCGTGGTCTACGGTGCCGGCTGCCGGCCCTACCCCACTAAAGCAGAAATACCGGCAGTTTGGTCATGTGACTGCAGCCAGCCAATAGAGACGAAGTGTCGGCACCATCCTGTGCAGCCTACTGTGCCGGCTGCCGGCACCATAGACAATTCCATAATATTTTAGCATGATGTACTAATTTCCTACTCTGCTACAGATACGTCCCGGTATTCGCCTGGCGTGACAACTTGCAGTCATTGTGCGACAACTGTGTTGTTAGCGCTGTGGCGGTGGTTAATTATATTAATTTGGATATGGAATACTCTTTTCAGAAAGGTGAGTGCGAGTGTTAGTAATTACCTGCTGTGCACAGCTGTCACTAGAAGTGCATTTCGTGTTGAGTTTCGCACGCCAAAGCAGAATCCCGTGGACGAGAGAGACATACTGCACGCGTGCATTATTCCATCCTAACTCTCAGTGCTGACGTGCGTAATTCAAAAAGCATGTGACTGAGAATTTTGTCTTAATTGATAGAAGTAATTTGTTTATGTTTCAGAAATGTGCAATTAGGATGCAGTTGAACGTTTCTGATGATTGTAACCCAGTCTGGGAAATAAACGCTCGGTGGGACTTTGCTGCCCATTTCCCTTTGTACTTTCACCTGCCGAGGTAGCTTAGCCGTTGCGTGTCGCGTGACTGTGCTCGAGGGCGTGGGTTCGACTCCCGGCCACGGAAGCCGAAATTCGTTGGGGGGGCAAAATGCAGAGAACACCCGTGTGCTTATGTTTGGGTTCACGTTAAAGAACTTCAGTAGGTCGAAATTCATTCGCAGTCCCCCACCACGTGCCTCGTAATCATATGGTGGTTGCGGTACGTAAAACTCCAGCAATTATATATTATCGTGCTTTCACACGTGCTCTGTGCAGTGGTAACACGTTTCCTAGAATGTTGAAAAAATTAACTTTGATGCTTCTTTATAATGCTTTATGATGCTTCTTCAGCAGCTTGCTGAAAAGATGAGTGCTATAAGTGCCGTGCAAAACTAAGAACGCGTATGCTTACCAAGTATGTCGAAGCCGAAAAAAGCGATTATTTGTGTACAGTCTAAGATCTTCAATAAAGCAATACTGGTTGCGAAGTGTATTCCCGACAAACAGGTAGTGCGCAAACGTATACAAACAACACGACACACACGAAGGTATTCGGCGCATCACGCGCACGCTGAGCGTTAAAGAAGGAAAATTTCGGCACAGACGTTGCTGGACCAAGAAAACAAAAGAACAAACGTCTCTCCTGCATTGCTTTATGTCACGCTCACCAGTAATATGTCACGCTCACCAGTAATATGTCACGCTCACCAGTCACGCTCACCAGTAATTTCAGCTGGGAAATGCATGTTGAATACGTGTGTAGGGGTGCACTGAAGAAATTGTCCTTTTTGAAGAGAAAACTGCGTAATATTCCTCCCAGGGTAAAACTGAAAGCATATAAAGCACTAGTGCGACCAAAATTGGAGTGTGCAGACATTATTTGGAGCCCGTGGCAACAATATTTGGTTTAAAAAATCGAAAGAGTCCAAAATTTGGTTTGCGCTTTATATATTCCGCTTACTCCCGACATTCTAGTGTAACAAGTCTACGTAATAAGGCAAGCCTGCAAAAACTTGAGCAGCGCAGGATAGTATCCAGATTAAAATTCATCTACGAACTTTATCATGGGGACTTCAAATTATCACGGGAACGTTATCTTCGGAAACCTTCAAAACGTTCAGCCAGGAGGAATCCCAATAAAACTTTTAGGCAGCCAACTAGCCACATTAATGTCCAAAAGTTCGCTCTCTTTCCTAGCGCAACTTTTCATTTGAATGCGTTATCTGCAGAAGCAGTGAATGTTGCCTCGATGGCTTCACTTACGAAACACATTGAAATCATTAGTATTCTTGATATAAGTGATGTATATTGAAAATATCTTGATATGAGTGCAATTCTGATGTATAACAAAAATATATATGTACTGAACATTGATATTACTTTCCAGTTGTGTACTTCTTATATATGTATACTTTCAATTATGCCAAGCTATCCAATGTCTTACTATTTATTGTTTGATTGTATTGTTTGTATTTCGCTTCTGCATGGGCCCGAGGGCCTGCAGTATCTGTAAATAAATAAAAAAAATGTCTGTGCGTACAACATTTAGCTTCATTTAGGGTCGACGTCAGCGTAATTTGTAACGTTTCACTCAATAAAAAAATTACACCACAGTCACCAACCCTCCGCATGCTTCGCATAAAATCCATTGTACTGATACGTCGGATCAGCAGATCCCACTAAACGTAGGTATCAGTGATATGCGAAGCGTGCATCAAGAAGTTTGCTATGTGGCACTTTTAAAATGAGCATAACGTTACGAAGTGAATGGATGTAGTACTCGGTAAACATATGAAGAAATTTTATACGCATTCACGTATCTAGAAAACATGTGAATGTGAGTATTGTTTGCTGTGCTTTTTCCATGAACCCCAAATAGACGCCGCCGCAAGAAAATGATCTCTACGACTGAAAGCACGACAGAGGTGCTGGCTACCATTTCGCCTCTGGATTTTTTGCTTGCGTGGGTCGGCTCTCCATACGAAAGGCTTCTCTCTCTTTCCTCTTCTTGCTTCTGTGCGTTTGCGAGCCGCCTCTTTCCTCACGTGCGGTAGGCTCTTCAAGGTGAAACTCTTTATTTGGCCGAACTTGTGGCCGCGAAACGGAAACTCAAAATACGGCAAGCAATGCAAGCTGTACACTAGATATCGGCGCACACAGCGTCAGTCGTCGAAAAAACTGATTATCGCTGAGACACGCCGTCTTTTATACATCATGCGTCGAACTTTCTAGTCTTATCACTGGTGGTCACGCAAGCTCTGGAATAAGCGTGAGTGTTCGCGTCTTGCGCGCGATCTTAAAGGGGCCCTGTAACAATTTTTGAGCATGGTCAGAAAACGCCACTGATCGTTAGTCGAGGCTCCCGAGAACATGCGAGCCAAATATTATAGCCCAGCACGCGGCTTTTAATTTGCAATAAATTCTCAAAGTCAGCTAAAAATCGCTTTCTCTTCTCTCGACAAATGATGCTACAAGCTTGAAAATCACTCGTTACAGCCATTGTAGCAGCCATTGGCTGATTTGAACGTGGCGCATTCTGTCTTTACTGAGGCCGCCGCGGGAAGCCGTGACTTGTCCAAGCGCGCGCGCGCCCGCCTGATCGCGCTGAGAAGTGGCGTATTCGAAGGGAAAAAAAAGAGAAAAGTGCTCAAGGTCACGAGGCGCGCGAGACGTATTTTCTTTCCCCGTGCCATCCCTCCCTGTTTAGCTTCGAGCGCTTTCGTCGGGACGAGAGGAGAGAGAATGCAGTTGCAGGGTGCGACAAATCTTCGTAACCGCGCTCGTACTGGACGGATTCTAAAAATTTTTGTGGCGGTGAATTCGTAAGGCAGTAACCTCCCTTAGTGAATCCATTCCATGGCTACCTAGAAAAGTGTTGCAGGGCCCCTTTCAAAAAATGATCTGCTACGATCGTGAACCTTTTCGAACACCGAGGAGCGGTCTGCGCCGAGCATTGCTGGCAGGCTTTGTGGGTGTGAACCAAATACAGAAAAATTGGCGCGCGGCAGTATTTTAGTAGAACTTCTTCCTGGGCGAGTTGGTGCATGTGTGTGGTGGGTATCGTTGCGCATTCAATCAGACGAATACAGGAAGGAAAAGACAGAGTAAACGGAAAGCGCACAAACTATCAACTGGCTTTATTCTCTCTCTAAGTGGTTAAGAAAAGCAAATAGTGAAGAGAGAAGTGCCGACCCTTAACCGTCTCTCCTTACGAGGACACCTCAACAGGTCGGAACAGAGATGAGGTGTGGGTTTTTGTCGCTGCTTATATATGCACTTTTTAGGAGCGAAGCTCCTTAGACCCGCACCCCGCCGGCGCCGTCGTCGCAGCTCCCCTATGGTCATCATAGGTCCCCGCCTCATCTCCGCTCGCACCTCTCTCCCACCTCTCTCCCTCTTTCTTCGTCTCTGCCCTCTCCCCCTCAAACAGGCGAACGCGCGTTCCCGCCACCGAGCGCAGCAGACGCTCTCCGCGCGTGCAGCCCAAACCTGTGCCACACACGCATTCAGCTGCCACGGACGACTACAGTTTCCTCCGTGCTTCCATCTCTTCCTTCTTCCGACAGTACAGCCACTGCGGGTTCGACCATTTCTGCGAGTACTGGAAATACGACCTACCCGATGTGGACACCTTCAGCGAACGCTACTTTAGCAAGATCACTGGCATCGACCGAGACACCGAAATGACAATCGGCCTCGCATTCTTCGAATGGTTAAACAGTTTCAAAACGTACATAGTCGTTTTAGTCCCATTTCTAAGGAGCTTAATTCGGTCATCGGTTGCATTTGTACACGGAACAACCGCTAGTTTTTCAGACGTCCTAAATAAATCGAAAGAAGGCGTGAAGAAAAGAGGAGGAAGCACATGTCAAGAATTCCTGACGTCAAAAAAATTACACCATCTCCCACTAAAGGGAACCATGAGGGGATGCGAAGCAGCATTGGGGGTGCACACCAAGTTTCCGTTTACGTTCACTCGGCCGTCAAAGCCAAGCGTCGGCGTCGAGCTACCGCTTCCGCTACAGAGAGAGCGCGAGTCTGCGGTGAGGGTAGAGAGGCTTTTGAGACAACTGCAGCGTCCGGGAACCGACGGAGCGACCGCACGATTCAAGCGAGACTTCCTCGGCCGAGCGCACGCGCTTATGTGAAACGTGGGAGGGACAGGGGAGAGTGGGTTTACAGGCTGCAGCGCGGGGGGAGGAGAGGAGAGAAGGCGACCGAACGCCTGCGTAAAGGAAGAGAATGGGAGAGAGAGTAGGCGCATGCGCAGTAAGGGTGGTCAGGAAGCACACCACCACCGGATTGAGGTCGGCTCTCAGATGCTTCGCACCTAACAAAGCTGCGCAGAAAATCGCTTTCTGAGCTATACAGAGCAACAGAAGTGTCACTTACACAGTTGTCGCACAATTCCTTAATATAAAAAGCTTCTAACAGCTCATGCCCTACTCTCGCATTCTTCCTGCCTAGAATTTTTACCTTTTTTGAAAACAGACTCGCACCCGATGCGTGAGCTGCAATGCGCGGGCAAGTTTGCTGCTTCTCGTAATCGACGCTGCATGCTCTCCAACGCGCTAATTCACGCAGCGCCCTCTTTGGCCCACGTACGAACGTCCGAACATGAGAGGGATTTGGCACACCACTCCTGTGGTACATTTCAAGAACGTTTCGGCATGCTTTTTACCGCAGCCGCTTCGCCGTTGTCCTTTCCCGAAGCGCCGTACAGCGCCATAACTCCAGAAAGCGCCGTAGCTCTTCGCTGGCGCGCATTAGAGAAACACATTCGTGTCTGCACTCTTCGCTTCATCGGAGGTAAAGGTTTTTTCGATATATATCCAGGGTTAACACGTTAACTCACGTGATTACGTCGCTTATCCAAATGCTGCCCATACACATTCACAGCGACGTACAGACGAGCTTTTCACATGAATAAAGGCCTCTCGAGCTGCCAAGTTTGGCGTAACGGTGCAACATATGTGATAATATTCTGTTTCAAAGGAAAACCTGTGAATTTAATCAACAACGTGAACCCACAGTTGGGATCGAGCTGGTCGCTGGGCCACGGGCGTTATGCGCGGACTGCTGCCGCAGTATACGCGCGTTTTCACTGCGGTAGAAAGCGACGGAAGAGCCAGGTGGATGCCGTCGTAGCGGGCACGCCGTCCACGGAGCCGGGAACAGGGTGCAAAAGCGGCATTGCGCCTCCCAAGCAACACCAACACTTCCTCCACCTGAAAAAAACCGGCAGATCCCACGCACTGTGGGAATGGATGTAATGCGAAGCAGCCAGCAAGGAGCAAATCATGCTGTATACTGTACATAATATGCATGTGATTATTTGCACATAATATGCATGTGACCGCGGAGCCGAACCATGAGAGTGAAGTAACTAGAAGAATAAGGATGGGATGGAGCACATTCGGCAAGCATTATCAAATCATGAATGGTAGCCTACCACTATCCCTCAAGAGGAAGGTATATAACAGCTGCATCTTACCGGTACTTACCTACGGAGCAGAAACCTGGAGACTTACAAAGAGGGTTCAACTTAAACTGAGGACGACGCAGCGAGCGATGGAAAGGAAAATGATAGGTGTAACCTTAAGAGACAGGAAGAGAGCAGAGTGGGTCAGGGAACAAACGGGGGTTAAGGATATCATAGTTGAAATTAAGAAGAAGAAATGGATATGGGCCGGGCACGTAGCACGTCGGCAGGATAACCGCTGGTCATTAAGGGTAACTGACTGGATCCCAAGAGATGGCAAACGCGTGAGTGGGAGACAGAAAATTAGGTGGGTAGATGAGATTAAGAAGTTTGCAGGTATAACGTGGCAGCAGAAAGCACAGGACCGGGTTGATTGGCGAAACATGGGAGAGGCCTTTGTCCTGCAGTGGGCGTAGACAGGCTGATGATGATGATTATTTACATGTTAGGACCTGTCATTTGTGTTCGTCATACAGTCATGTCGCGCAATACCAATTTCGGTGTATATCAAGCTAGCGAACTGGACGCAAGCGCATCATGAGCGTGGCATGTAAATGGCATTGTAAATGACATGCATGCCAAGATTTTCATGTTACCACCTGGCACTTATGTTCGTTTATTTTTTTTTACCTCGAATCGCAGCGAGACGCGAGACCAATCTGCCTCCGTTTCACATGGGTTCGTATTCTCGCGCTCTGCGCACCGTGCAGACGCCATCCGCGTTCCAGCGTTTAAATTGACGGACACATTGTCAATTCCAAAGTGTGTTCCTCGAACGCCTGTGCCCACTGAGACGGAGTCGGTCAGAATGGAACGTGATGCGCGCGTCTCCCCTCCTTGCATGATTAGAGACGCTGGGCACAGCGACGCTGCGCAAGCAAAGCGCGAGCGCTGTAGAGTCCAACGCGACCGGCGTCCGTTTGAGCGCCCCGGCGCCCACCTGGCCCGTGCCAGGGGCACGGCTGGAGGGACGGACGGACGTGAACACGAGACATTAAAGGCTTTCACTTTAAAATTTTGGTTTATATCAAGCTGGCGAAACGGCCACAAGAGTGTCATGAGCGTGGCATGCAAGTCATGTTGCTCATGACATGTCGTGATTTGCATATAACCACTTGTCATTTATCCTCGTCATACAATCACGTCGCTGAATACCAAATTTGTTGTATATCAAGCGAGCGAAACGGCCACGATAGTGTCATGAGCGTGGCATGCAAGTCATGTTGCACATGACATGTCATGATTTCCATATTACCACTTAGCATTTATGTTCGTCATACAGTCACGTCACGCAATACCAAATTTGGTGTATATCAAGCTAGCGAAACGGCCGTCAGCGCACAATGAGCGTGGCATGTAAATCATGTTGTGCATGACATGCTGGTTATGATTTTCACATTACCACCTGTCATTTATTGTCGTCCTACAGTCACGTACCTCAATACCAAACTTTGTGTATATCAAGCTAGCGAAACGGCCACGAGAGTGTCATGAGCGTGGCATGCAAGTCATGTTGCACATGACATGTCATGATTTCCATATTACCACTGGGCATTTATGTTCGTCATACAGTCAGGTCACGAAATACCAGATTTGGTGTATACCAAGCTAGCGAAACGGCCGTCAGCGCGCCATGAGCGTGGCATGTAAATCATGTTGTACATGACATGCAGGTCATGATTTTCATATTACTACCTGTCATCCACGTTGGTCATGCAGAAATGTCTCATCGTACCAAGTTTCGGATATATCAAGTTAAGAAAACGGCCCCAGGAGCACTAAGGCCGTGGCATGTAAATCATACTTTTCATGACAAATTAGTCATGATTTTCATGATATGACCAGTCACTAATGTTCGTCATACAGTCATGTTACGCCATACCGATTTCGGTATAAATCCCATTAACGATACGGCCAGGAGAGCCCAAAGTCGTAGGCGGCTAGATAGATAGATAGATAGATAGATACGCTCAAAGTCGCCGAAGTTCGCTAAGAAATGCTTCGCATTTAAAAAGCAGCGCTAATTCAAACACGGACTAAGAAACATCGCACGAGGACGGGTGCTGACTGCAGCTGCTAACAAAGCTTTTATTGTGCGTGCACAAATATATGTCTCACAAAAAGGAGGAGGAGGGGCGGTTAGATAGGAAGATAGTGCAGTAGCACGTGGCACAGATAAGAGCAGAAGGGTGAATCGTTACGATTGCTGTAGAAAGTAATATTCCTTGTCTGAGAGGGTGAGTGATAAGGCGCTGAAACACATCGAACTTCTGCGCATCGTTGTCAGTCTCCGAAATTAAGCACGAGAAATAAGCGCGGCAGTAATCTAGCGATCCACTGTGCCAAATGCGGGTGCGCACCTCTGCTTCAGGACACTAAGGTAGTGCGCAAGTAATGGTGTCAAAAGACGTCGTCAGGGCGCATTGGTGTGAAATGAGAAACATGGCTTGTTTATTCCTGCAATTCAGTAGAGTACACAAAATGGGAAACAACGTCATATTCGTCAGTGTGCAAGTCCTTGAAATAACTTCGGGATTTCGTCCCGAAAACAGCGCTTACCCGCCTCAGCTTACTCACCTCGGCGTCACCCATGACTATGGTCAGGCGTCTTCCTATTTTTGGCTCCCAGCTGCGCAAAAATCCCGCAGTGGTCATGTCGATTGCAGTGGGGATCATTGAAGAAATACTCCCCCAAGTATTAGCAGTTTTGGTTTCGTCTCCGAGTTGCAAGAAGAAATGTTGTGTGATGGTGTCAATTCACACCACCACCAGGGCTGAAAGGGTGAAGATGTCTTCCGTTACAGAAAAAGTAATGCTGACGGTACCAAGCACATATCGCTATTTCCTTATTTTAAAGATTTTCGGACATGTTTCTTGAAACATCCTTATATCTCTAACTATATGTTGCGAATATAACTATCTTAGGCGTTCGGTGTTTTTTGTTTCCTAGTTGAGAAACCTTTGGCACGTTCGCATATTGTCACGTGGTCGTGACGTTGACGAAGGCAGCAGGCAGTATGTCCCAACTGTTTATTTGGCCGAACTTGTGGCCGGTAAACGGAAGGTCAGATTACAGCAATACACGCTGGCACTGATAGCGGCGAACAGAGCCTCGGCCGTCGATCAACTGATCATCGTTGGAACGCGCCTGCTTTTATACATCACGCGTTGAACATTCTAGCCTTATCACTAGTCGTCGCGCAAGCTCTGGAATAATCTTGAGTGTTCGCGTGCTGTGCGAAATCTTAACAAAAGGTTCTACTACGAACGTGAAGCTTCTCGAACACCGAGGCGCGGTCTGCGCCGAGCATTGCACACAGTCTTTGTCGGTTTAAACAGTGCACATCAAAATAACACACATGGCAATAAATTAAATGCGAAGCATTTCTTAGCAAACTTCCGCGATTTTCAGCGTATCTATCTATCTATCTATCTATCTATCTAGTCGCCTACGACTTTGTAA